>CAWUFW010001318.1:2437500-2950466 GCA_963921515.1 Calotriton arnoldi | reverse complement strand
TTGAGGCAGGGCATGGCTCCCAGGGGAGGCTGGCGTTTCCCTGACCCTGCTCCTCCTACCAGTCCTGCTGCCACCGGCCTGCCCACTAGCCACATTGCTCACCACGGTCCTCGCTGTGGCTCCCAGGGTGGATCCAGTCGGCCGGGCCACCACCTGCGCTGGGGCTGGTGCCAGCGAAGACGTGGTGGTGGTGGCGGCGGTGGTGGTCGGTGCGGCGATGGTGGCGGTTGCGGCAGTGGTAGTGGCCACAATGACCGTGGGTGTGGCCGCAACGACAGTGGCAGCAGGGGGCTGGGAATGTTCAGCAGCCCTGGATGATGGGTTGGTGGGTAGGAGGGGTCCTGGGGAGCGGCTGGGCCCTGCCACACCAGATGGGCCTGCTTGGTGGTCCGTGTCCGAAGAGGAGGACAGATCCTCCAGATCCGTGTGTCCTCGTTGGGGGCTTGTAGGCTGGCTGTGCTGGCTGCTGGCTCCATCCCCAGCATCCAGCAGTTCGTCACCTGTGGAGAGAATGAGATTTGTTATTGTGTTGCACCTGGCGAAGTATGTATTTGTCGTCTGACATTAACAGTTCGTGCAATCTCGTACATGGGTTTCCCGGAGGCGTGTGTGTGGCTGTAGCATCTGTAGTTGTGTGTGCTTGGCAATGGGACTGTGTGCTGTGCACATGTGGCATGGGATGGATTGGCCATGCCGATGGGTGTGTTGCTGTGCCCCTACTTATTGTGACTCTGGTGTATGCGGGCTCCTGGCCCATCCTGGGTCTGGTTTGTACTTTGCTTTTGGTGTTCAGATGGGACGCTTAGGAACGCATATGGCAACATGGGGGCCATGCCCCAGATTCGCATTTGGGAGGGAATATGCTTTTGGGGTTCAAATGGAACGCTTAGGAACGCATATGGCAACATGGGGGCCATGCCCCAGATTCGCATTTGGGAGGGATATGCTTTTGGGGTTCAAATGGAACGCTTAGGAACGCATATGGCAACATGGGGGCCATGCCCCAGATTCGCATTTGGGAGGGGATATGCTTTTGGGGTTCAAATGGAACGCTTAGGAACGCATATGGCAACATGGGGGCCATGCCCCAGATTCGCATTTGGGAGGGAATATGCTTTTGGGGTTCAAATGGAACGCTTAGGAACGCATATGGCAACATGGGGGCCATGCCCCAGATTCGCATTTGGGAGGGGATATGCTTTTGGGGTACATGCTGTGAGCCATGGGTGCCGAACGTGACATGTGTTGTGGCAGCATGACAGTGCATGGTTTGAGGTGTGTGCATGCTTGACATGGCCTGCATATTTGCTGTCTGTTGTGATTACTGGACATGGCATTGGACGCATCGTTATGAGTGAGTGATGGTTGTGTGCCAGCCAACGTATTGCAGTTGTCCCATCTCCTTGGTGTGCGTGCTGCCCTGTGCCATGTGCATCACTGCAGTGCTCGGGGGTGTGGCCCATGTTGTGTGTTGTTGCTCACAGTGTGTTGTGCGCTTCATTGACTTCTGGCACATGGTTGGTCATGGGCATGTATCTTAGCGTGACTGCTGTATGTGTGGCAGCTGTGCGGATGACATGCCTTTCATGAGACTGGGGCTGACGGATGGGATGGATGGTATGTTGTATGTGCATGGTGTGTCAGTGAGTTTGATGGGTTCAGTGGTGTTCGTGTGCATTTTTGTTGTTCCGCTCTGTTGCGTCTAGTGTTGTTTGTCTTACATAGGCGTAGTTGTGGGGTGTGTGGTTGACAGGCAGTAGGGGCTACATGGACAGGACTTCAATGGTGTTTCGGTTGTGTGTGATGAGTTGCACAGTGGCTGCCGTGTGGGACTATATTCAGTGTGGCTTGTGCATGCAGACGTGGCTCCTTGGGTGTTGCTATGTCTGTGATGGGTCATGTGGGGTGTGAGTCTGTTGTTCATGTCCGTGTGCACATTGTTCACTTGTTCGTGACGGTGGGCGGTGCTGCGTGTTCGTCTGCTACGTGACATGTCCCATGTGTTGGTCGTGTTATGGTCCTCATGCCTCCAGTAATCCAGCCATGTCCAGTTTCCCACCTGCAAGTTGTTCGTGCGTGCACTGTACTGGATGCCACATGGCTCTAAGCGGGGGTGCTCCATGTTGCAGGTCTGTGGGGGTGGGGGGTGTTGTGGGTCGTGGGGGTGGCTGGACACCCACTGACACCGATTGCTGTGGACCGTGATGTCTGCCTTTCGGCTGTCGTTGTGCACTGCGGTGGCTGACACGTGGCTGTGGGGTGTGGGGGATGCTCCTCCTTGCTGTGCTGTGGGACTGGGGCCTGGTGTGTGCTGTACTTGGGCTGTCCACCGTCCCACCCACTGCACTTTGTGTTCCTGCCACTTACCTGTTACTTGTCGGTTAGTGCAGCTGTGGCGGACACATGGGTGTGGTGGGTGCTCGTTGTGGCGCTTCTGGCATATTTGGGGACCTGTTGGTGGTTACGTGGCTGGCTGAGTGTACACATGTCCCCACGCATCTTACAGTTGTTCGGTTTGGGCTGTGTGTGGTGGTGTCTGTTGCATGTGTGTGTGATGTGTTGTGTATTGTGTGCTGGACATGGGGGTGTTTGTCCCTGGGAGCTGTGGCATGGTAGTTGCGCATGTGAGTACATATCAGTGTGCTGGTATACATTAGTTTGTACTTACCAGCCTCCACTCCCCCTGCTAATCCGGCGAGGATCTCCGGATGTATTACGACTCGCACCTTCTCCTCCCACGCTTTGAAGGTCTTAAAGAGCGCGGGATTCCCTCCGCCAGTGACGGCAGCCAGCTCTCTGTTTTTGCCCTCCTTCTTCTTGACCAGGCTCTTTACGTCATTCCAACGTTTGTTTATTTCACCTCTGTTCCTGGGCAGGGTCCCGACTGCATTGACCTGGTCTACGATCCGGTTCCACATTCTGTTTCTGGTGGCTAGTGGTGTGTGCTGGACCATGTTCCCATAGATTTGTGGGTACACCTTGATGATCTCGTCGACCATGACCGTCAGCTCAATGGGCGTGTACTTGGGCATTCTTTGTGGTGCCATGGTGTTTGTGGTGCTGGTGCGGTGTGTGTTGTGTAATGTGCAGGGGTTTGTGGTGCCGGTGTTTGGTGGTGGTGGTGGTGGTTGTGATGTGTGCGTTTCTGTGGTGTGCTGCTGTCCTTGCTGTGTCACTGTGTCCTCTCCTCTCCTCTCTGGTTTGCAATGTAGCAAGGGGTTGTGGTCTGTGGGAGTGCTGCTTTTGTACTCACCTATGTGGGTGTGTCCTCATGGTCTGTTGTTTTCAGGTGTGTTGTGTCTGGGGTTCTGGCCTTTGTATTTTTTGTTTGTCCGGGGGTGTTTTCGGGATGTGTACTGTGCTTGTGTATTTGTGCGTGCCTTGCTGTGTGGACTTGTTGGCCATGTTGTGTGCTATTGGTTTTGTGTGCGGATGGTTTCTGTGCAGGTACGTTGGCGCCATGGCTTCTGCCGTGTCGATTCTCATCGGCGTTGTTTGCGCTGGCGGGCGGTATATTTGTGGGTTTTCCGCGCTCATGTCGGTGCGATCGTAATTTCACGTGCGGTGTGTCGGCCGTGAGGGCGGGCGGTTTTGTGTTGTCGTGCGTGTTTCCGTCCGTGGCGGGCGGTTTGACTCCGACTCGGACGTTGGCGGGCGGTATTTTGTGTGATTTTTCCGCCGATGGCGGTTTTCGGTTTGTGTAATCGTAATGGCGTGGTCGGTGTTCAGGCGGTGTGTGCGGGCGGATTTTTGCCGCTTCCATGCCTGGCGGATTTATTTACGCCGGGTATCGTAATGGGCCCCTTAGTGTTTTAAGTGTTTGACTTAGTGTCGGATATAATTAGAATGTTATGTATTTTTAGTTATGTGTTTATTATATGTGTTTTTGTATATTTTAAGTTGATATTTGTTGTGGGTTTGTATTTTTGTTGTGGGTGGGTTTTGTTTAATTTTTATTTACAGGTCCTCGGTTTGGTGCATGGATGGAGTTGTTTATGCGTTTTTTTTTTTTTTTTAAATAAAGGACAATGTTGTTTCTTGTTTTATTACAAGTTACTATACATTTCCTTTTTTTTCAGGTTGTTGGAGCGTTTTTTCATAAACTATTTTCAGGTTTTTAAGGGTTTCGTTATTCAGAGGATTGTGGCGTTGGATTTCCTTTTTCTACAGTTGTATTTTAATTTTTTTTTTGGGGTTTCCTTATTTAATGGATTAATTTTTTCTTGGATTGGTGTGGATTTTATCGTTGTTGAGGACATTCTACAGCTACATAACTGTAAGTAATTATTTTTTATTGTTGTGGGTTGGAAATGTTTATTTTTTCTTTCTCTTCTTTTTTAATATTTATATTATGTCATATAATTTTGTGTTATAGTTAAAATTTTATGACATAAGTATATTTATTAATTGAAAAAAAGAGAATCTTTGTTTTTATGTTTTCTATGTTTCAAAAGTTTGCTTTTTGGTTTAATTTAAAGAATTGATTTTGCAATTATGTCTAGATATTCTAGACCTTGGGTATTTGGATACATCCTAGTTTTATGTTGGAGGTATTCATACATGGTTTTGGTTTATTTGCTTAGTTTAGGTCCTATTTTGTTTAGAGATTGCTCTAGTCTGAGCTCTTGGTAGCTTTGTTCCTTTTTAATAGCTTCAATACGTTTATGTAATGTTGGCTGTCCTCTTCCAATTGCGGCTTGAAAGGCATTATGCCATCCTTCCACTGCGTTGTTTGTTTTGGCTTTTTGAGCCAAAGTACTGGCATACACATTCCACCAGGGTATTTGAAATTTAGGTTGCCTACAATGCCTTGATCTATGTAACCTTCCCACCCAGGTGTCTTCAAAGTAGTCGAGCAGGGGACTTAATTTTGTTTCATTGGTTTGATAGAAAGGACTTTCTATTAGTAAGTTGTAGTGATTGGCTACTTCAGTAGTAGGTACATAGGCCAGGGAGATTAGTTTTTTTATTTGGTAGGCAAAGTTGCTGTTAGTTGAATATTCTATGCTTAAAGTAGATTTTTGTAGGTGCCTCCATATGCTTTGGTTAAAATGGTAGTAGCAGCCTTGTATTGCAGTGTGTGGGTAACGTTTGAGTATTGCCTGAATCATTGCCTGTTCAAAATCTATTATTATTGTTTGGGGATAGTAATTTTCTGTGAATTGTTTTATTGTAGTTAGTACTTCTATATAGGTGGTGTTATTTTTATTAGGGAGCAATGCGTAAATGAATGGGATATTTGTCTCTTCAAATTCACCACGAATTGTATACAGTTGATAAAATGGTTTGGGACAAACTTTAAAGGTTCCGTCCATCATCCATGTTTCGCAGTTTTTAAGTTTTTGCAAATTAGTGTTAGTTGCAAAGATAATAATTATTTTCTCGTGACTTTTATTGTCATAGAGTAAAAAAATTCTTCTTTGTGGGTGATAGTGTATTTGGGGAGTATTTGGATTTCTCCAAATGATTGAGGGGTGGGTGGAGTTGGATCTGAAGTTCTTTTAGTTTTTGCTATTAATCTTTTTAAGTTGGGTATGGAAGGAAGTTGTCCTGTGACATGTTCTTGTACTGTGGTTAAAACATTTTTTAGAATTTGAGTACTTGTCTGCTGGGAACTTTTGCTTACTTCCCTTATTGTCTCTAGGGCATCTCTTATTTCCACTTCTGTCACATTGGGGGATGGTTGTGCTCTCTAACATTCACAACATTTAGTAGCTCTTCCATAACAGGCATTGGCATAATATTTGCTACATTTCCAATGAGTTTTATTTTCTATAACTTTTTTTTTGGGTGTAAGTGTAACCTATGTAGCAAAGCATTCGTTTCCCCTTTTGAGATGTGATAAACTTCGCACCTTCTGCCATTTTTGGGGTATATCTGTGAAGATATATAAATATGTGTTCAGTTAATATGCAATTGTGAATCATAATAGTGCTAGTATTATAAAAAATATAGAAAAAATACTTACATTAGTGTTCTTTGACTTTTGTTGATGGGATTATTTGCTGCTTGTTGTTTTTTCACTGTTTTATTTTCTGTTGGTGTGAAAGAAAAATGTTTATGTTAATTACATGTGAGATATGTTTTAAATTTATTTGTATTGTTTTTTATTTAGCATTGAAACAAATAATACTTCTTGTATTTGATGATTTTGATTTCGTGGATGATTTGTAGGTGCAGTTTGTAAAAGCTGTGTAGAAAAATGTGTTTAATAGTTATGTTTTGTACTTTTGATAAGTGTAAAAAATCAGAGTTATTTACTTTCTTTATAGGTTAAGTTTTACATTTATTATTTATACTATTTATTATGTTGAGTTGAATAAGGTACCTAATAATATATTTGTGTTGTTTTTTATCGGTTTGGTTGTATTGCACTTTAGTTTCTATTTAAAAAAGGGGAACATTTCATTATTTTAGTTTTTTAAGGTAAGTATGTCGAGGCATTTATATTTAGAAAAGAAGTTTTGTTCTTACCTGTGTTGTAGTATAATTTGATATAGTAGTTTGTGTAGATTTTCTTTCTTTTCTGGTCTCTCTTTCGCAAAGTAACGTTCTCCCTCCGTGTGTTAATTAATTGTTTGTTTTTATAGTGTTCTGTTAATTAGTTAACGTTTTTTATTGGTTTGTGTGTTTTTAGTTTAAATTGATTGGTTGAGATACATTATTTGAAATTTTTAGCAGTTACTTTTTAATTAGGTAAATATTTGTAATGTTTATTTAATGTTTATATTTATGTTATTTGTCGTTGTTGTTTAAATATATTTGTTAATAAATGTAATTTAAAAAAATGTGCTGTTGTTATATATTTTATATATGTAATTTTAGTATTATTGGAAAGTAATTTAATGTTATATTTTTAATGTATTTGTTAATTTGGCTTAGTGTAATTATATTATAATTTTAAAAATCATTTATTAATTTTTATATATGTTGTTATAATTTATTATAATTATTTGGCTTATGTTAAATAATTAATTAATTGTATACAGTCTTTATTCAATGTTTAATGGTAGTATCGATATTATTTATATATATTTTAGCGATATTTGTGTCGTCTATATTAGTGTTCTTGATATTTTTGTTGCGTTTCATTATGATTTCATTTTATCGATATTTTTGTTATCTATATTTTTGTTGGCGATATTTTTGTACTCGATATTTATTTAGGCGATATTTTTTTATTGATATTTGTGTCATTTCTTGTTTAAGTATAGGGTGTCGATATTTGTGTGTACGATATATTTACCGCAATATTTTTGTAGTTCGGTGTTTTTGTAGTCGATATGTCATCAGTGATCCACGTATGTGGGTAGTGGTACACCCTTGAAAATGAGGGGTAACTGAGTTATTGGTCGAGGATTTACTGGCCTTGGACTTAACCTCGGATCTGATCTATTACTTCGGATCACTTCAGTCGGTTTGTCTATAGCACACTCCTCCCATACCACGAGGCACTCTTGCATATAGGGATAGTTCCTCTCTGGGTTGCCCCATCCCTGCTGTATACAATCTTTGGCAGTTGCTAAATCGATAGGTTGAAAAGACCCTTGTCGGGCCATTGCTTCCTCCCATCCTTTTTTGTCCATTCCGCCAATTCGTCAGAGAAGGGTTGACAATATTAACTACCCTCCTTATATTCTATTACCTCTATAGGTGTTAGATCTGACCTACTCTTTTTTAGAATTGACTTCCTCAGCATTTGTGAAATATCTGTTACCGCCTTTGATGACCCCTGCAAAGGACGCAGGCTTAAATTATACGGTCTTCTGTTAGTGTCCTGTTCATTTGCACCCCTGTTAAGCCTGTCTTCCCACTTCTCATCTTCCTCTGACCCTCCTGCAGCTTGTAACTCATTTGGGGGATCATGATATGGTGGCATGTTTATATCCCTCCCCCATCCTTCTTCTTCTCTTATCCATTCCTCAGTTGCCTCTCTCAAAGTCTCTCCAGAAGTGTCTCCCAGCCTAAGAACAACAGGTCCGGCAGTCCATTGTCCTTGAAGGGGAGCAGGGCTTCTAGAGTGTTCTACCTGTCTAATAGTGTGCTGTAATTCATTTAAGAGCCTGTCTCTTCAGTCCAGTTCTGGACCGGTCCGAGGAGTCGCAGGGGTGAGGTCCGATGGTAACTCGTTTCCCTGAGATTTTTGTCTCTCCTCTTTAGGTGGAACTCTAAAGGGATCCTGGTGCCCTGCCCCTGGCAGGATGGGGTAAAGACCATAAGGTGCGTGCTTTTCTGAGGACTGTGTCACTGCCTCTTTGGGTAATCTTGGTTTTATGTTTTCTTTCGTATCGCAGAATATCTGCCATAGTGACAGTGTAGCTTCCCTTTTCTGTTTTTTCTTTTTGTTATACTTAGAACAAATGTAAGTCAATGTGTGTTTAATTATATCTCTGTCACATGTCCCATCCTCTGGCCATGGCAGGGCGTGGCCCTTAGTGACTTTGTGCTATTGTTTACAATACTTTTGTATCTTCTTCTTGTCTGAAGGGAAGATTTTTATCATATGTTCCAAAAGAGTCTTCCTGTTCCCCTAAGGATATATGCATATTTCTTATATGTAATAGAAATGTTGTCTTTAATCCCTTGTTCGTTAGCACACTGTCGTGGGCCCTTTTGAACCTGTCTCCTTTACTAATATATATCACCAACCTATAGTAGTGGTAAACGCGTATATTACTCTTATGCAGTGTTAACTGACTTCACATATACCACCATGAGACAAAAGTGATGAACATGAAGCACACTTATCGCTAGTCTGTGCAACACTTAATTCATAGTTCTATCTGGGTCGGGTGCAGTTATGGGGGACCTAAGAGGATTTGTGCCTGACGCAATACATGTTACAATATTATCATTGAGGTAAACAACTATCTGCAGTGCTCGAGGATGCAGGTTCCCATTCATATTTCAAACTCCTGAATCATAAATATCTATAAGAAATGCATCAAGAAGGACTTCTAATATGATGGGCGACTGTAATTATATGAATTTGGGGGGTATTACATGGACACAGGTGTTCTCCATGGGCCCATATAAACGTAAATTCTAATTCAATCTCATTTGTTACCTGCCATGGTAAATTATCAGACTCACTCATGGGAAGTTATTATTATTCTTTAGACTTGTCTTTGGACATTTTATTCTGACTCCCTGTGTTTTTATCTGAGATAATGTTACCCCACTTCCAGAACACTTTAGGGTTTTGTACTGAAATACCAAAAATATCAGACAGATCTTGCTACCTCTCTTCCTCGCTTATACCGTACTGTGTGACAACCTACGGAGACTCCTGCCACTTCTCTACGATTTGCCCTTTAGGATTATGCAGTACTATATTCTTTATGTCGTCTTTCTTATTCATGGAGGGATATCTACCTACACCTCATGCGCTTTTCGGATTTGCAACCAAGGGTCTGGCCGTGCTCAGGGTAAAGTCAATTGACACCAGCGATTCACTGTCCCTTTGCCTAACTGTCAGACCCATCAACTGATGCCTCAGCCTTGGTCGTTCTTCCTTAACGACACCTTCCAGATTCTGAAATCTGAGAATTTGAGAGCCGGGAGTATGACTTATTAAGAGTAAGGCTTGCCAGCGCTGATCAAATGACCGTCTCTTTACCACATCAGACTTCAAACACTTGTTACCCAGTCCTGTCACTATTTCTACAGTGACTTCCTGGATCTAAGCGGAATACCTGTGAGCACTCCCGAAGGTATGTTCCTTCCAGAAGTTTTCTTCTCTGTAATGCACTAGTAAGCTAATAGATCATTCCCCAAACGAAATGTCTCTTCCAGGGGCATATCTCCTAGGTAAAGTACTAATACCTAATCGATCACCCCCGAAGGAGTGTCTCTTCCAGGAGCTTGTCTCCTGGGTAATGTACTAATACCTGTTAGAACACTCCCAAAGGAGTGTCTCTTCCCGTCTATTTCAAAGGGAATCCACACTAGCTAGTCGTCCAGCATGTACTGGGAATCACCTCATTTCCTTTCTCAAAACATATCCTTTCCCCCTAACAAAAGAAAAACCCCATGCATGCATTTCTATACTATAATTGCCACTGAATCATGCAATTTAAACGTTTTTAGGTTCGAAGTTCAATCTCTCCACCCCCCTTTCACGTCAACCTGGGATTTTACCCACTCGTCTATTGAATAGGCAGACTTTTAGTATAAGACTCAGGGGCCGATTCCGATGTCGGACGGACTCAGGTCCGTCCGACATCGGTCAGGAGCCGTAACCGACCGACCTGCTGTTGTCGGTTACGGCCCTGCAAGTACGATGCGACCGAACCCTGTTCGGTCGCACTCGTATACTATACAATGGGAGCATGCATTCCGAGCAGAATGCATGCTTGCATTGTGGAAAGCAGGGGTGCAGTTCATCCCTGCACCCTGTGGCCGGCACCCCAAGGTGCCTGCCACCGGGTGCAGGGATCAACAGAGGGGCACCATAGGGTGCCCCCAGGCCGTCATTCGGCGGCCTCGCACCCATGGGGGCCCTACTGGGGGCCCCCAAAGACAGTTACCGACTGCCTTTTCGTGCCGGAAAGACCGGCACGAAAAGGCAGTGGCATCTGCCATCGCACTCCCTCGGTCGTGAAGAGGCGGCCGGGGAGTACTGAAGGATTTCCGGACAGCGGACGGGCTCTCCGAGCCCGTCGTAAGCCATCCGGAAATCCCAGTCGGATTCCTTTCCGACCGAGCCCATCGGAATGGCTCGGTCGGAAAGGAATCCGGCCGGCACGTTCCGATTCGGTCGGAAGGGCTCCGACCATTGTTCGGTACCCTTCCGGCCGAAATCGGAATCGGCCCCTTAGCGTCTGTTTACCTGATATTTGACAGTTTCTATTCAATCAACAGCAGGCAGTGGCTCCCTCAGACGCAGTCTGGAAAACTTGAGATGAACTCCTTGGCTGGCTCCACCAAATGTTGCTGAATGGAAGAGGTGTGGTGCAGCGGCCAGGGCAGCTGACTTCATTAGCACAGGGCTCACGGTTCGATCCCTGGCTCCGGCGGCAGCTCAGCTCAGCACCATGTGAATCTGGGCAAAAGCTCACTTAATTTCCACGACGGCCCCCAGCGCCTTGAGACCCGTAAAGGTGAGTAGTTTGCGCTTTACAAATACGGATTTATTTATTTAAGAAAAGATGACACAGCTTCTGTTGGCAATACAGTACAGATTTTAATATAGAAAAAAGCAAGCACGCATGCGGAAGGTCAGTCAGCTCTGTGGAACTGGAATCTGAGCTTTGACTTACAATGCAACAGACAATTTCTTTTATACATGTCTTATCATAAATACGTCATACATTTGCATGGTAAATGAACATCTGCTAAAGCACAACATTATTAGCAAAAGGTTATATTTTGTGCAAAAACATCTAGCCACATGTCTACGAAATACGATTCAGGTGCACATGTTATCGTTAGTTACGCTTCCACACCAACGCTACACTACTGGTGTCCTTGACTTGTCTCGTACGTGAAGCCTAACAATGCTATACTTCCTACACATATGCTGCCTGGCAAAGTCTAACCTCCCACCTATTCTGTGCCTCTGTGCTACCTTATCTGCATATTTTCTCAGATAAGTATTCTTGCAAGTGTGCCTGTGACCTTCCATTTGTTCTGTACCTAATTATATTTCCCTATTCTGCTGAAGCTTGTATCTACTTCCCTCCTCCCGGGACCTGACTCCATCTGTGCTCTGTTTTTATTCTGCTGCCAAAGACCGCTTAGGTCTTTATTTCTCCTTTAATACGTACATTTGAGCTCGACTTTCTGCTGGTTCTTTCATTGACATAAGTAGGCCTTCTTCATTCTCTACATTCATTATAACAATATCCTGGCCCTTGCTTTAATGCATGTGGAACTGATATTCTGATGTATATTTTGGCACTTGCATCACACTAATTTAGCTTATGTGCAGAGGCCTAGGCCTAGCCATGGCAATGGGAGGTCCATGGGCGTTCATCTTCACTAGAGGTGTGCACAAATCCTGCCCTAATAGAGACAGTGGACCTTTCCGAGGTGCATCACATAAGGCGGTAATAGAAGTATTCCAAGTTTTGTGATTTATTGTTTGAGCAGACCTTTTCTGTGTCCGTGAGAGCCTGGTTCACTGACCTTCTTGTGTAAAGCGTTACTTTTGTGTGAAACCCAGAACATTGTGCTTATATCCTCCTTGTATGTTGAGTGAATGTGCGTGTAAAGTGAGCATGTGATACCAGTATGGTTGTAGGACACTATGTGAGTGAGAGTCTGAGTACTGAAGCCAGAGGGATCCTTCTTCCTTCTTAGATGCTCCTTGTTTGGCCTGGCACAAGATGGAGGTTGAGGACAGCTTCCCCAGACAGAGGGTGTATTGCATGCACTCTTTGGTTTGACAATGGTGATCCAGAAACTGAAGTGAGAGGGCTGGAGACATGGCTAACTGTAACTTACGGCTTGGGAATAAAAGATCGCCGAGAAAAAGCCCCTCATAGGGTGCCCGTCAGGCATTGCAGTGCCGGCCTGACTAGGAGCATGCCCTAAGATGAAGCATGACACCCAGCCGGGTGTGTGAGGGCCCTAATTCCCAAAGTGGGAGACACCTTGTCTCCACCCCTGAGAAATTTTGCAATACCGACCAGGCCTCTACCTCTACTTTTTCTCAAGGAACTGCATTCTGAGATTGATAGTCTGATTATTCTGGGGCGTGTATGCTGGACCTACAAGCGCCCCTAGTCCCTCCCTTTTTTTTTATATACCTTGAGCAGGGTGGACAACTGTGGGGCTTATCTTACTAGGAGTATCCTCTTGACACTCTTCCCACCCCTGGCGTAGTTCGCCTTGGGGTCTTCTTCTTTATCCCTTTTTCTCCTCCTCTATGACCTTAAGTCATACATTTCTAGTGACAGATGGAATCAAACCAAGGACTTAGCTTTGGGGATGAGGTGGTTGCAGAGATCCTAAGAACTCCCTCATTATTGGGAGCCGAAAGCGGCACTTCATCAGTTACACAATCCGGCGATTGGCACTCACTCGCCCCAATGAAGAAGGAATGGGTCAAGATCACGCTCCATGGAGCGATCATGACAGAGTATTTAAGAGCCAACATAGCACCGAATGGGCTAATCGTGAGTAACTTTCCTTGCCTTTTTTTGGAAGATGCCACTTTCAAAAAAGAATGGTCTCTAATTGCATGGAAATGCACTACGGATTGGCTTATCCTAATAATTAACACTGTCAAACGTCTGGGGGACGCACTACTGAGCAGAATCCAGATAGCAGAAGGGGCCTTGAAAACTGGCATCTTGATAACTGCCTACAAAACCAAACTAGCTGAAATAAACAGTGATATCTCTGAACACAAAGACTACCTAATGAAACAGAAAATTACAAAGTTACAAAAAGATATCAAAAGATTTGATATGGAGAAGGTGTATCCCTATCTGAAAGAGGATTACACACCTTTAGGAGGCAATAACTCTTCAGATGAAAGCCAGAACTCATACCGGAGAAATTCATCCTCCAATAGCAACTCTAGCAATGATAGATGGGGCAGTAATGGGACCAGAAGGGGCCCACGACCACCTTTCTTTGTATACGAGGGACCACCGTTTCAGGGACCTGCCTTTTGGCAGTACCCAATGTTCCCACAGGGACCACAACATTCTTTCCCTCACTCTTCCACCCCCCCTTTTTTAGACAGAGGCTGGGGCAGAGAAAGAGGGCGCAGAAGAGTACACCACAAACGAGTGCAGTGGCAAGAACCGCCACAACAATCAATGCAAACTCTGAGCAAGACAGGGAAGAGAATTGATTGTGAACTTTTCAAACAGGGTCTTGACTGATATCGAAACCAGGGTCCTTAAAAAAGGCCTGGGTTTTGTTCCTACTCCCGAACAGGATGAATTTCGCGACAACTGTGAACTGCACAGTTTCTTCCGTAAGATACGCCTAAAAGCGTTCTTTCAGGATCAAGCTGATAAAACACAACCAGACACTGGGATACAAAATCCTTCTAGGTTCATGCCCAATGCTGGCCAGGTGCCAAGTGAAATCCTCACATTCAAACATGCAGTCTTAAAAGAGGTCATTAGAGGGACAACTAACTCTGCCTTTCATAACCTCTCTGTCTCTGAAACTGTAGCTGTTAATGCTGTAGCCAATGACCGCTCTATCACCATAAAGCAAGCAGACAAAGGAGGGGCCACTGTGATCATGGCCACGGTGGATTATGATAATGAGTGCAACCGACAACTGGCGAATCGCCATTATTACACCCCCATTGACAGGGATCCCACGAGTGTCTTGACTACTCGGATTACAGCCATGGTCTTCTCGGCAGAAACACAGGGCTGGACCAGCCACAAAGAGGCTGATTTCTTGATCAAAAGGGAAGCCGGGACGCACTATTTCAATGTCCTACCCAAAATTCATAAGGGACAGAACCCTCCACCAGGACGACCCATAGTTTCAGGGATTGACTCCCTTCTTGAACCTCTCTCACGCTTCTGTGATTACTTTCTACAACCTGTAGTACAGAAGACACCCCCATTCCTACAAGACACTAGGGATGTACTACGCCTCATTTAAAGCAATGACACTACCTCTGAAAATGATTTGCTTATCACGCTAGTTGTGGAGGCCCTCTACATGAACATCCCCCAAACAGCAACACTCGAGGTAGTAGAGGCTGCACTCCTAGCTGAGGACTGGGTTTCCCCCACGCCAGTAAACTTCATATTGGAATGTGCCACTCTAGCCCTGACCGAAAACTTCTTCCAATTCAAAAAAACAGCTGTATCACCAAACCCAGGGGGACTTCAATGGGCAGCACCTTCGCCCCGAGCTTGGCATGCCTCTACGTGGCTGCCTTAGAGAAGAGGATGATTTTTGATAACGCCAACCCTACACCAACAATATACTATTGTGGCGTAGATATATTGACGATATCTTGGTATTCTGGAAGGGTGACATGACATTATAGGAGGAGTTCTGTAGATGGATCAATACACTTAATCCCTACCTCCGCTTCACTCATACTGTGTCAAACACAAGCATTCCATTCCTAGACCTTATGATAGCACTGTCAGGAGGGCAACTGAGCACTACAGTGTAGAAGAAGCCCACGGATTGCAACAGCCTGTTCCTATATAGCAGCCACCATCCCAAAGCACTAAGAGATAACCTCCATTCAGACAGTTGCTGCAGTTACAACGTAACTGCAGTACTGTACCGGATTATAATGCCAAGGCTGATCAATTGGCACAAAATCTGGCCCTGTGGGACTACCCCGCACACAGTATCAAACTCGCAAAGAAACGGGCCCGAAACAGTAACAGAGAGGCACTGTTAGAAAAGAATCAAAGGCAAACTACGACACTCTGACTTGTGTCACCACTTACACACCTGACTCTAACCGAAACCGTAAAATTATAAAGAAACACTGGGGAATTCTGCAAACCGGTGAACTGACACTACCCCCACCAGGGTTTGCATTTAAACGCACTAGGAACTTGAAGGACATACTTGTACATACCAGACTACCACACAGTGCCCCTTGTGACCAACGATCCCTGTGGGGGCTCCCGCCAGTGATGGGTCACTTTCCATGCAGGTCCTATACCATTTGTGCCTTCATTGATACTACAAAAGAGCTCCAACTTTCCAAAACATTCAAATGGGTACAAAAAAAGCATACCAACTGCAACACAAGTAACTGTATAAACACCCATACATGCCCACGCAACATATGTTACATAGGTATGACCGAGAGGATAGTCAAAACACGCATCATGGAGCACCGCAGTAACATCAGCTGCCCCAGCTCAACACTAAGCTGTGCTCACATTTTGATCAAAAGGGCCACACTCCAGACAGCCTAAGGTGGACCATTATTGAGGCACATCCACAGAAGAGTAAACAAGCCCTGTTCAGGAGAGAACAATATTGGATTTTTCGTCTCTCCTGTGATAAACAGGATCTGAATGAGGACATCCCATGGAGCGAATTAAGCAGATAATACTTCGCCTAATCGCAGCACCCACCCCTGGTTCCTGGTCTGGATCCCATGAGAAGGGCCCACCTCACCTCTCCCACCAACCTGTTCTACACTTGTAGTTAGGATAGGGGGCCCTTGATTTAAATTTTTATATCAGTCCCAGAGACTCAGGTTTCCTCTTGCGGCTGGCACACATTAACCTCCCCATTACCAGGGGACTGTAAAAAATGACACTGTCATCCTTGTCTTGGTCTGGTCCCTCCTTTGACCTCAGTACATTATCTGAATATTTGAATATTTCTACACTGTATACCACCTCCTTAATGTATTTACATGACTTGGAGCGGCATAGTACACACTTGCCCTACGTTACGCCTATCCTCTGGGTACTCATGCTCTACCATTGTTCAGGGTTCTTGGTTTCTATAAACAATTATTTTTCTTTTTCTATACTTGGACGCTTAGGGATTTTAACAACGTTTCGAGTGCTACCCGCACCCGTTCCAGCATCCACTAAAGCGTGTAGGTTTAGTCCGGCTACAGCACCAAGATGGCACCCGCATTTTGCCTCTATACCTGACTTCTGTTATGAGGAACTGCCTCTGCTTTTCCGCACTACGCTGGCCCTGCCTCCTTTCAGCGCGGCCATCATTTCCCACACCTGCGGCTGTACGCTGGCTGTTGGCGGCGAAAAGTATTTAATACGGCCGCTCCCCTCTCTCCATACTCTACTGAGCTGGTGGAGAGAGGCTAGGTCGTCCGGCAATCGTGTCGCTACACAACTGTGAGTAACCCGAGAATGCTCTTCCCACGAGAACGCTATCTTGCGCACCCATTTTCCTTAATTCTTTTGACATGCTTGTGGAAACGCTGACGCCTGCATTACTTGGTTTCTCTTAACTTTCTCCCCTCACTATTGTTGCCTATCCAGGACATTAAAAGTTTTAACGTACCCTCCACCAGTGATTCGAAGGAGCTGGTGAGCCACCCTAGTCGGGTGAGTTGTAATTACTATACAAATCATGGTGGTTGTTGAACCACCCCGCTTGCTTGAGTTCTTAGATGTGCCACACGCTTGCCACATACTTTCTTCTTTTCCATCGTGCCTGTCACATTAGTTTTTTCTAACAGCCTGACCATTGAGTCTCCTGCATGATACCTCTTCAGAGGCTGCTTTTAATGTTGTCTGTAATGATTTATGTCATTTTCAATATCATTTTATGTTTTAGGTCAGTCTGACAATAAGGTACCTCAGTGTTAGGGCAATTTGTGTGCTTGGTTTACACTGTATACTAACTATGGAACCAACCACTGTGTAGATAGTTATTCCTTATATTTGGTC
Organism: Calotriton arnoldi; assembly: GCA_963921515.1. NCBI lineage: Eukaryota > Metazoa > Chordata > Amphibia > Caudata > Salamandridae > Calotriton > Calotriton arnoldi. The sequence continues at coordinate 2,933,133 of CAWUFW010001318.1, read as the reverse complement.
CTGAAGAATTGCCATGTGACCATCTGGACACACGAGGCAAGAAACCCACACTTTAAGCCACCACTGTACATTAACTCAGTGGTGACACACCTTTCATTTTAACAAGGACCAGTGGACTTGCTGATTAAAATTGATTTGGAGCACCACTGCGCCCAATTTTAGATTCCCTCTCACAATTCACTCACATTCCCCACTCACGTCTACACTACAAGGCCCCTTACCCACACCGCACCTTACGGCTTGGGAATAAAAGATCGCCGAGAAAGAGCCCCTCATAGGGTGCCCGTCAGGCATTGCAGTGCCGGCCTGACTAGGAGCATGCCCTATGATGAAGCATGACACCCAGCCGGGGGTATGAGGGCCCTAATTCCCAAAGAGGGAGACACCTTGTCTCCACCCCTGGGAAATTTTGCAATACCGACCAGGCGTCTACCTCTACTTTTTCTCAAGAAACTGCATACTGAGATTGATAGTCTGATTATTCCGGGGCGTGTATGCTGGACCTACAAGCGCCCCTAGTCCCTCCCTTTTTATAATATAACTTTAGAATATCCCTGAAAACGTTGTTAATTTTGGGATGCTTATTAGTTCTTGCAATAGCATTGCTATTTGGTTGATGGTAGAGGTGAGGAGTGAGGCTGCAGTTGCTGTCATTCATGGTGATTAAATGCTTGGTCAAGCCTGACCTTTTGTCTGTCCCCGATTACTGCTTCAGGAAGGCTGATGAAAGCCAGGTGCAGAGAGCTCACACTTCATTGTGCCCATGTTTTTGATACTTCTTGGTTCATGCCAGACACATTCCCACCCGATGTGAGAAGCATCACTTTACACAAAGGTTGTGTCTGAAAAGCAGCCTGGAAAATACATTTGAAAAGAAACCAAACCATGTCTGAAGCATGAGGCAGTGGATTGCCATCCTCTGTATGGAAAATGTGTATAAATATGGAACCAAACCACTGCACCTTTGTGCCAGTTCCAGATTGCTCATGCCCAAGGAAGGAAGTGTTCTGCAGAGTACTCTGTGACTGCTGTGTGACCAGGGTTGGTGTTTCTCTGATAGTCAGTCTTCCAAGAAGTGATGGAATATCACCTAAAATCTGTACTTTATGCTGGAGGACCTCAGAGTCTGCCTTATGCCTAAATGTTTGCCAGATACTGAGGGAGGAAAGAAGTCTGTCAGGTCTTGCAGGAGGAGAGTGTGTCAAGGATTAGAACTCATCTGCATTTTAGTAGTGGAGAGCCGCAACTGATGAAGATGCTGTGACTGCTACAACAAGATACACAGTGCTGCATTTAGCTGGCAAATCTTGTTCCAAAGAGAGGCTGCCACACCATGAGTGCTACAGAACCAAGAAGTAGACAATGCTGTTAATGTGGGCATCTGGCTACAGTCAGAGCAGAGAGACTGTAACATGCACCGAAACTCAAGCATGAAAACTTGAGACTTTTCTATGGACATCCACAACAGGGGTAAGAACGAGGGAACCAACTGCAGATCTAAACCTGTGGAGTCAGTCTGAAGTCATCTGCACCGGTGCCGAATTCATGCCTCTACCATAGACAGAACACTTGGTACTATAATTAATTGGGTCGCCTGGATGGGATAGAGTACTGGAGATGGGCGGTGTAGCAACCACAACAGATTGTAACCAAGGGCCCCACCATATGTTTGATCATTTATTTGCATTATGTAGTATTTAGTTCTGCTAAGTGAAGTACTTTCTTTTAAATAAGGATAAACACTGGGCTGGACACCAAGTTAATGTGTCTGTTGATTGGCTGTTGAGTTCTGAATTCTTATCCCCCACAGACCCTCACTGAGAAGCCACTGACTGCTTGCCCTCACTACCTTGAGAGTCAAGTGTGCAAAGGGTTATACTTTGCCTAGTTTGCAGAGCCATAGTAGGAGGGATGGAAAGTGTTGTATTTTGGTCAGTTTACAGAGCCATAGCAGGACAGGTCCCAGGACACCAGTGGCAAATGACCTCAATCACTACATTTGGAGCCCAGGAGCCCCTGTCTGCCTCATTGGCCCTAAAACAGTGTCTGACATCTACTGTAAGTTTATAGAGTTCAACTATTTATATCAGAGCTGGTTAATCCCTAAGTGCCCTAGTAGGATATTTCCCACAGTATCTAGTTAAAGTTACAATATTTTTCCACATACTCTGTGAGAGCCCAAATGTTGGTATCATTTCGAAGGATTGCGACTGATGTATTGTCGAAGAAAACAGTCAGGACCAATCTATGTAATCCATAAATTTGACTTCTGGAAAATAACTTGTGGTCTAAAACCCCCAGATAGAATGAATCTAGGTGTATCGCGCTCCTCTTGTTAATCGCCACGTGCATGATCATGATGGTCAGGAAATCTTCTGATGTCCCTTGATTAGTGAATTGGATAGCAGAAGTGAAAAGGTGAGTGGAAGCTGAAATTCCAGTGCTTATAATGCAAGATAGCAGAGCATGAGGATTAGAAATGTCCCTTATATGTGACACTCTGTTTCAATTTTCATCCTAATTGTTTTTTTTATTATATGGACTTTAACCTGCTTTGAATAACATTCTCGTTTGAGGCAGGAGGAGATGAATGGATCAAGCTTCATCAGATACAGCATATGTGGATTGTCAGGTCTCATGAAGTAAGGAGACTGCTAATTTATAAAGGCCCTTGCTCCTAACCTCCCTCCCTTCCCCTTGTCATCATGCTCTCTTCTACTTATCCAACTAGCTTTAGATGCAGGGCACTCACATAATTAACAATGAAAATGGATGTGAAGTCAGCGCAGTAACTCAACGGTTTGTGTGTAGAGATTGTGTGTTGTTTTCCTTTTCTGTTCAGCTGTATTGCTTATACAAATGTGCCTCCCCCTACTGTCGAGAAAGGTGCTTTGTCCCTTGCTCATTCCCAGAGGAAGAGCATACAAACACCTGTAGCAAGACACTCATCTGAAAAAAGAAACCCCTGCAAAGACAGAAACATGCTAAAATACAGCGAGAAACAAACATACACGCAGTATAAAACAACTGCACCCAGAATAGACACATCAATATGCAGGGCCGGCTTTAGCACTAGTGGCGCCCGGTAGGACAATCATTTTTGGCGCCCCCCCACCCTATGACCGCCTCCTCAAATTCTGTCACTACCACCAGGCAAAAGTGCCCTTCATATCTCCAATCATAAGTTATTGCCAAACACAGTGCCCACCTAAGGTCAGTGCCCCCTACACAGGTCAGCGCCCAGTGCGGCCGCACCATTTGCACTGCCCTAAAGCCGGCCCTGCGGCAGCATGGTTGACAACACCACCGTGGCCACCAAGTCTCCCCTGGGCTCCTTCTCGTCCCGCGGCCCCGCCGGCAGCCCGCTGCTGGTGTTGGCCGCCCCTGGGGGCTCGTCGGTCCCCAGACCCGGCGTGGGGGTGAACTTGCTGGGAGGCGGCCTGAAGCTGGAGGCGGTGATGGAGACGCTGCAGTGGCGCGGCTGGAGTCGGAGCGGCGGGAGAGGGAGCTGCGTGGCCTGCTCGAGGCCCAGCTCCAGCAGCAGACCCCGGCGCTGTGCCACTACCAGACCACAGGGCCTCCCCGCAGGCCTGGCCTCATCGTGCCGCCCGCCTGGCAGGCATCCTCAGCCCCCGAGGAAGAGAAGGACTACGACGACGAGGAGGACGAGGAAGAGGAGCCTGGGACGGAGGAAATGACGCTGCCCCGGTACCTGCCGCCACCCAGGGCCCAGCCTCCAGACTCTCCCCAGGGGGCCCCACGCACCCCCGGCACACCCATGCCCGGACACTCACACTCTCCCCCGGGGGCGTAGGGGCACCACGAGGTGACCTACAAGGAGCAGTTCAAGCAGGCCCCCTCTCTTAAGAAATGGTCCAGAATAGTGGTTCCCCACAAAAAGCCAGTGACTTCAACTGTAAAGGACACATCTTTTGAACATATGGCCGAGGGAGGGTTTCTGCATTGAAGTGTGACTTTTAAGGAAACACCTCCCCCCTGCCTTGCCCATAAAATACCCGTTCACATTTTTGAAGACATGTGGCTCACAGAAAGACCAAAACATGTTGACCACTGATGGCTATTTTTTTTGTGAACGTTTATAATGAAAATATACCTGGAAAAGTGTTCCTGGAAAATGTGCTTAGTTTAACTCATTTCTCATTTCACTTATCTTTTTTATTGAAAGACATAAGATGGCCGACGGATAAGGAGCTCCGTCCGGGGGCTCCTGGGCGAGGGATCGCCTTTTGGCGATTTCCCGGAATATACCCCCCTTTTGATCCTCCTCCACCCCGGGGTTTTGAAGGCTTTGGTTTTCTGCGATCGTCCTGACGAAGTGCCCGCCAAATTTGAGGCTGCCTTCCAAAACAACGAGAAAATTGCACATCCAGCTGAATCCCAGTAAAATGGCCGATCGTTCGGTTGAGCTGCCTAACGCAGCTGAGAGGAGACAGGCTCAGGTTTTATTTCCTTGGCTATCACCTACCTTCCGGACTCGGCCATTATTGCTCCGCTGCCCGCCACGACTGCTTCTTGCGGGCAATTGATCACTGGATTTCCTTTGAGACGGCTGCCCTGCATGTTTTTCCTGCTGCGGCTGTTCAAGGTCCCCGAGATGATTTCTCCCGGTCGGAGCGGGGAGAGAGCTCTGAGTTCCAGTCTTCAGCCCTTCTCACTCCCTTGCGGTCCAGTAGTCGGGACTGCCTTTCTTCCTCTGGTGAGTCGTTTGGGGTGCTAGGGGTCTCCACCTCTACTGTTGAACGACTGAGGTTTTTTTTTTTTCTTTCTTCTTTCTTGGGACTGGCGATCTCTAACGGAATTCTCCAGCTTGGAGGTGGAGGTTCTTCTACGGGAGCACCGTTTGCAGCCTATCTCGCCCATGCTTTGAGCTTGGCGGCTTGGTCCCTGCCCAGCGCTTGACTGCAAAGACCCCCTTTTGCTCCCCCACTGCTTTTCGCCTGCTTCCTGTCGGTTGGAGACGGTGGATGCGAGGCGGCCATTTGACCCCGTCTGTTGGCCTTCCCGGTGGTCTCCTAGACCTGTGCACGTCCTGCGAATCCGTCCCTCTACGTTTCTGTACCATGACCAAAACCCTCCTGTGGGCTCTTCACCTGACTCTAATGGGTCTGCCTTTACTCAGGCCCGGTGGGATGGACTGACCCCGGGTGCATCCTAGCTGGTGCCGGTCTGCTGAACTTGTTCTTTTTCCTACGTCCGTCTGCCTTATTCCTGATCCCCCTCTCCTCTTTGCTACGTTTACCTGTAAATACCCCTTGCTCCTCTTCACTTCTCAAGTGTTGGACATTGATGTTTTTATCATTTTTTATGTAACTTGTGTATTGTTCATGTTCTCCCTTATGTAAAGCGCTCTGATACCTCCGGGTCTAGCCAGCGCTATATAAATAAATATATGCTTAAAGTTAGTCTCGTGGAGCATTATACTGTGACATTGACATGCCAAAAGTGTTAGTTTTGAGCGGTGGGAGACAGGAGGTACCTCAAGGCAATCCGGAATATTATTCAACATATGAAGCAGGTGATGTGTGATTAGTTTGATTGCCAAACAGAGTATTAATTTTTTAGAGACGACGCGTGAGCTAGCGATCTTGTCGAAAATGCAGGAACAGCTTGAGTTTTATGCAGAAAAGAAACATATATCCCTGTTTTGACAGCTAAGATACATAAACCTAGAGCTGCTTAGAGAAAAAATAACCTTTCCATTTCCCACATAAAATGCACCGAATCTAAGATTTATGAACGGAACACAAGATGTGCATAACCCATTTTCCACAGCGAGGGCAGATAATGCATGGATTTCACCAAGAAAACACGCTTAACCCTCGAATTTTCCACTGAGCACCCACATAGCCCAAACATTGTGCACAGAAAAGAACATTTCTGAATTATCCTCGGAATTGTGTAGACTTCAAGCTCCTGCCACTTGTGAAACGCTCTAAGACAGATTTCCATCCTAACATAAGACTCACTCAAGGGCTCCCTCAATGTGGGCGGGCCTACAAGGAAACGAGGACATTTTCCTGCGCGTGTCCGGAAATCTCCCATTTTCCCTGCGTGCGCGAGAGTCTCTGTCAATGCCCATAAGGCCATGTCTTTATTGAGAAGAAGCAGGCTTCCCAGCGCCAGTGAATTTGCCTGCTGCGTTTTCCATCCCACTCTTTGCTGCCTGAAGCAGACAAGCGATTCTGTTTTTCGCCTGCAATTCATTCTGTTTGCGTCTTTGTGAGAGCAGAGAGGTAGCGAAGGAGAGAAAACAGGCTTCTCTTTTCATTCACTCCCCGTCCTCAACTTCTCTCCAGATATCCCCAGGGGGCTCCCGGATGCGAACTCGGGCAACAAATATTTACTAATTCTATTAACAGAAAACAAATTGTCTCCGGGAGGTTTTCCCGAGACACAAGTTCAAACCCCCGCTGCCCCCACCGCCTCTCCCCTCTGCATCACCCTGTGCACACGGGCAGACTCCACTCGCCTGCCCTGCCCTTTTCTCCAACTCTTTCTCAAGTTCATGACAAGTTGAGGGGTCAGAAAGGCAGAGGGGTGGGGGTGTTTCAGAAGTTTCGCAGACAGAGGAAAGACCAAAGAGGAGAGGCGAAATCTGGCAAGAATTAAGCGCCCCATTCTAAGCAGGCCCCGCTGGGCCCGGAGCTTGCCAACTTTTTGGACAGCTAGCTTCTTGAAGGCAGTTAAGCATTGCCTGGGCCACTAGGGGCCGAGGCAATCATGCCTGGCTCACTGGCACTAGATGGTCATGGAGAGCACGTGCCCCCGAATCCACGCTCTGGTGATGCTGTCAGTGTGCGAGCAAACACATTTTCCAACAAGTTTCATTTTAAGCAAGAAAGTTCCTCTTTATGCCGGATACTGCTACAGCATGCGTATTTATTTTACATTTGCACGGGGAATCCTGGCCATTCTAACATTTACTTGAAACGAACCTTATTTTTGATTAACCATTGTTGGGTTGGGTGGTGGTAGGCCTATGCAGAGGCGCTCACATAAAAATAACTGCTTATAGTCTGATAGTCAATCTCCAGTTTGCTTTACACACTATGCTAAGAATGCTGACTTTTTCTCCTGCTGAAATAACCTATGAAATGCACTACTCCCTTTATACCCTCATATTTGGAAGTGTCTTTGGGCAATGTGTATCCATTTTGCTGCTTTCACCCTACTGTTGGCGCTATTATCTTTCCACTTTTTTCCCTTGCCAAGAGCAAACAAAATGTTAAACATGGTGAAAGTTGATAAAAGGATACATTGTATCCCACAGAGATAAATATGGAAAGTGCAGTACAGGTACTCCTGTTGAACTTTGCCATAATTGGTGAAGTTCCAAATTTTGCGGCGTTTATGTAACCATATCAACAGAGGTGTATAAATTATGCCCCCTGCATAGTTGAACCATTGGTTCATCCTCTGTTGAGCACATGCATCATTGGCAGGTTGTAACTAATGCATCTTTGCTCTCATGTCCCTTGTTGTCTATTACTTCTTTAAAGTCAGGAAGCTACAAAGGGACTTCTTTACATCTGCTGCAATACCTCAAGCACATTGGGGCACCTATGGAATTCATTCTCCATTTACCTGTCTCCCCCAAGCTCATGGGAGGTGATTAATAGCATAACCTCTGTCTTCCACTGTGCCTCAAGCACTTGAGGTCTCAAATAGTATAACCTCTACCTATGTTAGTCTGTCTCACAGGCATGATGGCTCATACAAAACTACATATAAATGTGCCAACCAATCTCAAAAGTATCAACAGTAAACAGAAACCACCTCTATATCTTCATCTTACCGTTCTATCTTCATTTTACCAGTCTACTTCAAGATTATGCAGGCTTATTATAAATAACCTTTTCTTCTACCAGTCTCTCTATGCACACAAAAGAGCATAAAGTGCAACCTGTACATAAGCCATTCTATCTCAAGTGCACGTGGAACATTGAGGGACAACCCTGCATTACTATGCTACCACATCTGAACTTCTCAGGAACTAACTTAGAATCCAGCCTCCAGCACTTACCCAAATCTGCCTTTTGTGCATGGGCATACAGTAGGGGCAATCTTTATATCTGTGCACACACACACACACGCACACACACACACACACACACACACACATATCAAAAGATCACAAGCTTAGTATGCTGTATGAATTCATAGTAGTTCCCTGTCTTTAGGTGGAGGGCTTGTCCTTTTTGTGGAGTGCTTCTACAACACCAGCAACACTCTAAATCTCCCCAACTCAAATGTCTGTTTTTATAGCAGAACTTTTAATAATTGGATAAGCACAGTAGTATCCATGCTGAGCTAGAAAAGCGACAAAGCCTTTAAGAATATGATTAGGTACTGCTACTCATATGAAGCTGAAAAATGGCAAAGGTATTTTACCATTCCAGGTACAGTATTGCTGCTTTCAATTGGTGAAATGCCATCCACGTCAAACTGGAAAAAAGAAAAAAGCAGCTGCTGGCACATGTTTCACTCTTATTGGAGATTGTCAGAGAAGCATAGCTTTGTCTAGGCACTCAAACCGAATGCTCACAAGCTTAGGTTTCTGCATAGAATATGCAAAGCACCAGACAGGAAGCCTGGTAGTTCACTGTCTTTAGGTGGAAACCCACTACTTTTTATGGAGCACAACTACAATACCAGTGACACTCTCGGATGTATCTTTATGAGAGGCTTGCATCACATTTGCACCACGCAAAGTGGCACATGTGTGACGCAAGCCTCTAAGCCAGATTTATGAAGCCACGCAAAGCCACTTTGTGTGGCATTGAATGGCTTAAAATATCTGGAGTAATGCAATGCAGCGCAAATCTCTGCGTTGCCTTTTCTCTGCACAAGGGAGGCATTCCAAGAGCATTGCGGTGGGTGTTGCTACGCAATTCCCATCTTTTTGGCCCATTCCCAGATTTTTAATGACTTGTAAACCTGGGAATGCATCAAAATCTCATGCCTTCCAACTTGAGGTGTAACAAGGAGAAATATCTTTATTCCTCCTTGTTTTTTCCTTTTCTATGTTTGCTGCATTCTGCAGCACACATAGAAAGAGTAAAAAGCCTCTCATGATTGTTTTTGAGCAGGAAGGTGCCCCTTCCTGCACAAAAACAATCTTGCATGCAGCGGAGGCACCATGGTGCAAGGGTGCCTGTGTTGGCGCTAGGCTGCTAAAACGCTGCCAGCGCAAGGGGAAAGGACTGGAATGCACCGTATTGGATAAATACGGTGCATTCCTGCCCTCTCCCAATGACGCAGGGCAGTGCAGCAAGGTGAATTCCTGCACTGCTCTGCGCCACTAATTTCATAAATACGCCCCTAAATCTGCATATCTCAATTACTAGTTTTTCACTCAGAATTTGTAATCCTTGTGTTATGCACATTTTTAAGTCTAGCCAAGAGGCAGCCTTAGCTGTGTTGTCAGCCTCATGTTTTCCAAAAATCACAAGTGTCTAGTTAGCCCTCTTCATTCATTAGTCTGTTCATGTATCAGTCACATTTTGCTTCTGCCCACCAAAACCTACAGCATGTGGAAACGGCCAACCCACTTCAGCTATTGGCTCTCTTCACTGTGAGTGAAAGCATTTTGCTCATGCACGTGTGCACATCCGCCTAGAAAGTAGTACACTTCAGTACCAGGGCTGGTAGGCCAATCTGCTTTCATTTCTGCTTCCATTTCATTTTGTTTCACTTATTTTTTAGATTAGTCATATTTTGCTACTTTTAATTTGTGTTATTTTATACTCTAACAATTTCATTGTTTGCCAAATTAAATTTAAATAAACATACTCTTATAATTTCAAGCTGATTTTGTGAAAAACAAGCAAAGGTTAGAGTGTGGTGATAGTTAGCTTTGTTATGTTTCAACCTCAGAAACTCCCCTAAAACACTACTAATTTGCTGTTATGGTTTGAATTAAAAACCGAAAAAACACTAAAATAACTATAACTTGCACCCCCATCATGCACAGTTTATGACCTCACATATTACATCACTCATGACAAGTTAAATGACATAACTCATGACATCACTGATTGTTTTTAAATTACATTATAGAAATTACTAATGAGATCAACCAATAAATCTGACAGTGTCCTATAGGCTTTGTGAAAGAGGAGCAATACAACAATCTAAATCACTAGTTGGATTATTATAAGATTGTCTGTAAGCTTGTGAAAGAGGAGCAATACAACAATCTAAATCACTAGTTGGATTATTATAAGATTGTCTGTAAGCTTGTGAAAGAGGAGCAATACAACAATCTAAATCACTAGTTGGATTATTATAAGATTGTCTGTAAGCTTGTGAAAGAGGAGCAATACAACAATCTAAATCACTAGTTGGATTATTATAAGATTGTCTGTAAGCTTGTGAAAGAGGAGCAATACAACAATCTAAATCACTAGTTGGATTATTATAAGATTGTCTGTAAGCTTGTGAAAGAGGAGCAATACAACAATCTAAATCACTAGTTGGATTATTATAAAATTGTCTGTAAGCTTGTGAAAGAGGAGCAATACAACAATCTAAATCACTAGTTGGATTATTATAAGATTGTCTGTAAACTTGTGAAAGAGGAGCAATACAACAATCTAAATCACTAGTTGGATTATTATAAGATTGTCTGTAAGCTTGTGAAAGAGGAGCAATACAACAATCTAAATCACTAGTTGGATTATTATAAGATTGTCTGTAAGCTTTCAAAAGATGCAAAATAAATTAGCTATTTTAGAAGTGGAGCACTTTTAATGGATGTAATTGTCTTTTTACTCATATTCACCCAAAGGATGGGTGCAGTGGGAGTAGGTCATTTATGGAGAGGTGGCAGTTGAACATCCTTGAACAATAAACCCTTTGGTCAAGCTTTTCTGTGAAAGAGTGAAGGCTGAACAAGTATAGTGTTAGGTGGTCATGGAGGCAGTGGGTGCAGGGTTTGGCCACAGACAAGGCCATGCAGCCACCCTCTGCAGCGCATGACCAATGTACATGCACAGTGGAGGTTGGCCACATTCGGAGGGTTAGGTGCAGGGTCTTGGCATGGGACAAATCCACTGCCCAAACCCTTTTGTATGTTGGATGCAGTGTCTGGTGTGACACCAGGTCTGGAGTCAGACAACCTCCACTCCATATGTCCAAAGTCTGCATAAAGAAACCCAACTTCCAACTCCACTGTGTTAATTATATTATATGGGAGACTCCGCTCTCTGTCTGCTGCCAACATGTTATGTGGGCTTTTTCTGATTCTTTTGATACAGGTTGTTTAGATAAAGACGTCATGCTTTACTTGCACCGCTGCGCCCGCTATGCCCTTATTAAGTACCTTCTTTGTACAATTCTGCCTCCCTGTTGTGGAGACTGTTCGTACTAGTTTCCTTGTTCCATTAGTATTGCTGCACCCGTTCTGGAGCCTTTGTTATGCACTACAGACCCATTTAGTCCCCACAGCCATGCTGTAGTATAGGACCCCGTCCCGGTAGCATGGGCTTATTCCCGAAGGCCTAAGCATTTCTGCCCAAATTCTACCATTTCACTGGGCAGTTCGGAGCTCGCTGTATTTCGCAAGCCCGCGTTTGGGCATTTCTTGCCCGATTTTCAGTCTTATGCTTGGTTGGTATCCTTTGTCATTATCTTTGGCCCCGAGTTGGACCTGTCTACTTCACAGTTGGATGCTAAAAGCCCTCTCGCATCCCACATTATTTCTAGGCGTAGCTCTATGGACCTTTTGGCTGGATTGAACTGTTTTAGACCTTTTGTTTATTTTCTCTGGTCTTAGCAGCCCATGCCCTTACCACGAATTGCGACTTGGGCCCTTCATCATATTGCAATCTACTGGAAGGCATTGAAGCCTCAGAGTTCCATCCGTTCGCACCTCTGCTTCCTCCGGGAGCTCATCTCCCCCCCCCAGCCTTGCCGACTTGGACATTAGGACTCTTCATTGGTAAGTAAGGTCACCTACATTGTGCATTTCATCATTTATGTACTGGTGAATTTGTTTTTCTTTTTTGAACAACAGAGAACTAGATTGCATGCCTGAATCGAGTGTACCCCTTGGATGGAGTGTACTGCGTCCTTGTGAACACCTATCCTACTAGGAGGACCTCGGTCCCCTATATTTTGTAGTAGGTTTACTTTCATCTTCACTACTGAGACTAGCGTACTCGATACTCTGTATACCTTTCCTTGCATGAATAGGTCACAATATACTTCATCATGTGGAGCGCCCACTGTATAAATGAGAAGTCTTACATGGGACACACGGCTATTGGGTGTTTCCATCTTTTGCACCTTGGGATACTGTTAGACCTGGCACCATTGGCGTGGGTCTCCCTTCCATTTTTTGCCTTTACCTCCTGTGTTTTGCTGTGTGTTGGACTCCATTTTTTGCTGGCCTAGATGCTTTGGGCACTTTGCCACTGCTGTTCAGTGCCAAACTGCAAGTGCTCCCTTTTGTAAATTGTGTTATGGATTAGTGTTTCCATGATTGGCTATTTGATTTACTTGTCAGACCCTAGTATAGTGCACTGTGTGTGCCCAGGGCCTGTAAATCAAATGCTGCTGGTGGGCTTGCAGCACTGGTTGTGCCACCCACCAAAGCAGCCTGTAAAATGTGACTCAGGCCTGCCATTGCAGAGCCTGTGTGCAGTCTGGGACTGCCATGTCGACTTTGCAAGTGCACACACTTGCCAGTCCCTAAACCTGCACTTTTCTACATATCAGTCACCCCTAAGGTAGGCCCAAGGTATCCCTGTGGGCAGGGTGCATTGTATGTGAAAGGTAGGACATGCCCTGATGTGTGTGGCATGTCCTGATAGTGAAATACTGCCAATTTCGTTTTTCACTATTGCAAGGCTATCTGTTCCCATAGGACAGAATGGGGATTTTGTTTAAAATATCTCATAAACATAACTGACCCTGGGAACAAGGTAGAAAAATAAAGTTTAGTATGCCTGAACTCAGAATGTTAAAATGCATCCTTTAGTGAGGGTGATTTTTACATTCTGTGTTTGAAAATACCACTTTTAGAAAGTAGGTATTTTCTTGCCTAACCATCCAGTGTGCCTCTGCTAGGTTTGTGTAATGCATGTCTGGCTTTTGGATGACAGGGGCTGGAGAGGGACAGTGGCTCCAGAAGTCTGATGAGTCAGGGCTGGGCTGAATAGACCTGGGCTCCATTTAGAGTAGGGGGAGGAGATTTCCTTTCACCTGCATGGGCCTGGTCTGCCTTCAACAATGCTGTCTCCACCTCCTGCGAGGAAGCTGCACCAGGGAGGACAGAACTGGTTTTGGCTGGGTACAGATACTCTCTGCCTTCATAGAACAAAGGATTTTTGTGCATAAAAAGAGGGGCCCAGACCACAGACCTTTAGATCACTTCTAGGAAATCAAGATGAACCTTTGTCAAGGAGAAGAGCCGGATAAGCTGAGGAGGAATACTGCCCCTGTGCTGTTTGCTGTCTGGGGTTGGCCTGCAGTGGCTGCTTGCTGCCACGGAAAGGAGAAAAAGGACTTTGCTGTTTGCTTTGTCACCTGCTTGAAGAAAAGATCTCCAAGGGCTTGAAACTGAGCTTGCCTCCTGTTCTGAAGTCTCAGGGACACAAAGACTTCACCCTTTCTGTCTCCCTGCACCTGGAACTGCTGTTTCAGCTGCTACAGAAGGAAATTGCAACACCGACACCGGCGAGCGATGCCGTAACCTGCACAGAAGCCACGGGCACCACTCGTGAAGAGCACGACGCATAGCCCTGACATGCACCGTAGGCCCAACGCCTGCCAACGCCGTGCCGCATCGACTCCGCAGCCCCGACTTCTCCGACGCCAGTGCTTCCTCAACGCGGAGCCAATCCTCGACGTGGGTAACTCCTGAATCCATCGACATCGCACCGTCGTAAGGAACCGCTGCCTCGCCGCCATCGTGACGTCACCTCCCCGACACAATAAGGAACAGACCTCTCACCTCCCCTGCACCGCAGTAAGGAACAGAGGCTTCACCTCCCCTGGGGTCGTAAGGAACCGATGCCGCAGGCACCAATGAAGCATCACCTCCCCGACGCCGTGCACTGCCATTGCTTTCATCAATTCCAAGGTACTGTTCTTTGTGGGTCTACTTGACTCCGGGCCCTACGCCGCGCACCTCGCGGTCGGTGCCGTTCTTTGGGATTTTCATCTGTCACGACGTCGTAATAACTCCAGGTGGAGTTATTCGTTGCTAGAAGCTTGATTTGAGTGAATAACCTATTTTTAAGGATATTTCTGATACTGTATTGTGGATTTTTGTCGTTTGGTCTTGTTTTGGTTTAGATAAAGATTACTTATTTTTCTAAACTGGTGTGGTGCCCATTTGTAGTGTTTTCACTGTGTTACTGTATGTGTTCACAAATGCTTTACACACTGCCTCTGAGATAAGCCTGTCTGCTCATGCCAAGCTACCAAGGGGGTGAGCAGGGGTTATTTTAGGTGTGTATCCCCCTTACCCTGACTAGATGCAAGGGTCCCTATTTTGACAAAGGTACCTACCTCTGCCAACTAGAGACCCCCATTTCTAACACTGGTGGTCAGCGGTGAGGATCTGGACTTGCATTTGTGACTTACATACAGTGATTGGTGTACACTACTAGTATACTGCAGACCATTACGCAACCACTTACATTTGGTAGAGTTTTTTTCCTTGGAATTTTTTGCATCTTGAGAACTGCCAATTTTTACCATGAGTAAAGCAGCATCACTTGCATCTGTGGATATTGAATTTGAAGAGGAGAGAGTTGATACCTACACTGTGTCACAACTTAAAGCCATCTGCCAAAAATTTAAAATCTCCGTGAGAGGCCTCACCAGGAAGGAGGAGTTCCAAAAGGCACTGAGGGCCTGGTTGGAAGCAAGGAATGCCAGTGGGCAGACCGAAGAGCCTATGGTGGAGGGGGAGAATTTAGAAGGGCAGCAGGATGGGCTAGTGGGCCTAACTGGAGGGGGGGTGCCCTCCAGGGAAGGCAGCAGTGTGTCTTCAAGGGGTCTGTCTCCAGAAGAGTTGGAGGACAGGGAGAAAAGCAGAGTGCATCAGTTGGAGCTTGCTAAGCTCAAGCTGGGGAGCCAGGGTGACGTAGAGAATAAGAGGTTGGAGTTGGAGAGCAAGAAACTGGCCATGGAGGAAAGGAAGATCCTTTTAGAGCATGAGAGAGGGTTGAGGGAGTTGGAGCTGAAAGCAAAGGGGTGCATGCATCAAGAAATGCTTTTGCGAGTCCTTAATTGCGATTATTAAGGAATCGCAATTAGGGACTCTCAAAAGCCTATGCATGTAGAAATCTCTATTAAAATAGCGATTTCTAAACATTCCTTAATTGCGACTCGCAAATTGCGACTCGCAATTAAGGAATGGCTTCCCATTCATTCCTAAGGGCCTACAGGCCCATAGGAATGAATGGGAAATTGCATGCGCAATTTGTGAGTACCAATAGGTACTCGCAAATTACGCATACAATTTCAAGGGTGCAAAGGTGTCATAATGACACCCTGTTGCACCCCTGAAATTGTGATGTGCACCCATGTTGCGCACACACATGCCCCAAGGGCATGTGTGTGTGTAACCTGAAACCTTGAAAAATGCCCTTTAGTGCATTTTTCAAGGTTTTGCAAAATACAGACCAGAGTAATTTCTCTGTATTTTGCGGCCCCAAATAGCGAATTCGCTATTTCTAAGTGCTTCTAGCATTGCATTTAAGGAATCGCAAATTGCGATTCCTTAAATGTATCATAATTTAAGAAATCGCAATAAATTGCGATTTCTTAAATTGCGAGTGCCTAACACCTTAATGCATCGCAAAAGGCCTTTTTGCGAGCGCAAACGGCTGATTTTTGCGAATCGCACCGTTTGCGCTCGCAAAAACCGTTGTTTCATGTGCCTGAAAGAGTCTACAGATCACTCCCTCTGGTGGCAGCACACCATCAGTACCTGGGGAAGGAAAAGTATACATTCCCAAAGACGTTATCAAAGATTTCATGAAGCACGAGGACATTGGGCAGTGGTTTAAGGCCTATGAAATAACAATGAAGTCCCATTGGGTCTATGAGAGAGATTGGGGAGCGGGGTTGTGGGGCCGCTTCATCGGTGAAGGGAGAGAGACCTTACTAGCTTTGCCCACTGAGGATCAGATGTCCTATGCCCCTATGAAGGAAGCCTTGATAGCCAGGTATGGGTTGACCCCAGAGCTTTATAGGCAGAAATTTATGAACTGCAAGAAGCTGGAGTAAAGTACTTGGGTGGAGTATGTATCTTATTTTTGCAGAGCACTGGATGGATGGGTGAAGGGTAGCAAGGTAACTGATTTACAGGGGCTCTATGATTTGGTTGCATGGGAGCACTTGTCCAGTAGTGGTTTTCCAGAGCTATGTCAGCACCTGATTGATAGTAAGCTGACTGACCCCAGGAAGCTTGCTGTGGAGGCGAACCGCTGGGTCAGTACCAGCGTCCACAAAGGTCTTGTGGGAGTCTACGCCAAGGGTGGGCAGGGTCCCCAGCAGAAGAGTGGGGGGGGGATAAACAAAAGGAGTTCCAAAAAGTGCCCAAAAGTAATCCCCAAGGGAACCAAGGTAAGGGTTCCCCGCCTCCCACTGAGAAGAAACCATGGGTCCCGACAGGTAAGCCTGTTCAGAGGGGTCCCAAGACCTGTTTTAGTTGTGGTCAGGTGGGCCACTTCCGGGGGGATCCTAAGTGTCCCAAACCAGTTACCACCGCACCCACTGGTGCACCACCATGGGAACTGGCTAGTGTAGCCTTGGGGGAGGAGTTGGGTGCCCAAGGTGGGTGGGGTCCCGCAGAGAAGTTCCTGGTCTCTTTAGGAGACAGTGAGATGGTCCCAAGGACTCATCTGCCTGATAACACTAAAAAGTACAGGCAGTGGGTGACCATCAATGGCCATAGTGTGGAGGCTCTGAGAGACACCGGAGCCAGTGTGACAGCTGTCAGTTGTCGGCTGGTGTCTGAAGAGCAGGTGGTCCCCAACACCTTCTACCCAGTAGTTGCCGCTGACAATTCAGAGTGCCTCTGCAAAGTGGCACAGGTTCCCTTTGAGTGGGGGGGGTCTCAGGTACCTTGAGAGTAGCTGTGAGGCCAGCCATGCCTGTTGACTGTCTGCTAGGCAATGATTTGGAAAGCTCCCCTTGGGCGAAGGTGGAGCGGAGGTCTCATTTGGAGCTCCGGTTCTGTGTGGACTACTGAGGGCTCATTTCAGTCACCAGGACTGACGCACACCCCATCCCCAGAGCTGATGATCTCATCGATCGGTTAGGGGCTGCCCGGTACCTTAGTACGTTTGACGTAACGTCTGGGTACTGGCAGATCACCTTGACTGATGGGGCAAGAGAGAGGTCAGCATTCTCCACATCAGATGGGCAATACCAATTCCGGGTGATGCCCTTTGGGATGAAGAATGCCCCTGCCACCTTTCAGAGGTTGGTCAACCAGGTGTTGGTTGGGCTAGAGGATTTCAGTGCTGCCTACCCGGATGACATTGCAGTGTTCAGTGCCACTTGGGAGGAACATCTGCACCACCTCTGGGAAGTGTTGAAGGCGCTGCGGAGGGCAGGCTTCACGATCAAGGCAAGCAAGTGCCAGATCGGCAGGGTTCTGTGGTGTACTTGGGACACCAGGTAGGAAGCGGCCAGGTGGCGCCCCTACAGCCCAAGATTGATACCATTCTGGCTTGGGAACCCCCTCAAGACCCAGACAGAGGTGAGAGCCTTTCTAGGACTCACAGAGTATTACAGGAGATTTGTCAAGGGGTATGGCACCATTGTTGCCCCCTTGACAGAGCTGACTTCGAGGAAGCAGCCCAAGAAAGTGAATTGGACTGACGCCTGCCAGAAGGCTTTTGATGCCCTGAAATATACCATGTGCACAGCACCCGTGCTTAAGGCACCCAACTTCTCAGAAGAATTCATTGTGCAGACAGATGCTTCAGAGCATGGTGTGGGAGCTGTGCTCTCACAGCTGAATGAAGACGGCCTAGACCAACTTGTAGCCTTCATTAGTAGGAGGTTACTTCCACGGGAACAGAGGTGGCGTGCGATTGAGCGTGAGGCATTTGCTGTGGTCAGGGCGCTGAAGGAGCTGAGACCGTACTTGTTTGGGACTCACTTTTGGGTTCAGACAGACCACAGGCCCCTCAGATGGTTGATGCAAATGAGGGGTGAGAATACAAAGCTGTTGAGGTGGTCCATTTCCCTACAGGGGATGGACTTTACAGTGGAACACCGCCCTGGTACAGAACACGCCAATGCTGATGGTCTGTTCAGATTTTTCCGCCTTTGTGAAGAGAACTCCCAAGAGGATGGATAGTTCTCCTCACATTTCAGGTGGAGGAGACACGTGTTAGACCTGGCACCATTGGCGTGGGTCTCCCTTCCATTTTTTGCCTTTACCTCCTGTGTTTTGCTGTGTTTTGGACTCCATTTTATGCTGGTCTAGACGCTTTGGGCACTTTGCCACCGCTGTTCAGTGCCAAAGTGCAAGTGCTCCCTTTTGTAAATTGTGTTATGGATTAGTGTTTCCATGATTGGATAACATCTTATAAACATAACTGACCCTGGGAACAAGGTAGAACAATAAAGTTTAGTATGCCTGAACTCAGAATGTTAAAGTGCATCTTTTAGTGAGGCTGATTTTTACATTCTGTGTTTGAAAATGCCACTTTTAGGAAGTAGGTATTTTCTTGCCTAACCATCCAGTGTGCCTCTGCTAGGTTTGTGTAATGCATGTCTGGCTTTTCGATGACAGGGGCTGGAGAGGGGCAGTGGCTCCAGAAGTCTGATGAGTCAGGGCTGGGCTGAATAGACCGTGGCTGCATTTAGAGTAGGGGGAGGAGATTTCCTTTCACCTGCATGGGCCTGGTCTGCCTTCAACAATGCTGTCTCCACCTCCTGCCAGGAAGCTGTACCAGTGAGGACAGAACTGGTTTTGGCTGGGTATAGACACTCTCTGCCTTCAGAGAACAAAGGATGTTTGTGTTTAAAAAGTGGGGTCCAGACCCCAGACTTTTAGATCACTTCTGGGAACCTAGGTACCTTTGTCCAAATAGGGACTAGAAGCAAGGGTCCCTATTTGGACAAAGGTACCTACCTCTGCCAACTAGAGACCCCCATTTCTAACAGATACATTTTCTCTGTTTGTACTATCAGAACTAGTTGTCGGCATACATTATTTGTCTTATTGCTCCCTTTTGTAATAATTTTTGTGTTTCTGGATTTATTCAGTTTCTTTCTGCTTTCAGACATTCTCTTGCTATTGTGACAGGCCTCTCTCTACTCTCGTTTACATACATGGTTGCTGTCATATCCTCTGTATTTTCCGTCTAGCGTCCTGAAGACAGTGGTTAACTTTTTGGCTTCACCGAAATGCGCGTTGGCACAAACGTACTATCTGGATTGGAGACAAGAGTCTACAATTATAGAGGATATCTGAATGTATTAGTACGTTCAATGTCCTATGAAGAAGTATATTCAAAAGCATATAGTTAGTGTAGCTCTGTACATAGTTGTGTAACCAGTAAATCCTAAGAAAAACATTGGGTACACTATCCAACATGACACTATGTTACGTTTTTAATGTGTGTTTTTGCAGGTATGGCTAATGTTTGGCAGATGTCAGTATGAGTGTGAAATTTTAGCATGAATGGAATGATGGGGATCGTATCACAATAATTGTGTGTATATTTAAATTCATAGCTACATCTCCCTTTGAATGTAATTGGGAGACAGTTGGCATTCTTGATAAAAAATATTTTGATTTACGCATATACTTGAAGGAATGGACAAAAAAAAACATTATATATATATATATATATTCACTGAAAAAACCATAGGTTTTAGGGACAGTTATAGTTACTTGGACATTGCACTCGTACAAAACCCGTGAAATTCCCCCGTTATAGTTAGTTCAGCTAACTATAACTCGCGCCCTACAATGCACTGCTGATGACGTCACATATTACATCACTCATGACATGGTCAGTGACATCACTGATGACATCACTGATGACATCTCAAATGACATCACTGATGACATCATCCAGTGACTGTGTGTTTCTCTAAAGTTTAAATATTTTTAATATATATAGGAAAAGACGTATTGAAGAATGAGTGGGTGTGTAAGTGTCTGTATGGATGATTTAGTAGGTGCGTGACTGACTGTATAAGTGAGTGATTTAACGTATCTTACTGAATGCATGGGTTAGTGACTAAACTGGGTGAATGTCTGTATCCGTCTGTCTGTTGCTGTGTAAGTGGCTGCATGTGTTTGTGAATAGCTACATGAGTGTCTATATGAGTTATTGAATGCTTGTCTGAGTATCTGTATGGGTGCCTGAGTGTTTGTGTGGGAGGGGTGTGTGCAACTCTGTGCATAGATGTGTGAGTGGGTGATTCACTGGGTGGATGGTTTCAAGAGTGCATCTGTGATAGACTGTATGGGTGGGTAAGTGTGTGTAAGAGTGTGTTAGTGAGTGAATGTATGTCCCAGTGGTACATGTGTGAGTAACTACATATGTGAAAGGCAGTATATATGTGTGTTGGAGTATATAAATAGCTATAAGCAAGAGTGAGTGATTGTGATAGTGGCTGTATGGATGAGTGTGTGCTTGTATCAGTGATTGTATAAGAGCGTAACAATGTGCTACTATTTGTATGAGTAAGTGAGCTGGTGTGTGTATAACTGTATAGGTGAGTAAATGGCAGTGTGTTTAATTATTTGCATGACTGACTAGGTGTGTGAGTATCTCTATGGATGAGTGGCGTTGTTTGAGTGTCTATATAGGAGTAAGAGTGCATATGATAGTCCTGTACTGAGTGACCGTAAGTATGAGTGACTGTACGGGTGAGTGAGTGGATGTGTGTGTGTAGACCTAAGAATCAGTGAGTGGGTATGTAGTTATTGGTGTTGGAGTGTCTATGGTTTTGCGAATGGCAGTCTGTAATTTAGAGTGGGTGTATCAAAGGTTATATTAGGGTGTGAGGAGGTGCATCAGATTATCACGTGGATGATGTCATCAGTGATGTCATTTGAGATGTCATCAGTGATGTCATCAGTGATGTCACTGACCATGTCATGAGTGATGTAATATGTGACGTCATCAGCAGTGCATTGCGGGGCGCGAGTTATAGTTAGCTGAACTAACTATAACGGGGGAATTTCACGGGTTTTGTACGAGTGCAATGTCCAAGTAACTATAACTGTCCCTAAAACCTATGGTTTTTTCAGTGAATTTCAAAGGTTTTTTAAATGCTAATTTCTAACTATAACGTGTCTGAAACCTATGGTTTTTTCAGTGAATTTCAAAGGTTTTTTAAATGCTAATTTGTAACTATAACGTGTCTGAAACCTAGGTTTTTTCAGTGAATTTCAAAGGTTTTTAAATGCTAATTTCTAACTATAACGTGCCTGAAACCTACGGTTTTTTCAGTGAATTTCAAAGGTTTTGTAAATGACAATTTTTAAATGTATTAATTGTTATATTAATTTTTTTCATACTGATTTACTACATTTTTAGAAACAATTTTTTTTTACATATTTTATTTTTAAATTACATTGTAATTACATTATACATTACATTACAAAAATACTTTCTCAGAATGAATTACTTTAGTTTAAATACTTTGCAGATAGGCAATAGACTTTTAAGTACAGTAGTTACAGTTGTTGCAATGGGCAACACATTTTCAAACACAATGCAACATTCAGCTCAATGTGAATTTCTAGTTAAATGCAATTAGTTACTTTATGGATTACTTTTGTAACCACAGGACTGGATCCTAGATTCAGTCCTGGTACATCTCCTGTAAACAGTTGAGTAAAAGCGTTTTGGTTACAGTCGTGATTTTTAAGGAATATTATTGTATTTTAAAAGTTGACACTTAGAAACTTTTTCTCATAGAATCACCAATGTTATCCTATGGAAGGAAATTCACTTAGCAGGTAAAAACTGTTATCGTTACTTTTTCTTACTCAGTGTTGGATCCTGGATCCAGCACTGGTGCATCTCCTGTAAACAGTTGAAAAAATGCGTTTAAGTCATACAGGCGATTTTTAAGGAATATTTGTAGTTTGTGAAAATCAACACTTTGAAACTTTTTCAGCAAAAAGCAGGCAATGATATCCTATGGAAGGAAATTCAAGTTACTGGTAAGTACGGTTAAAATTACTTTTGAGGATCAGTACTGGGCTGAAAGATGCAGCACTGAGGTCTCTCCTGATAACAGGTGAGTAAATCGGAATTCGTATTTCGGCTGATTTTAGAGGAATATTT
This sequence comes from Calotriton arnoldi, assembly GCA_963921515.1. NCBI lineage: Eukaryota > Metazoa > Chordata > Amphibia > Caudata > Salamandridae > Calotriton > Calotriton arnoldi. The sequence continues at coordinate 2,910,820 of CAWUFW010001318.1, read as the reverse complement.
TAAAGTTCCAAAACTCCACACTTAGAAGAATTTCCAAGTGAAACCAGTCAATGTTAGCCTATGAAGGAAATTCAAGTTACCGGTAAGTACGGTTAAAATTACTTTTCAGGACCAGTACTGGGCTGAAAGATGCAGCACTGAGGTCTCTCCTGATAACAGGTGAGTAAATCGGAATTCGTATTTCGGCTGATTTTAGAGGAATATTTTAAAGTTCCAAAACTCCACACTTAGAAGAATTTCCAAGTGAAACCAGTCAATGTTAGCCTATGAAGGAAATTCAAGTTACCGGTAAGTACGGTTAAAATTACTTTTCAGGACCAGTACTGGGCTGAAAGATGCAGCACTGAGGTCTCTCCTGATAACAGGTGAGTAAATCGGAATTCGTATTTCGGCTGATTTTAGAGGAATATTTTAAAGTTCCAAAACTCCACACTTAGAAGAATTTCCAAGTGAAACCAGTCAATGTTAGCCTATGGAAGGAAATTCAAGTTACTGGTAAGTATGGTTAGAATTACTTTTCAGGACCAGTACTGGGCTGAAAGATACAGCACTGAGGTCTCTCCTGATAACAGGTGAGTAAATCGGAATTCGTATTTCGGCTGATTTTAGAGGAATATTTGCACAATGGTGAAGGGAGGGGGCGGGGCCTGAGGTGACATCTGTGCAAACGCGCCCCGTTGCGCGTTTTAAGTTGGGGGATTAAGTCCCCTTGAATCCTGAGGGTCCCTAGGGGCCAACTAGCCCACCAGGAACCTCCAATATGCGCCAGGGGCTGCGTTGCAGAGACGTGTAGAGAGGCCACACCCCTTTTACACCTCTCTGCAACGCAGCTCTGTGGCGCTTTCTGGAACGTACCTGTTGGGCTAGTTGGCCCCCAGGGACCCTCAGGATTGAAGAGGATTTAATTACCCATCTTAAAACGCGCCACGAGGCCTGTTTGCACACATGTCACCTGAAGCCCCGCCCCTCCCTTCACCACTGTGCAAACGCGCCCCGTGGCGCGTTTTAAGTTGGGGATTAAGTCCCCTTGAATCCTGAGGGTCCCCGGAGTCCAACTAGCCCACCATATACCTCCAAAAGCGCCACAGAGCTGCGTTGCAGAGAGGTGTAAAAGGGGTGTGGCCTCTCTACACGTCTCTGCAACGCAGCCCCTGGCGCATATTGGAGGTTCCTGGTGGGCTAGTTGGCCCCCAGGGACCCCCAGTATTCAAGGGGATCGTTCCCCCTCTGCAAACGCGCCAGGGGCGCGTTTGCAGAGTGGTGAAGGAAGGGGCGGGGCCTGCGGGCCCGATCGTTTTTTTCTCGTTTTTTTGTCCCCTGAAGGGGAGCTGTGTGGCCCCCTTCCTTTTTTCTCTTTTTGGGCCCTGGGGACCCCATCCCCCAGGGCCTTACCCCTTTTTAAAATTACAACAAAAAAAAAAAAACGGGAAGGGGGCCGCGTGGCCCCCTTCCCTGGGCCTGTATTGGCCCCGGGGACCCCATCCCCGGAGCATGGCCTCTATATTTATTATTTTGAGGGGGCAGCGTGGCCCCCTCCTCTGGCCATTTTAAGGCCCCGGGGACCCCATCCCCGGGGCCGGCCTTTCCATTTTTTTTTCCATTTTTTTTTCTCTCTTTTTTGGAGAGGGGGGCCGCGTGGCCCCCCCTCCCGGGCCACTACTTGCCCCGGGGACCCCATCCCCCGGGGCTGGCCCTCTCCGTTGGGGACTGTGGGGGGGTCCCCAATCCCCCCACAGTCCCGCCGGCTCCCCAGGTCCCTTGGGAGCCGGCATTGCTGTTCCACATGGGGAGCAGCTGACATGCTGCTCACCATGTGGAAAAGCAATCGCTTTGGATATTGGAAGAGAGAGCAGGTTTCCCTGCTCTCTCTTCCAATATCCAAAGCAGTTTGCTATGGCAGGACGGGAGCCGCGAGGCTCCCGTCCTGCCATAGCAAACTACAGTGTCCCGGGGGTAGGCACCCCGGGACACTGCAGGAGCCGGCCCTGGGGGTGGTGGTCCCCAGGGCCATCAAGGGCTCCAGGAGGGGGCCGCGCGGCCCCCTCCCATTCAGTACACAGCCCCGGGAGGTGGTGGTCCCCGGGGCTCTGGAGGTCCGTAACGGACCCCCATATTAAAATGTTTAGTGCCCCGGGGAGGTGGCGGTCCCGGGGCGTGTGGGGGGCTGGAGCCCCCCCCACACTGGTTTAATTTTTAATTTAAAAAAAGCCCCGGGGAGGTGGTGGTCCCCGGGGCTGCGGGAGGGCTCAGAGCCCTCCCGCACCATTTTTAAAAAAGCCCCGGGGGGTGGCGGTCCCCGGGGCTTGGGGGCCCTTTGAGGCCCCCACACATTAAATTATCCCCCCCACCATGCCCCCGGGACTTGGGCCACCCGGGGCCAATTACCATCAAAGCGCGGGAGACCGCGCTTCGATTTTTTTTTTTTCCGGCAGGATTCGCGCACCCTGAGCGCATCCTGCCGATTTTTTTTTTTTTTAAATGCTTTTTTTTGCCCAGGGGGTCCTTGTGGGACCCCCTGCGCAGGCCTAGGGGGTTAGGGTGTTTCTACCCTGCCCCCTTTGTGCGTTTTGCGCACTTGTTTCTTTTTTTTTTCTCGGCGGGATACGCGCACCCTAAGCGCATCCCGCCGATTTAAAAAAAAAAAAAATCTTTTTCTGCCCAGGGGGTCCTTGTGGGACCCCCTGAGCAGACCTAGGGGGTCAGGGTGTTTCTACCCTGCCCCCTTTTGCGCTTTGCGCACTTGTTTCTGTCCCTCGGTTCTACCGAGGGACAAAATGGCTGCCAACACTTCTTGATTTGGAGTGTTGACAGCCAATTAGCATGCAGCTCGTGATCGGGAGGGTACGCGGATCCGACGCGCCCATAGATATATATGTGATTTTAATTGTGAATTTCTCAGGAACTACTGAACGGATTTACACCATTTTAGCAAAAGGCACCAGTCTGAACCAAGGGCTACCTCTTTGCCAAATTTGGGGTAATTCCGTTCAGCAGTTCGGGCTGTAGCTGCGACTAAAGGTTCCTATGGAAAAATGAATGGGGAAAACGCGTTTTGGGACCCCCTTTTTTCTCGGCCCCCGCTTGACGTATCACCCCGAGACTTTCAGGGTAGGAGCGGACCGGAGCGCCCCAACAAGTTGGAAGCTTTCGCGAAGATTCGTCAACCGACGCCAACGTTATTGCAAATAGAATGTCGCCGATTTCCTATGGATAATAGGTTGTAACTATAACTATCTACTGGCGACCGCCAGTAGATAATATATATATATATATATATATATATATTCCATAAGAAAGTGCTCAGCATTGAAGGCGCCACACACGGCGTGTTAACTTCCTTTATTGTTCGCAAGACCGCATGGCAAACAACATCGCTGTCACAATACAATGCGCCTCATAATCCATACGCGTTTCGGGCGTTCCTTCGCCCTTGGTCACTGGCAAGGCTTTGCGGAGTTGTAGCAGCAAACAGTAACATCGCACTTGCGGTAAGTTTATAAATCCCGCCCAAGTGGGCGTGTGCACTATGTGCATTATGGTCTCTGTAGTCAATTTACTTTTTAAATCCCAAATGGGTGCCGCTACATTATCTCCTTCGTTCCAACTTACATCCCACAGTGGGTTACTGCGATACTCACAAGGTTGGTACCATGCTGTTCTTTGTCCTCACAAACAGGCACGCCGTTCCATCAGCGCCATATTAGTGACGGCGCTGGACCCGCACTGTCAGCAGCGGGGCGCCTCTGCGACCAGAGCAGGCCGCTACATATTCCATAAGAAAGTGCTCAGCATTGAAGGCGCCACACACGGCGTGTTAACTTCCTTTATTGTTCGCAAGACCGCATGGCAAACAACATCGCTGTCACAGTACAATGCGCTTCATAATCCATACGCATTTCGGGCGTTCCTTCGCCCTTGGTCACTGGCAAGGCTTTGCGGAGTTTTAGCAGCAAACAGTAACATCGCACTTGCGGTAAGTTTATAAATCCCGCCCAAGTGGGCGTGTGCACTATGTGCATTATATGGTCTCTGTAGTCAATTTACTTTTTAAATCCCAAATGGGTGCCGCTACATTATCTCCTTCGTTCCAACTTACATCCCACAGTGGGTTACTGCGATACTCACAAGGTTGGTACCATGCTGTTCTTTGTCCTCACAAACAGGCACGCCGTTCCATCAGCGCCATATTAGTGACGGCGCTGGACCCGCACTGTCAGCAGCGGGGCGGCTCCACGACCAGAGCAGGCCGCTACATATTCCATAAGAAAGTGCTCAGCATTGAAGGCGCCACACACGGCGTGTTAACTTCCTTTATTGTTCGCAAGACCGCATGGCAAACAACATCGCTGTCACAGTACAATGCGCCTCATAATCCATACACGTTTCGGGCGTTCCTTCGCCTTGGTCACTGGCAAGGCTTTGCGGAGTCGTAGCAGCAAACAGTAACATCGCACTTGCGGTAAGTTTATAAATCCCGCCCAAGTGGGCGTGTGCACTATGTGCATTATGGTCTCTGTAGTCAATTTACTTTTTAAATCCCAAATGGGTGCCGCTACATTATCTCCTTCGTTCCAACTTACATCCCACAGTGGGTTACTGCGATACTCTACTCACAAGGTTGGTACCATGCTGTTCTTTGTCCTCACAAACAGACACGCCGTTCCCTCAGTGCCATATTAGTGACGGCGCTGGACCCGCACTGTCAGCAGCGGGGCAACTCCGCGACCAGAGCAGGCCGCTACTTATTCCATAAGAAAGTGCTCAGCATTGAAGGCGCCACACATGGCGTGTTAACTTCCTTTATTGTTCGCAAGACCGCATGGCAAACAACATCGCTGTCACAGTACAATGCGCCTCATAATCCATACGCGTTTCGGGCGTTCCTTCGCCCTTGGTCACTGGCAAGGCTTTGCGGAGTTGTAGCAGCAAACAGTAACATCGCACTTGCGGTAAGTTTATAAATCCCGCCCAAGTGGGCGTGTGCACTATGTGCATTATGGTCTCTGTAGTCAATTTACTTTTTAAATCCCAAATGGGTGCCGCTACATTATCTCCTTCGTTCCAACTTACATCCCACAGTGGGTTACTGCGATACTCACAAGGTTGGTACCATGCTGTTCTTTGTCCTCACAAACAGGCACGCCGTTCCATCCTCGCCATATTAGTGATGGCGCTGGACCCGCACTGTCAGCAGCGGGGCGCCTCCGCGACCAGAGCAGGCCGCTACATATTCCATAAGAAAGTGCTCAGCATTGAAGGCGCCACATTGAGATCAATAAACAAACTTCTCAGAATGTCTGATTTTTGATTCTATTCAATTAGTGGAGTTATTCCCTACTAAATGTGTGGAGTTATACCAAATTTTTACAGTGTAGTTGGCATTTTGGTTTCTTTATGTGGCTTTTCCCTTGTTATTGCCCTCTCTATATTCTGTTTCTACAGGGGCCCTCTTCTGTTGATTAAATATGTCCAAAGTCTGTGCATGGTGGGGAGTGGCTGCTTAAGGAGGGGTGTGTGCAGACCCTGACCACAGGCTAACCCATTTGCCAAACTGATTATAAGAAAGTATTAAAATATATATTGATAGAAAAAAATAAAAAGAATGACTCCATATGTCTCTCTCTCTGTATATGTGTATGTGTATGTATATATATGTATATGGACAGTGCATGTATTCTTAGACATGACAAACTGTGCTTCTCACGGTATAGAGATGAGGTTGTCATTATTGATGTGTCATTGTATATTAAACTATGCTTTGTGTTATACGCCGATACATTAATATAAGGGAAACAGTTTGTTTATTACATCACAATATACATGTGTATATTAGAACTTGTAAATATGGATGCTTCTATGTACATATGGGTGTATATGAAGAGGGGTTTAGGCCGGCTACTAAAGCTTTACTAAGTGTGATGGGTATATATGTATATGTAAATTTAACTTCAGTTATTTGCTAAAATAAATCTTTGCATACTTCGCCACAAGATATATGTGCATATCAGACCATGTAAATATTCCTGCTTTTATGTACAAATGGGTGTCTTTATATAGAGGGGTTTATTTCAGCCACTAAACCTTTACAGAGGGTGGTATGGTCAACAAAGTGACCCAGTAAATGCAGTTGAGAGGTGGGCGATGGGCTCCACCCCCATACTGGAATACCTATATGCCGGAGGGAGAGTGTGATCTCTTCCACTGGCAATGCAGGTGGTATGTAATGTGTGGAGGAGCTCTCTGTGGCATATGGGATGGTGGGGGAAGCTGATGGAGTGTACGCCATTATGGCAGGGTGGCATGCTTAGGCAGGTGGCCCAACTGGAGGCCTTTCAGAAGTGGGTCATGATTGGTATCTCCACTCTGGGAAATGTCATGTGGGGTACAGTGCTGAAATCGTTTCAAGAACTGCACCGCAACCAGTTCCACCGATACCTGCTGCTCTGTCATGCTCTCACTCTGTATCTTAAGGGCCTTCCAGAATTTAGTCCCTTGGAGGGTAAGCTCCTCTGGGAGACCTGGGGCCCCACAAAATAGTGAAAGTTTATCAGACACTAGTCACAAATAGCTCTAACACATTACCCACCCTCAGGGCAACATGGGAGACAGACATTGGCACAATAGACTATGATGACTGGACAGAGGTATTGGGGGCTCCTTGTGAGGTGTCAATCTCGGCCCGCCCCCGCCTGATACAGCTCAAATATCTTCACAGAGCCTACTATATGAGGTGTCAGTTATGGTGCATGGGAGTGTTTGGCTCCCTGGCATGCCTTCGATGTGGGGCGGAAGAGGGAACATTCCTTCATACTGTGTGGAGCTGCACATCGCTGGACAGGTTCTGGTGGGGTGTGACATCCTGCCTGGGGGAGGTCCTCTCCTGGACCATCCCTCAGACCCAAAGCTGATTCTCCCTCATTTTATTGACAAGCATGGGGGGAACAGATATAAACGGTTGCTCCTATTTCTGGGTCTAACGCTAGCGAAGAGGGATATAGCGAAGGAGTGGAAGGTGGAATCCCCACTGTCTCTTGCAGCATGGAAGAAGGGTTTGGATCATTGTATTAGGCTGGAGGTTGCAGTGTACCAGGCCAGGGGATGCCCTCAGAAGCACTCCAAAATCTGGCAAAAGTGGGCCAATTACAGAGGGATTGTTTTGGCACCCATTGACACAGTAAGCTCACTGTTTGAAGCAGAAATTTGGGGGTATGGGACGGGTGAACAGTGGAATGCCACACATGATTGATGTTGGATTTGGGGATATCTGCATTGTCTCTTGGTGTTGGTGGATGGGGGGTCAACTGTCCAGGTTTCTTGTTCATGTTTATGGGTATACCAATTTCCTCATCCTGTGTGTAATTATCAGCTGGTGCGGCCCGATGTTCTGCAAAAACCCAATAAAATTTGTTATAAAAAAAAACTTTACAGAGTGTCATGTGTATGTATATATGTGTAAGTTAAATTCAATTTTTGTTAAAAGAAAGAAGAAAAAATTTGACTCCTTTCAACCATTCTCCCAATCATCTTCTCTCTCACTCATCCCAAACCTTTATGACTACTATGAAATCCGAAACATATTTTTCAAACTTCCCCCTCCTTTGTAGCCAAATCACCCAATTAACAGGCGCACATGTCCACTACTCCCAATAATAACTTACTGCTTCCCTTGTGTAATCCATTCCCATCATTCTATCACTACTTCAAAGCACTACTAAACATACAAAACTCAAATGCACAAATGTAACACAACTAATCCACAAGGAGAGTAGAAACACACATAATACGAATCTAGTATCTATTTAACTCTAGTCTTGGGTTCCGGAATAGCGTGCTACTTGCCGCAAAGTGCTTCAATATCTCATCAGGGTTAGTAAGCGCTATATAAATACAATTTACAATCTTTATAGTGGCTAGCTGATCCGCAAGCAGGCCTTCCCACATGCACCACTCTCTCTATATAATGCAGGCGGTGTCTCCAGACACACACCTCTAACATTTCTGCAGACTTTATCGTCTGCAGAAATTCTCTTGTCACACACCCACATATGCACCACTCTCTTTGTATTGTAGGGGCCTCTTCAAACATACTACTCCATATTCAACACTCTCTTTATAGTGTGTCTTGAGTCTCAAGGCACATGCTCCACATATGTATAGGTGTACACTTCCACATCCACCACTCTTTATAGTCTGCAGGAATTCTCCAGGCACGCCTCCACACATGAAGTACTCTTTCTAGAATGCATGGGAGTCTCCAACAATACTGCTCCATATCCAACACTGTTTTTAACATGTGTCGCAAGACTCAAGGCACATTTCTCTCAGAGCAGCACACTCCCTGTAATGCATGGTTAATCTCCAGGTGCCCACATCCACTACTCTCTTTATAGTGTTTAGGAATTCTCCAGACACACCTTCACACATGAAGCACTAGCTCTATAATGGAGAGGATTCTTCAAGCATACTACACCTTACCCAATGGTCTTTTTATAGTGTGTCACAAGCCTCAAGGCACACCTCTCCTCATGGAACTCTCCGTACAATGCAGGGAGACTCTCCAGGCCCACACCTCCACATGCACCACTCTCTTTATGGTGTGATGGAATACGCCTGACACACCTCTCCACATGAGCCACATGTAGTGCCTGGGTTCTCTTCTGGCACATGTCTACTTTGCTATTTTCTGGTGCGGCTGTGAGACAACGATGGAGCTGCCTCAGAGGGTGGCATATCTGACTGGAATATCAGGATTACTGCACAAGTACTCTGTAATTGGATTTCTTTAACTAGCTGAGAAAGACTTATAATTGTATCCTAAATGGTTCCTGTCTCCATAGTGTTAGTAATTAGTGCAATACATTTTCTGCCTTTGTCCTTGTCATGCTCAATACACTTAACACTTTAAAATGGAAATAAAATTTGGGCTACCCAGAGTGGCCAGGCTAGCAGGTTTAAATTTCAAAGACCACCCATTTAGAGTTGGACTCGAGGGTATGAGAGAGAAAGGGAAACATCAGAGATGCAGGGACTATGAAACTCTCTGAGGAAGAGATAAGGGAGGAAGGGAAGGGAAAAGGGAGAGGGAAATGGAAATGGAAATGCGAAGGGGAAGGGGAAGGGAAAGGAAAAGGGGAAGGGGAAGGGAAAGGGGAAGGAAAGGGAAGGGGAGGGAATAAGCGAGCATGTTGGACAGAGGAAGTAGGGAATGAAAAAGCCCTGTAAGGAAGGATACTGAGAGAAGGAAAGATGAAAAAAAGTGAGCCAGAAAGAAAGGAACCCCTCAGACAGAAGGAAGCAAGCACACTTGCTCAAAGCAATGTAGCAATGGTGAGGTAGGATGTTAATAGAATTAAAGAATGAAGGATGCCGAAATGAAAGGTAGGAAGCAGACGTAGGCGAGAGGATGGAGGGAAGCAATCAATGGAGGGAAGTGAGAAAGGAAGAAAGTACGGAAGAAATGCCAGGGGAAGGAATGATGGAAGGAAGGAAAGATGGAAGGGAAGGGAGGGAGAGAGGTAGGGAGAAGGAAGGAAATATAATAGGGAGGCAAGGAAAAGAGGAATGCTAGGTTTCAAATCAGTGACTGAAAACTGCCTGAACAGGATAACACGTAAGTATGGGATGGGCAAACTGCCCACCAGGGGAATTATCATTCTTGTTGAGAAAAGTCCAAACGCACTATGAACCTCTAGCAGTGATACCATGCTCAATGACCGGTGTGGGGGTACATATCCACTAAAAGTTTGCCTGCCCCTGTGGGAGAAAGAAAAATTCAGCGATCTGGACTTTAAAAATTTCTCTTTCTATCAGAATAGCCAGTATTCAATTACCCTACTGACTGCACTTTAAAGAGGATTTCGTGTATATTTTCAATAAAACAAAATGTCCATATTACGTTATCTCAGTGGAGCGCTTTGGCCATGCTTTGGCCTCAGTACACACTGAACCATCACATTCATTTGATGGTGGACAGCCCATGATCCCTGACAACGGCCCCAGGTTGGGCGCTGGGGGCTTCTGGGGTTAGAACACACAGCCATTAAAGGGTAATCGCAAATCATGACCTGCCTAATTAATATTTATTAGGAGGCTCATTTTGTGAGGTCCCGCAAATGGACAATTGGCAATGCAGCCCATTCTTATATTTTTTTGCATTGCAAATAGAATTCTACTTACAATCCAGTTGGTCTGCAAATTGCAACAGCTCTAGTTTAGGAATGAATTAGTACATCAGGCCACATAACATATAACATAACAAGTTTATCAAAAGAAACAGAAAACCTGCTATAGATACTACTCAATCGTATCCCTCTTCACAATTTCTGCAAAGCAATTCTGGACTCCACAACCGCTCCTGAGTAATTCTTCACAAAAAATAATACTGAAAAATCCATGCCTGGTTTCTAATAGTTCCGGACCGCCATCCAGGATCAGCTTTTTGTATGATTACATTATCTGTTCTAGAGGGTGAACTGGTAAACCACTAATCACCATTAGATCCTTTGATCCTGTTAACAGGCGCACAATGATTAACCACTGAATTTAATGGAGAGCTTTTACAGCTTACTCAGTGCTGCAAAATGATCTTCATTGAACTTCAAAACCCACCAACTTTAAGGCCACTGATTCCACAATACTCTCCCACAATCAACAGCACTCTTGAAAGTGTGTGAAGAGAAGGACATTTGTCAATTACTAGGCACTTCCTTGGCCCTTGACGATGCACAGCATGGGATAGACCAGTGCTTGCTGTGCGATAAATGTGGCTACAATTCCGTTAGGTCAGACCTCGTAAAGTGCAAGGCTGAGAGTTGTTTGCAAACAGCCACAGACTTTGCACAACTTCACTGGTGAAATTTAGTCTTCTCACAGCTCTAGTCTAAAATGACAAATATCATATCTTGGTCTCAAGACTGTTATGTCAAAGGTATACTAACTTGACTTACTAATCCATAAATTATATTCACAATCCACAAACTCAAGATCCAGCTCCTAACAACAGTAAACTTTGTAGAGTCGACAAAGGTTTATCTTATTGATTCTTATCGTCTCTATTATCTGAGATCTAGCATCCTGTTTTGTGGCTCAAAGGCCACTAATTTCTAAGTTAGCAGTTTTTTTATTATCACAACAATGCTGATTATGTTCCTGGTATTACTACTGCTACGTTTCGCAGCACGTTAATCTCAATGGCAGTTCATTTAGCACTCTTGTTAAATTATTTTTACCCTATAAAGGCCAGGTTGACCAGAGTACCAAAGAGTGTGTCATATTTAATCTGATTCTTAGAGACACCCACACCTTCCTCCCAATATCCTTGCTCATCTCCTCAATGGCCTTGGAAATGCTGATTTCTCTTGAATTCACACCAAACCATTCTGTGAAAGTGGAGGGACCAGATGAATAAGACATTGACCACCTTACACCTTTACTTGGATGCCTATTCTTGGATTTATTAATCTCCAGCCCTGTTATCTGCTCAACACCACTTTCCCCAAATGTATCACTGTTACGAATGCCTGTGGCAATGTGCCCTCAAATCTTGCACCAGTACCATCACCTTAACCCGTCACATACCCCCAATCGACGGGGACATGTGCAAATATGCTTAAATGTGAATTCCAGCTTTCCTTGTCAAACTGCCTTCTTGGTGGTCTCAACTTATTTTGTTTGCCATTGGATAATTTAGTAACACACACAGCATTTGTTTACCTTAACTAAAAATCTAAATCGTTTATGTGGTGTTCAATCTGACTTAACCATGTTCTGTACATACCATTCAAAGAGGAGGCAAAATGTCTTTAACTGGTCATGTCTCCTAAATGTCAAGCCTAATAAAGGAAAGTCCTCCTGCCTTGTATCAAGTGGGTCTCTGCCATTTCAGCTTGCACCCCCGGATCAACAATCAACATTCACCCCCAGTCACAAAGATCTGGGTTTAATCCATCATTCTTTTGCTCACCAAGCCACCCCAGTTTGGACCCAGCCATATGCAAATCAGTCTTGACCCTATTCCTTATGGGAACCGTCCAGCCCGAACTGCCAAGCCAGGTCCTCCCTGGACCAGAAACAAGCATCATGGGACTGGTTTCCGGGCATCACCCCTCAGCAGCCAGGGTAGCTTGAATCCAGTGGTGCAGTGAGCATGGGACCCAGGTCTGGGCATACCATTCCCACTTAGGGTGACAAATGCAAAAGAAACAATTGATGGACGGAATGTTGAACAATGCAAACATTCACCCCCCAGTCACACGAATCTGGGTTTAATCCATCATTCTTTTGCTCATCACGCCACCCCAGTTTGGACCCAGCCATATGCAAATCAGTCTTGATCCTGTTCCTTGTGGTAACAGTCGAACCTGATCTGCCAAGCCAGGTCCTGCCTGGACCAGAAACCAGCATCCTGGGACCGGGTTCGGGTCATCACTACTCATCAGCCGGGCTAGCTTGAACTCAGTGGTGCAGTGAGCTCAGGATCCACGGCTGGGAATACCCTTCCCACTTAGGGCGACAAATGCAAAAGAAACAATTGATGGACGAAAATCTGAACAATGCAAACATTCACCCCTAGTCACAAGGATCTGGGTTTAATCGATCATTTTGCTCACCACACCACCCCGGTTTGGACCCAGCAATATGCAAATCAGTCTTGACCCTGTTCCTTATGGGAACAGTCCAGCCCGAACTGCCAGGCCAGGTCCTCCCTGGACCGGAAACAAGCATCCCTGGACTGGTTTCGGGGCATCACCCCTCATCAGCCAGGCTAGCTTGAGTCCAGTGGCGCAGTGAGCACGGGACCTGTGTCTGGGCATACCCTTCCCACTTAGGGCGACAAATGCAAAAGAAACAATTGATGGATGAAATGCTGAACAATGCAAACATTCACCCCCAGTCTCAAGGATCTGGGCTTAATCCATCATTCTGTTGCTCACCACGCCACCCCAGTTTGGACCCAGCCATATGCAAACCAGACTTGACCCTGTTCCTTATGGGAACAGTCCAGCCCGAACTGCCAAGCCAGGTCCTTCCTGGACCGGAAACAAGCATCCTGGGACCGGTTTTAGGGCATCACCCCTCATCAGCCAGGTTAGTTTCAATCCAGTGGCGCAGTGAGCACGGGACCCACGTCTGGGAATACCATTCCCACTTAGGGCGACAAATGCAAAAGAAACAATTAATGGATGGAATGCTGAACAATGCAAACATTCACCCCCAGTCACAAAGATCTGGGTTTAATTCATCATTCTGTTGCTCACCACGCCACCCCAGTTTAGACCCAGCCATGTGCAAATAAGTCTTGACCCTGTTCCTTATGGGAGCAGTCCAGCCCGAACTGCCAAGCCAGGTCCTCCCTGGATGGAACCAAGCATCCTGGGACCGGTTTAGGCGCATCACCCCTCATCAGCCAGGCAAGCTTGAATACAGTGGCGCAGTGAGCACAGGACCCACGTCTGGGCATGCCCTTTCCCACTTAGGGCGACAAATGCAAAAGAAACAATTGATGGACGGAATGCTGAACAATGCAAACATTCACCCCCAGTCACAAGGATCTGGGTTTAATTCATCATTCTTTTGCTCACCCCGCCACCCCAGTTTGGACCCAGCCATATGCAAATCAGTCTTGATCCTGTTCTTTGTGGTAACAGTCGAACCTGATCTGCCAAGCCAGGTCCTGCCTGGACCAGAAACCAGCATCCTGGGACCGGGTTCGGGGCATCACTACTCATCAGCCGGGCTAGCTTGAACCCAGTGGTGCAGTGAGCTCAGGATCCACGGCTGGGAATACCCTTCCCACTTAGGGCGACAAATGCAAAAGAAACAATTGATGGACGAAATTCTGAACAATGCAAACATTCACCCCTAGTCACAAGGATCTGGGTTTAATCAATCATTTTGCTCACCACACCACCCCGGTTTGGACCCAGCAATATGCAAATCAGTCTTGACCCTGTTCCTTATGGGAATAGTCCAGCCCGAACTGCCAGGCCAGGTCCTCCCTGGACCGGAAACAAGCATCCTGGGACTGGTTTCGGGGCATCACCCCTCATCAGCCAGGCTAGCTTGAGTCCAGTGGCGCAGTGAGCACGGGACCTGTGTCTGGGCATACCCTTCCCACTTAGGGCGACAAATGCAAACAAAACAATTGATGGCTGCAATGCTGAATAATACAAACATTCACCCCCAGTCACAAGGATCTGGGTTTAATCCATCATTCTTTTGCTCACCATGCCACTCCATTTTGGAGCTAGCCATATGAAAATCAGTCTTGACCCTGTTCCTTATGGAAACAGTCCAACCCGAACTGCCAAGCCAGGTCCTCCCTAGACTGGAAACAAGCCTCCTGAGACTGGTTTCGGGGCATCAACCCTCATTAGCCAGGCTAGCTTGAATCCAGTGGCGCAGTCAGCACGGGACCCACGTCTGGGCATACCTTTCCCAGTTAGGGCGACAAATGCAAAAGAAACAATTGATGGATGGAATGCTGAACAATGCAAACATTCACCCTCAGTCACAAGGATCTGGGTTTAATCCGTCATTCTTTTGCTCACCAAGCCACCCCAGTTTGGACCCAGCCATATGCAAATCAGTCTTGACCCTGTTCCTTATGGGAATGGTCCAGCCTGAACTGCCAAGCGAGGTCCTCACTGGACCGGAAACAAGCATCCTAGGACCGGTCTCGGGGCGTCACCCCTCATCAGCCAGGGTAGCTTGAATCCAGTGGTGCAGTGAGCATGGGACCCACATCTGGGCATACCCTTCCCACTTAGGGTGATAAATGCAAAAGAAACAATTGATGGACGAAATGCCGAACAATGCAAACATTCACCCCCAGTCTCAAGGATCTGGGCTTAATCCATAATTCTTTTTCTCACCATGCCACCCCAGTTTGGACCCAGCCATATGCAAATCAGTCTTGATCCTGTTCCTTATGGGAACAGCCCAGCCTGAACTGCCAAGCCAGGTCCTCACTGGACCGTAAAGAAGCATCCTGGGCCTGGTTTTGGGGCATCACCCCTCATCAGCCAGGCTAGCTTGAATCCAGTGGCGCAGTGAGCATGGGACACGCATCTGGGCATACCCTTCCCACTTAGGGTGACAAATGCAAACAAAACAATTGATGGCTGGAATGCTGAACAATGCAAACATTCACCCCCAGTCACAAGGATCTGGGTTTAATCCATCATTCTTTTGCTCACCACGTCACCCCAGTGTGGACCCAGCCATATGCAAATCAGTCTTGACCCTGTTCCTTATGGGAACAGTCCAGCCCGAACTGCCAAGCCAGGTCCTCCCTGGACCGGAAAGAAGCATCCTGGGACCGGTTTTGGGGCATCACCCCTCATCAGCCAGGCCAGCTTGAATCCAGTGGCGCAGTGAGCACGGGACCCACGTCTGTGCATACCCTTCCCACTTAGGGCGACAAATGCAAAAGAAACAATTGATGGAGGGAATGATGAATAATGCAAACATTCACCCCCAGTCACAAGGATCTGGGTTTAATCCATCATTCTTTTGCTCACCACGCCACCCCAGTGTGGACCCAGCCATATGCAAATCAGTCTTGACCCTGTTCCTTATGGGAACAATCCACTCCGAACAGCCAAGCCAGGTCCTCCATATACTGGAAAGAAGCATCCTGGGACCGGTTTCGGGGCATCACCCCGCATCAGCCAGGCTAGCTTCAATCCAGTGGTGCAGTGAGCACGGGACCCACGTCTTGGCATACCATTCCCACTTAGGGCGACAAATGCAAAAGAAACAATTAATAGACAGAATGCTGAACAATGCAAACATTCACCCCCAGTCACAAGGATCTGGGTTTAATCCATCATTCTGTTGCTCACCACACCACCCCAGTTTGGACCCAGCCATATGCAAATCAGTTTTGACCCTGTTCCTTATGGGAACAGTCCAGCCCTAACTGCCAAGCCAGGGCCTCTCTGGACTGGAAACAAGCATCCTAGGACCGGTTTCGGGGCGTCACCCCTCATCAGCCAGGGCAGCTTGAATCCAGTGGCGCAGTGAGCACGGGACCCACGTCTGGGCATACCCTTCCCACTTAGGGTGACAAATGCAAAAGAAACAATTGATGGACGGAATGCTGAACAATGCAAACATTCACCCCCAGTCACACGGATCTGGGTTTAATCCATAATTCTTTTGCTCACCACGCCACCCCAGTTTGGAACCAGCCATATGCAAATCAGTCTTGATCCTGTTCCTTATGGTAACAGTCCAACCTGAACTGCCAAGCCAGGTCCTCCCTGGACCGGAAACAAGGATCCTGGGACCGGTTTTGGGGCATCACCCCTCATCAGCCCGGCTAGCTTGAATCCAGTGGTACAGTGATCACGGGACCCACTTCTGGGCATGCCCTTCCCATTAAGGGCGACAAATGCAAAAGAAACAATTAATGGACTGGCCTGGCAATTCGGGCTGGACTGTCCCATTGGGCGCTGGATCAAGACTGATTTGCATATTGTCTGGTTTTAAACTGGAATGGCATGGGGAGCAAAAAAATGACAGATTTAGGCCTAGATCTCTGTACTGGGGTGAATGTATGACATTGTTCTGCATTCTGTCCATCAATTTTTCTTTTTGCATTTGTCACCCCGAGTGGGATGGGTATGCCCAGCCGTGGATCCCATGCTCTCCATGCCACTGGAGTCAAGCTATCCTGGCTGATGAGGGGTGAAAACCCGAAACTGATCCTAGGGTGCTTGTTTCCAGTCCTGGGAGGACCTGGCCTGGCAGTTCGGGCTGGACTGTTCCCATTGGGCGCAGGGTCAAGACTGATTTGCATATGGCTGGGTTCAAACTGGAAGGGCATGGTGAGCAGAAAAACAATGGATTTAGGCCCAGATCTCTGCAATTTGTGTGAATGTATGACATTTTTCTGCATTCTGTCCATCAATTGTTCTTTTTGCATTTGTCACCCCGAGTGGGACGGGTATGCCCAGATGTGGGTCCTGTGTTCTCCATGCCAGTGGAGTCAAGCTATCCTGGCTGATGAGGGGTGAAAGCCTGACACCGGTCCTATGATGCTTGTTTCCAGTCCAGGGAGGACCTGGCCTGGCAGTTCGTGCTGGACTGTTCCCATTGGGCGCAGGGTCGTGACTGATTTTCATATGGCTGGGTTCAAACTGGAATGGCATGGGGAGCAAAAAAACGATGGATTTAGGCCCAGATCTCTGTACTGGGGTGAATGTATGACATTGTTCTGAATTCTGTCCATCAATTGTTCTTTTTGCATTTGATGAAAACAGTGAGCCACCTTCTGGTCATGACAGCCTCTATAGTTGTCAGGATTCACAAGGTGCGCATCCCAAGATGGCAGCCACTGGGGGCACAGCATGCTTGTTCCAGTCGCTGTTGACCATATACCAAGAAAAGAATGTTAAGCGCGTGGAGAGTCTGAAGCAACGCACTTCACCAAGTTCCCTCACCTGGAAGGTTTGCTGTAGTTCTTTGTGATTTTTTCCTCAGAGTATAGTTTGGAGTATGTCATGGCTCCGGTAGGTAGTAGCAGTGAGAGCAACGGCAGGTCTTGGGAGTAGTGTCTCTGTACCGCTAAGGCTCTCTTTTGAATAAACTTGTGTTTTGGGTAGCGCGTAGTTGGAGACTACGGAAGTGTCTCTGAGCTGCTCATCTTCTAACTAATAGAGCAGCATTTGGAAGCTTGTCCCCTCGATTGAAATAGTGTCTCAGAGCCACTCAGCCAACGACTCTGAGACAGCATTTCTGATGCTTTTTTCACACATGTCGAATTTGTGTCTCAGAGGTGCTTCGTCTCCACTTTAAGGGCAGTGTCTCAGCTCGAGGAGTTCAATCGCCTGAATATTTTCCCCAGAGATGCTCCAATCCTCTCTCCAGTAGAGAAACTAACCATACAAAGCAAATAAATAGAACTACGGTGCAAAAAATATGAAAAACAAGACAGGAGAAGAAACACTGACCTGCATTATGACCTCCACAAAGGAAACCCCAGCTCCTGGCTATATCTTCAGACAGCTCCTGGTCATGCAGGTATCCCTGATGGGAAAAGAAAAGCAAAGAGACTGTGTTGTTAAATAATTGTTGAACATTATATATATATATATATATATATATATATATATATATATATATATATATATATATATATATAACCAAAAACGCCCAGAAGCTTGAGGCCGCACACAGCTGCAGGTGAGTTACAAACTCCATTTGAACCAAGCAGGCAGCTTAACATCCCTTCGAAGTCCATGGCCTGACGCGTTTCGATGCCGCTGTTTGCATCTCCTCAGAGGCCGTGTCAGCGGAGGTGATTTATGGTTACATATTATGCGGCGGTTCCAGGCCGCAGAGGGATCGCACTGCCCGCAACCAACGGTACTAGGGGAGAGGAAGATTCCTCTTTCCGAAGCTGCAGGGTACCTTTAATGAAGCCGGCAGAGTATCATCCAAGGCTCAATGGAGGGCCGAGAATAATCGTCCATAACTAGCTGCAGCGGAGGTAGCCCACCAGAGGGCGTTATTTGGCAAAATGAGACCTCATATCCCAGCGTGCATTTGAAAATGAACTTCCACCAAGGGAGGAGCACTGATAGCTCACTAACCACAAACACGCAGGGGAAATGCGGCAGCCATAAATCACCTCCGCTGACACGGCCTCTGAGGAGATGCAAACAGCGGCATCGAAACGCGTCAGGCCATGGACTTCAAAGGGATGTTAAGCTGCCTGCTTGGTTCAAATGGAGTTTGTAACTCACCTGCAGCTGTGTGCGGCCTCAAGCTTCTGGGCGTTTTTGGTTACATATTATGCGGCGGTTCCAGGCCGCAGAGGGATCGCACTGCCCGCAACCAACGGGACTAGGGGAGAGGAAGATTCCTCTTTCCGAAGCTGCAGGGTACCTTTAATGAAGCCGGCAGAGTATCATCCAAGGCTCAATGGAGGGCCGAGAATAATCGTCCATAATTAGCTGCAGCGGAGGTAACCCACCAGAGGGCGTTATTTGGCAAAATGAGACCTCATATCCCAGCGTGCATTTGAAATGAAGTTCCACCAAGGGAGGAGCACTGATAGCTCACTAACCACAAACACGCAGGGGAAATGCGGCAGCCATAAATCACCTCCGCTGACATGGCCTCTGAGGAGATGCAAACAGCGGCATCGAAACGCGTCAGGCCATGGACTTCAAAGGGATGTTAAGCTGCCTGCTTGGTTCAAATGGAGTTTGTAACTCACCTGCAGCTGTGTGCGGCCTCAAGCTTCTGGGCGTTTTTGGTTACATATATATATATATATATATATATATATATATATATATATATATATATATATATACATATATATATAGAGTAGCTTTGTCAAAGAGCAAAAAATCATGCCGAAAAGATTCAGAGAACGTGGCTACAAACACACGATCATCACAGCTGCTAGTAAAAAAGCCAATAACATTACACGGAATGAAGCACTTTTCTCTACAAGAAAGAGAATTCAGAGTGATACAGAGGCCCCAAGGTTAATTACTACCTTTAATACTAGGTCGAACAAATTTAGAAGTATTATGAGACGACATTGGGGGCTGCTGGAATCGGACCCTATAATTGGATCATGTATAGGGAAAACACCGTCCATAACCTATCGCAAGTCCAAGTCATTAAAAGATCATCTAGTTCATAGTTATCACAACATACCAAACACCACGACATGGCTTGGAACTGCCAAGGGATTTAGGAAATGCAATTACTGTAAGGCTTGCAGACATAGCAGCAGCCGGGACAGTTACTTTGTAGGACAGGACAAAAAGAAGAAAAAGGAGATCAAAAAATTCATAACATGTACAAGTGATTACACTATTTACGTCCTGGAATGCCCATGTGGGTTAAACTATGTGGGCAGCACAAAGCTACAGTTAAAAACTCGCATATTGCAACATATGAGAGCAGTGACCAATGCAGATCATAACTATCCAGTTGCTAGGCATTATCAAGAAAAACATCAAAGCAATGCAAATCTGATCAAATTCTTTGGCATTGACAGAATTTTGCCACATCCCAGGGGAGGGGATCGAGAGAAAATTTTACGGGTTACAGAATCGAAATATATCATCGAGCTAAATACGAGAATCCCTAATGGGATGAATTATGGTGAGGAGCTGGCCACTCACATAGGTCATTAATGATATGGCCGACAATCAGTATTCCTCAGTGTCTCGAAAACTATTGCTGTTCAGCATCGCTGTTTTAAATTATTCACTTTTTTAGAAAGTGGGGTAGGTTGTGGAACATTATCTATAAGATAGGGTTCTGGGAAGTGAAAGTAGTGAGATTGTATATTTGTACTTGCAACTTCCTCATTTCTCCTCCAAACTGCTAGGCTTAGCGTATTGGATTAGATACTCCTATATAGGGTATCAATTTCGTGTAACTGACCCACCCTAAAAACACATACAACCCCCCCCCACAAAACACAAACCCCCCTCCCCCCTTTGTTCTCATTTTGCAAATGTCTTTTTCGTTATTTACAATATTCATTAATATCACAAAAACAGCTGGTGACCTGTATCCTTTTGACATTGATCTAGGAAGAACATTCAATTTTCAAGGAATTATATAAGAGTCAGCATACGTAGCGGCATTTGATATTGTTTCCATCATCAGAAGCATTATAGAGACTAATAATCTTTTTTGTATGCATTGTGTTTCATTAGAATACTAAATAGTACGCCCTAGATGGGCAGTCTGGGATTTGTAGTGTCCATAATAATTCCACAGATGGTTAGCGCTATTGATTACTGCTGGCAAAAGTAGCAAGCTCTCAATGGGCCTCAGAATGCTAGTGCGCGCTAAATCCTTATTTGCTGTTCCACTCTTATGGCTCGGTAAATACCAACCCACGTGGCCCCCTTCAATCTCGGGGTGGTGATCCTCCGCGGCAGGGTAGCCGCGTTTAATAAAAAAGCTCCAAGAGTAACCAACGTACAAGGAGCACTCGAACAGCCGCCACAAGCTTGCTACTTTTGCCAGCAGTAATCAATAGCGCTAACCATCTGTGGAATTATTATGGACACTACAAATCCCAGACTGCCCATCTAGGGCGTACTATTTAGTATTCTAATGAATGGGTGGTGTCCCGCGCTTTTTCGAACTGCCGAAGCCTCTGAGGAGGAGTTGAGATACTCCAGAAATGCTTCAGGCATTAATGGGGGTCGAGCTGCTCATGGAATTTATATTATATATTGAATGCAGAGAATGTTTTCAGGAAAAAGTTAATTGAAAAGAAAGTTCTTTCTACGCAAAACACATTATCTAGAAGAGAAGCTAAGGCCATTGTCTTGTGGGGTAGGTTGAAATTTAGCAATTAGAAGAACCTTATAGGTTATTTGATATAGTGAGACTTGTTCAGGTGAAGCTAATTATAATATTTTGTTCACAGTTCAATTACTTAACGGGGGCATCGCCGTACAAGGAGTGAAGGTTAAGCAACCACTGGGTGGAACCCAGAAGAGCAGGACAAGGCAGTCTCTTCTTGTCTCTCCTCATCCTTTTCCCCCCTTTGGAGCATTTCTAGTCTCTAGGAGATTTAATTGGAGATTGGAGAGGTTCTAGAAGGGGCGATGGGATTTAGTCAGCATTCTTCCCCCGTGAAAGTTTTGGGATTCACTATAGAGTCTCCTGACAATAGTAGCCTCTGTTTTCTTGGGGGCTTGTTGGATGCTACTTCTTTAGGGGAAATAATGAGCCCATTCATAGCTCATTCACAGAAAGGCCTGGGCAGCCTCCCCCATCCAATTTCTTTAGTGTTTTCTTAGCTAATTTCATGGGCATCTCTTTCCTGTACCTCAAATGTCCCATCCATCATCCTCCTGTTTGAACATGTTAAGGGCTTCTGAGGAGCGCTAATGGATTCAATCCACAAGGTACTGCCCACCCCTTTCTTGTTGGTGTATCAAGCCTGATGTGCCACCAGGCACGCATCTGTGATAACAGCTCTTCCCTTGGTGGACTTCTTCTTTTTTGTGAATTGGGGTGAATTGGTTATAGTCGTTTTTTCTCACTTCAGCTCTCAACATGTAGATTATCCCACTCCTGCTCCTCAAGCCTGATGTTGTCTGCTTCTTTCTTCTCTTCAGTGACATTTCCCCACCTGACCCCAAAATCCCACAATATTTATCCCTTCTAGGCCTCCTAGAATGCTATTTCAGACAGATGATACAACCATATCAAAAACACGTGTCATGTCTTTTTCCAAAGGACAGAAAGAACAGTGTGTTTTGCTGATAATATTTGTTGCTTTACAATATTTGTTTTATGTGACAAGTCTTCTAAGTCATTTGGTTTTATGTTTGAAAATTGCCATAATGTCAGGAATACGGGCTGGAGGTACTGTTACCACTTAATCTGGTATCTGTTTAGAAACTCAGTACTTGGAAGCTGCTCACGCTGAGTGCCTTTCAAAGAAAGAAAGACACTAATTGGAGTTGGGCTGTGCACATGCAGAGGGCGTGCTGCGTGCAATGGCATAATGCAAACTTCTGTGGTCCCGCTGCAGAATGTGATGAGGGGCCCCTAAGTCTCCCATATCTCACAAAAATTCATTGGTCTTGGGATGAATGGTGGCCCCCTGAAGGGATGAAGGTCACCTGCACCGAAAGGCTGCAGGAGTCTGCATTACTCTGCTTACTGTGTGGCATGGCGCTGGCAGTGATTCTCAGCAGCCCATGAACTCTTGAGAGTGTAGAGAGTTGGACTCCATCTTGGATATTCAGGTATAACTTTCCCAGTGATTCACAGCTTCCTTTGCTAGGAAATTGTGCAACATTTGCTGCAGCTAGGACCTTGTTACACGGATAGTGCTAAGACCTATTGCTTCCTAAGGATTGTGCTATGGACACTGAAATGAATTGGATTACTGAAATATATCCTGAAGTCATGTGTTGCTGAAAACAAGCGTTGACCGATTCCTTGAAAATGTATTTGAACTTTCAAGACTGGGGTTATGTGTGTGTTGCTAAAAGTCCCTGTGAAGCAACTGGATGGATTCTTATTGATAATTGCCTGTATATATTTTCATGAAAAATCTGTACAAGGAATTAGATTTCCAGTCTCTGCACACATTAATGAGATTAGGGAACATTTTAATTTTAATAGTATTTCTTTTTTTTTCAATTCTACAGATTTCAATTAGAAGCTATCCTTATGTTGCAAAACAGCATATAGTGACCACACTGATGGAGTCATTCTATTCTTAGGGAGTGGTGTTCATACTTTTGCGTTTTTGCAATAGTTATGTTTGCTTCTTTTTAGCTTTTTAGAATTCCCAGTTTCCTATCGAAGTATAGAGAGCTGGTTATTTGGAGATATTACTAAGGTACTTCCAGTTACAATTATAATTATGTTTATCATTCTATGAGAAGTTACTTCAGGTATCTCTTATTTTGTAGCGATCCACTACAGCCTGCAGACATGCTTGTTCACAGAAGTGATGAAGAGGTATGTGGGGTCCTGTGCCTCTGGTTTCTTTCTTACCTCGGTCCCCATTCCCCACTTCTACCAATAGCCTTCATATCTGGTGTATGTGGTCAATGGTGGGGACAGTGAGAGATGAAATAGAGCATGGATTCCACTGGATTTGCCACAGGCATAGAGCAAACCTGAAACATGAGCCATCATCACAAAAAGTAAATAGACTGCGCTTGCAAAAATAATGTGTCCAGCATTGACACTTCACCAAATAAGCAAAAAAAGCAATTGTACATTTTGCAGTTAAATAAAGGTTTTGATCACATATGGTATTCTCTTTGAGCTGGCAGTTAACACTGCCAGGGAAATGGAGATCCAGCTTGGATTAGGCCCTTCACTGTTGGCATTTAGGTGCAAGTTATGCTCAGGACTAAACTTTAGTGTACTTCAACGTGCAGGACATTGCACTTGGGCTGCTTTGTTGTTAGTGCATTCTGGACCCTCGGTGGCCATGGGTGGAACTCTGACTCTAGGAAAACTCTTAGCCAAAAAGTTACTTTTTATCTTTTATTGCTACCAATTGCCTTCCTTTCAATTCTACATGTTCCCTAAGGTTCCCAGTTATCAGTTCCTATATTCAGAGCTCAAATAGCAGTGCGTCCTGCTTGTAGTGTGCTGTAGCCAATGCATGGCTCACATGATTTCAAATGGAGCCACGCGTATATTTGACTCCTTCCTTCCATTAGTAATGGGAAGCATGCAGCCTGAGTCTAAGCCACATTGTTCCCCTAAAAACCCTGGCTTGAGCAGAATGAGGCCTGTGACTGCTCCAATAGGCCCTTTAATAATGTGTTGGTGGCAAGAAGCTGACATTATCCTAAACTGCTCTTTCAGCATTTATGAACATCAGTGGTTTGTGGGTGATTTTTTATAGCATGTGGTTGCGAGGTGTGCATTTTTGCTTTGTTACTGCATATCTATGTGGGAGCCCTGGATTGCCTGTTTGTGTGTATCTGCTTATAACTACCGAAGTGTCTGTGTGTCTAGCAGCCTGACCTGCGACAGCCACTATTTGGATGCACTGTGATGTTCTGCGAGTGCGTGTTTCACTGCTTTAGGCGGCCAGTGGCTGTTGGTGTTCTATTATTATCTGTGTGTGTGTGTGCCCTGCTGCCCGTGTGTGGCTGCCTGGGGTGTTGCTGCCCGCGGTGTTGCTGCTCATTGATTCCTGTTGTTAATTGCTGCTTTTTGGCTATGTGAGCTTTTTAGGTCTCGCTGAGCCAGCGCGCATGCGCTGCTCTGCGAGACATTTAGTAAGGGGCTTTTGAAAGTGCTCCCAAAGCGGCCACCAGCGTGCGGTTACGTGCACAAGCGTGCGCGCCTCGCTCAGCCTCTCTAATCACTGCTGCGCGCGCATCCCTCGCATCCTCAGCACAGAGCGCGTCATCGCGATCGCGCTGACTTTAACTTTCACGGCCGCGCGGCGTTACTTTTACGGCCGCGCAGCCAATGCTTGTTCATTCTTCCTATCTCTCGGAATTACTCTCCACTTGTATCCCTCATTCGTTTTCTCTCTCTTTCTCTTTGCCGCTATCTCTTTCTCTATCTCTCTCTCTGGTTTGTTGCCTGCCATTCCCTTCTCTGCTTCTCTCTCATGCTGTCTACCTCCTTCTATATATCTGTATCTGCCTCTCTCGCAACCTCACTCCGTGTTTACTTTGAATTGAATCTTTTTGCCTAGTTCCCTTGCCTTTTCTTTCTCTGTGGATCCCTTACCTTCTGTTTCTTGCTTTTTGCACCCTGTCACCACTTTCTTTCCCTCTTATTTAATTTCTCTTTCTTTGTCTCACTCTGTTCCTGTCTTTAACTCTAGAAAATGGTGTCTGCCATTCTAAGCACACTACATCCTATGCCCTGTTGTCATCCCTTGACTATGCAGCGCCAGGGGCGAGGGCTGCACAAAAGGCTCCCCGTGGCCGGGCTGCACTGGTGAGCTGCAAAGGGAGGAACAGCGAGCGAATAAACGCGTGGGCAGCTGCAAGGAAGCCTCCTGGCTAGGATGGCTGTTACCAGCCAGGCCTGTATCTTTACGTCAACGACAGGAAAAACAGGTAAAATCAGTGACATGTGTCACTTCTTCCCATTAGAAAGATGAATGTAAAAAAGCAAACATATGAAGAATTCACTTAAGAACACATACGAAGAACTTGAAAGCTGTCTCAGTTGTTTCTGATTTATTTTTAAAGCAAAGTGAGGGATAGTTGCCATGTTTAAGAAGAATACCGAGTATTTTACACAAATTCTTACTAACCCTTGCCCATTGCACAATTGCAAAAGGTAAAAACAAAGGACAGTATTGTTTTCTGAGAAAGGTGGCAATCCTCCCACGGTCAAAACACTTTCAGCCAGTCCCAGCAGGGCCGGCGCTAGGCATGGGCAGCGTGGGCAGCTGCCCAGGGCCTCGCACTCAGCCCACCAGCATGGGGCCCCGAACCGATCGTGTGCCCTGTTGTTTCCCTGTCTCCTTGCAATTAGGGTCCATGGGAGGGGATCGGAGGGATCCCCTCCCTGGGCCTCTCAGGGATGGTGTCTGGAGGCCTGGGGGGGGGAGGGAGAAGCTTCCCCTTGTTCCAATTTTCAAGGAGACCCATTCAGAGACACTGCGGGAGGCCCATTGTACAGGATTTTAGCGCCCCCACAGTGTTAACTTTCAGCCCACAAGCAATTCTTACACCTATCAGGTTGAAGGTGTGAGAATTGCTTGTGGGCTGAAAGTTAAAACTGTGGGGCCGCTAAAATCCTGTACAATGGGCCTCCTGTGGTGTCTCTGAATGGTCTCCTTGCAAGTGGTCACTTACGTAAATTAGAGGGGCCTCGGGCATTTCCTTAAGTAAATTAGAGGGGCCTCGCGCATTCCATTTTGGCCCAGGGCCTCGCAAATCATAGGACCGGCCCTGAGTCCCAGGTCTTTAAAAGCACTTTGATTGCTGGTATTTTTTAACACAACATTTATTAGGGTAAAAGAGAAACAAGAAGTCCTAGAATACAAAGTGCTACTGGTGCAAACCAGAAATGTCCTGCAAATGTCACATATGACGTGGGACACTTAGCAGCTATGTTTGTGGAATGTGTCGAAGTTTGTGTACTCGAGGTGATACTAACTTTCTCTACACTTTCTGTAACTGAGAATCTCCCAACAGGCCCCATACATGTGCAGTTGCTAGCTTGAGTACTCACTGTAAGAGAATACAGAAGTCCACATTTACTTCTGGAGCTGTTGCATGGAAAAGAACAGGGCCCCATGCAAGAGCTTCCCTCCCATCCCACTCTTTAAAACCTAAAGGAGACATGGCGTTGGTCTTCGCACCCGATATCCCAACATGCTGCAGCCTGCGCAAGCACCAACCCATTGCAAACATTTCCTGTGCTGGCAAATAGTGCACTTGTGACACGTCAGATGTCTGAAAGAAAGCAATAATGTGGTAGGGGCTACCCAGCCTTTGAGGCTCTTGTCTGGTTTCCAAACTGAAAAGCACCTTCCGTCATCCAAGCTAGTTCACTGGTGGAGGCTTCATTGACAAAGGCCACAAGCAGCCTCACAGTGGTAGCAAGCCAAAACAGAGGTCACAGAGGAAACTTCTAGCCACCCCTAAATGACGTTCATGGACATAAGCACCCTGTATGCTTGCCACCTATGTCGTGCTACAGGAGCACACTGGGGCAAACGGAAACAAGCATTGGCATAGCCAATAGGTCTCGCTTTTGGGACCTTATAAGTATTTAGTTATTCAGCACAATATCCTTGGTGCAACAAAATCAACGGTTGCATGGGTAAACACTTATAAGGTCCTAAAGGCGAGACCTATTGGCTATGCCAATGCTTGTTCTGTAAGAGTCTGAGTGCTGTGACGTCCTGTATATGTGGTTGATCTCTGCTTTTAAGAAAACGTTGTTGTTTTGTGACTGCTGTGAATTTGTGGATACAGATTATACCTGTTTTTATGACGATCTGTGTGTGTTGCTGCTCCATGACACCTTCAGTGTGTGGCTGCTCTGTGTGCTGATTCTTTGAGACTGCCTGTGTGTATCGTTGTTCTGTGACTACACATGTGCGGCTTCTTTGTGACCCTGTGTGTTTTGCTGCCCTGTGGCTGTATGACTGTGACTGCTTTTGTGCTCTGCGTTGGCCCTGCTCACAGACATGCAGACATAGACGTTTCCTGCAGGGCCCTTGCTAAGCCCCATGTTACAGCCTGGAATCTCTGCCGCTCTTCCTGCCGCTGCTTCCAAAGGTTATCTGTCGTCAAAGAATGCAGATGTGCTCCAGATCTGAGACACAAGGAAGAGCATTTTGACAAGTGAGTCTAAGTAAAGCAGCAGCTGTGCAGCGCTTGCCTTCTCCATTACATCTCAAGGTACAGTAGCTGAAGTCAGAAGAAGTCAGAGGAAACATTCCTGACCCCGAGGGGAAAATCGGCAAGAATCTCGCCACGTATCAAATGAGGCGGATTTCAGACGGAGCCGGGGAGACGTCACTGCGCAGCAATGCAGGCCGTCACGTTCCAGAGAGGGAATCCCTAGATAATGTATTTACACGGAAGTGTTTTGCACGGCTCTGGCACGTCACCTCATGGGCACCTCACAGTGATGAGAGAAGAACCACGACTTAGTGGTTTTACGAAGCTCTGTGAGATGTTGGAAGGACTCGCGTTGACGGTGGGCACAATAGTCGGGGGTGATAGAGCAGAGATTTCATCTAACGAATTCTATGACAAAAGAAATGATTATGACACCATTTACACAAATGATGACCAACGTGTGATAAGTTCCACGTATTTGAAAATGACATGCAATTTTGATTTAGACACTGCATCATAAAAGCATGAAATGGGAAATAGTTTGAGATATAGTATGCGTTTAATTTCAATAGATGTGGTTGTTAATCAAGTACTATTAGAATCGAAATGTCTTTCTATCCCGTCTTCCATGATGTATGCTGTGTTATTTTAGCATTCATTCATGTAGCTATGTCATATAATCATGATTTCAATTGTGTAAGTGCCTAGCTTCTGTAGGGTAGTGTAGGCCTAAGTTAGCATCTGAGACGCCATTTTCAACTAGCACTCGCATTGTTACGCTGTGAGCAATCCACGGCCTCTGTGCCCCCGCTCTCTGCTTGCCTCAGCAGAAGCTGCTGTTCAGAAAGTTCCCATATCTCATCCAAGGTCGGAACCCAGATGCACGGAGAGAATAGTTTATTCAGTTCTGCATTCCTATCATGGACATAGCTATGCTCCCACACCAGAGAGAGCTGAGACCGAGTAGGATGGCCTTGGAAGCCTGATAACGTGTACCCATTCTGCAGGTGTTAGCTCATCTCCTTAGTGCCTCCTTTGTCAGTCTTTGTGCCCAAGCAGTATTTTTCCATTAGGGGCGGGGTTTCAAGTGGTGTTGGAAGGTTTATTTTGTGTTACCAAAGGTTGGGAAGTCAGTCCCCTCGGTAGCATCTTAGGAGGCTAGTCAGTCTGGACTCCGCTGCAGCGCATTTTACAATAAAGTGACTTGGTTTGTATTCTCTACTGTGTCACCGACTCTTCATTTCTTGGAAGGCTAAGAGGAGGTCGCGAGTGACCCGGGTGGCCCTAATTGGGTCACTTCCTTCAGTCGGCGCCCAAACAGGGACTCCACCAGGTGACCCATCCTCGCCCGCGACTGGGTGTGGAGGTTGGGGTCGCGTCCGGTCGGATGGGCGGATCGGGGTACCCCACACGATCAAGCCTAGTTCTCGCAGCTGCCCTGTCCGTCTGATCGGGCGGTGCCTCGCCCAGTGGTCGTCCCGGCTGCGGTCCTGAAAAGGCAAAACCCTTGGATCTGACCGTTTGGTCCGAAGAGTCGGCAGTGGAGAATAACTTTGCTTGACCTGTGTGCACCAGGTGAGTTTGGCTTGCCTCTCGACAGGTATGGCGCCGTCTTTAATAGTCTTGAATATGGTCCGAGGACCATTTTTAGCTTGTTGAACTTGGTGGGTCTGTGGACCCATGAGGTGCAGAGTGTTGCGAACGCTCTGCCAGGCCATCTACTGAATTTGGTTTACTCTTGCAAAGGCCTGGCTTTCGAAGCTGCGAGTGCAGTAGCTGCGGGTCCTTCTGCGGTATCTGCTGTCCCCGCTCCTGTTTCTCCCCCCTCTTTCACACCTTCAACGCAGTCTTTACTAACATTGGTGCCTGCTCCTTCATCTATTGTGTCTTTCCCAGACATTTAGACCCCGGCATTGTTAGGAGTTGGGCCACCGGTGCGTGGAATGGATGAGGGGAGTTGGGCTGCGGCATGGGAACGGATGTGGCGGGTGCTGATTCGATCTGATGTGGGGAACGAGGAAAAGCAAATGGTTGCCAACCAGGCTGCGCAGTGGGCACAGAGTCCGATCTACAGTGTAGAGAGGATGTGTGGAGTGTGTTGAAGGATTTGGAGCCGTTTGTGCAGCAGCATGCTCTCAAGCACAAGAGGAGGTTGCGAGTAATCCGGGTGGCCCTAATCGGGTTATTTCCTTCAGTACTAATGGGCTTTATTCTCATGATTATGAACGTGATATTAATAAGACTAAAGAAAATAAATGTGTAATAGATTGATTTTCATGTGAAAGTATGAAATCATTATTTCATGTTATAACGTGTGCACTGAAAATGACAAAGGAAAAGTAGGTGCTACACAAGATTGCTTAAAGGTGTCTTTGTGAAACTTCTTCCAATATACGTTTTATATATGAAATTATTGAATAACACTCAAACGATAAGATTAGTATGCATTTCATTATATGTGCAATGATGACACAGAAAATTTCTGAGTACCCTATACTTACATGGATTAATTATGATCAAATTGAAATGTTTATTAATGTGCTTTCTCTGAAGTTAATGTTAGTCTCCCTATTAATGTATGATTCACAATTTAACTTCATTTTGTCGTATACCAGCCACATTTCATGTAGGCCTCATTTGCACTTTCCCTCTTCTAGTGAAGTCATGAATGAATATTCCGAAGCGTATGGGAATATTCCGTAAACTTGCAAATCGTATTTGAAATGATAACTGTCCCTTTTGACATCCTTTGGACTGAACAGTGTGATTTTAACAAATATCACAACATTTCGGAATAGCTGCTTGGGAAAACGCACTACTGAACTTTTACGTTTCTTTCAAAAAGGTCCCATGTTTTGACGTATCCTATGCCTACATGACTTAAGAAAGCTGCGTAATCGATTTACTTAATTTTGTCCAGATTGTATTTTCTTTCCTGCTACATCACCCTTATCTCATTTTGGACTGACCAATGAACTGAGTGTTCTGACATTTTTGGTGATGCCAGGGGGTGTCAACCCGAAAACTCATGGAGTATAGTTGCTCAAATCTTGGAAGGGTCAGGGGCGGCAGAAGCTTGGACATACGAGGCCAGAAGCAATTTGTGACGTAACACTGTGATTTCCTGCCGAACGGTGTGCTAGCGCAGATTGAACATTCTCGGCTGAGTAGTTCATGCCATGATGCTATGACTTTACTGTTGCAGCTACAAACTGAGACAGGTTGCTGTCTTGATGAAACTGGAACTGGCTACTTGGAACTTTGATGAACTATCTTGAGGGTCTGTAGAAGGCTCACCTGGTTTACTATCTCCTAATCGATACATACACTGTATGAGTCTAAATCTACCACGGCTAAGGAAGATTTCCCTTGAAAAACCACCATATTCTCCTTGAATTTCAGAGGCTTAGTATGTTTCATTAAACCCACTACTAATTCAATATTAGGGTTGTATGCTATCTTATTTTAAGGCATAGTTTTCTTTACCTTTAAATGAATAGCTAAACTTAAAATTGAACTGACTCTGCTGATTCTGTCTCATCATTTCTTGTGTGTGAAGCATTTGGTTTCAGTGGCGGCTCCTCCACAATGGTGGAAGAGCATCGCCCCACTGACTGGCACAGAGCCAGCAAACGAAAAATACAACGATGCTCTAGCATCACTTTATTTTTTGTTTGCCAGCTTGTGCATGGAGGGGCAGAGCATTGGCGGGTGGAGGAAGAGTGATTGTGCACTCCCTAAGTGCTCATGTGTGTTTTGCCGGCTGTCTCAGGCCGACCAAAACACACACGCGCACTTAGGTTTTTCCAGCACGGCCTCATTCAGCAGCCGGGCTGGAGAAACCCCCACAGACTACCTGGTCTGAGCAGGGCGTCTTTTCAGCCCACTTAGACCAATCCCTGTGCTGCAGAGCAGCATAGGGATTGGCTGGGAGTCTATGCCAGGGGCTGCTGGGACCCAGGAAGAGGCCAGCAGGAGTGACGCAACGCGGGAGGCGGCATCAGGTAAGTTTTTTAAACTAATATTAATCCGTGCCATGTCCTGTGCTCCCTCTCCCCCCTCCCCTGCTCCCCCCCCACCCGCCCACCACCGTTTGTTAGTGGCGGCCGCCACTGTTTGGTTTTGAGTCACTCATAGTTATTATGGAGTATTTCTGATTTGCAAAGAATTTAGATTTGAAGATAAAAATGATCCTACTCCTGGTCCTCATTGGATAATGGCCCATCCTCCGAATATCCAGTACCTTTTTCACAGAACAAGATCCATCGGAGGACCAACTGATTGTAATAGGTAGTGAGAGGATAAGATAGAAATAAATAAAACATTTAGTTACTTTTGATAAGAATGTGGGCCCAGTAGGCGCTACAACAGGGGACATGTGGTGAAGCACAGAACGTTGCACAGTTGTGATGGGTAACAGTATGGTCATCACATCAGTGACCTGGTCCTAGTTGGACTATGACATACGTAGGACATCCCCTGTAGTCCATGACAGATGGAGCAAAACAACGAAAAACTAAAAGAGTATAGTCTCCTAGGGATAAATCAACCTTACAGCTAATGGCATTTGCGGCTCATTAATTGCAACTGAACTACACGTGTATATTTATAAATGAAGATCTGAAGTTAAAACATCACAGAAATCCAGAAAAATGCCTTGCCAAAACTGAATGTCCTGGATGAAATCTTTAAACACTAGAACACCACAGAAAAATCAAGGTATCAATGGAGGAATTCAAATTTGTAATTCAAAAAGAAAAAAAAGTGATCAGTGGAATTCTTAAATTCACCTCAGGCATTAGTATTTACTCTCTGCCCTTAGGCATTCCAGTCCATTGTTTCCTGGCCACAGTACCCTATACCCCTCAAGATAATGACCATTCATATGCAAGTCAGACCAGGTCCTTTTTTGGTCAATATGCCACTCAAGACAAGGACCAGCCATGTACAAATTAAACTTAATTCTTTTTCAAAAAGCACTAATAGATTTTTCAGCATCACTCTACTATCTAGGCACTTCCTTGACGCGTTTGGCCTGATTTTTAAAAACTGCTCCTCCCGGAGATTTTCAAACTCAGTTGATGGACATTCTCAAACAAAGTCCTGAGTACGACGGAAGCACGGAGACATTTTAGCTTTGTAACGCATATTTATTCCTTTTGCCAAGCACAGCCGAACATTTTGCATGCAATTTCATGGGAAGTGAAAATGGATTTAAAGAGATTTAAGACTGGCCTGATCAACTTTAGGGACGTATGGCAAAAAATGGAAGGCAAATAACTTGAGTAAGAGATGTTGCTTTTATGATTATATAGGGGAGTGAATTGTCCACATATTGTGCTGTTGCTAGGCACGTTAGTCAGCTGTTATTTGCTTCCATCATTTGAAGACTGGCACTGTGAACCTGTCATATGATCGTTCAAGGGGTGCTCAGTGGTACTGATGGTATCCTAACAGCCGGTCAGTCAATTTATTGAGAATAGTACAACTACTTCGCAACTTCCTGTAGCTCAAGAAACTTTGTAACATCCGACTAGAATAGTACATTGTATGTGTATTTAGTTTGTTTCATCGTAAGAATTTCCCAATACTTGACTTCAGAACTTGACTAACACCTATTTTTAGCTTCTGTATTGAGGACCATTCTAAAGGTTGTAAAACAAGGTTAATTTTTTTTATTGACTTATTTTAAATTTTATATATTTTTTACCTAATTTGCTCATTGCTACACTGATTGATAAACTGGTTTAGTTTTTATGAACCACAATAAGAATTATTTAAAATGAATGATAGAGTCACATTATCAACAGTTCACAATTCCTGAAACATTTCTGGGTTATGCCTGAAAATCTACATTGCCGCAGTTACCTAGGCGCAATCCTGGAAACGTTTTCTAAATTCCTTTTCAGCAAGCAAATACAAACACGTATATTTTAATGTGAAAAAACAGAGCCAGAGCAAACACGCCTGCTCGCTTATTTTCTTCTTTTATCCATGGCAAAATGTTTAATCAGTGAAGAAGCCCCCTCCTCTGTACCACAACTATTTTTGAGTGTTCTTTTCTTCTTTCCACCTTTAGAAGAGATTGACTCATGCCCTTAATAAGAGTGAATATTTGACTTATTTAAAGGGTTTGAAGAGTTTGTAAATTGTGAGTACTCACAATTGATTATACCACTGAATATTGACCCTCAG
Organism: Calotriton arnoldi; assembly: GCA_963921515.1. Lineage (NCBI taxonomy): Eukaryota > Metazoa > Chordata > Amphibia > Caudata > Salamandridae > Calotriton > Calotriton arnoldi. Next base: position 2,876,819 of record CAWUFW010001318.1, on the reverse strand, counting down.
AATATTATAGTACAAGAATACTAAGTTCTAGAATATAGAGGTACAAAATACCAAACGGTAAGTGCATTTAGGGAGGTATAGATTTACTATTCCTTAATCCACGTCTACATACCTTGAAGGTATATTTACCATGTAGATACATATATGTGGAGTTAGGTACGGAAAAACTAGACTTACTAATCTGTCAATATTTCTTTTCAATATTTTGTCCTCAATATTGTGTCTCAATGATATTCTGGGGTTGATATTTAGGATGCACAACCTCACAATTGTGTTCGCTTGAGTGTGATAATCTTTCAAGCCTTTTTTCTTGGCATGTCCACACCACACCCACTGCATACTTTTATAAGTGCAAAACTGACTTCAGTGAATTGCAAAAGTCATTTTTCACTATTGAAAAGGTGCTTTCAACATGTATTTCATACTTAGATGCACAACTAGCTTCGCAAGTGATACCCATTTTCTGATAGGCTTATCAGTCCTATTTCTAATGAAGAGTTTCCCTCACTCCAGCTATTTACTGGAGAATACCTGGGAACGTTATAGTAGACAAACCACTTTGCAGTCTTAAGCCCTCATTACGAGTGGCCTGACTGCAAATTTGAATATTATCTCTTAAAATCCGATACCATGTGGATCAGAATTTAAAAGGTGCAATTATTATTGCCTATTACAAGTTGTGTCCTTTAAAATTGAGCATAACTTGTGGATTTCAATGCTTTGTACACCAAAATCCGAATGCACCCTTATTTACCACACATTTTCCACCATTAAAATTCGGCAGGTTTCACCTCATGAAATTTATCCGGGCAAATTGCAAGTCATGTGGTAACTAAAGCAAAACCTGTAATTCCGATCCCTCTGCAAACAGTAATTTGCACAGGAATCAGAAAAAAGTGGGCAACTCATAATGAGGCCCTTAGACAGGAAGGTTTGTGACTTAAGATACAAACAAATGACCTTTATGGTCATAAAGGCATTGTGCAGTATGTATAGTAGTACTCTTTTATTTATTCTGACATGCCTTTGTGCATTGGTCTCAAACGTCTAACATGGGAATTAAAGGAAAATCTTTAAGAAATATTCATACAATTAGTACAAACAGAAAGGACTGAACTCTCTTTGCACTTCTATTAATTAGGAATAGGACATTTTAGGGCTGATTAACAAAGGCATTTAAGAGTATGTAAAAGAGTACTCTTCTAGTACGATTTCCCATTGTCATAAATACTTTGTGAATTGGCCCCTGTATAGTGTTGCCCATTTATATCATGACATGATTTGTGACTTAGCTCACATTATCAAACTTATTCAAATTATTCCAATTAAAATGATGTAATGACTTAGCCTTTCAAAATACACATAGGAGAAATCATCTCCGAACATTAACTCATACTTTATGGTCTGCAAAAGAGGTGACGAAGGATGCGATTGCTCTTTCCTTGGACGCAGAAAAAGCGTTTGACCGTATTGATTGGGTTTATCTTTTTGCCACTATGAAACGCTTTGGCTTAGGAGATCAGTTTATTTCCAAGGTCCATTTATTATATGATAACCCCATAGCCCAGGTCAACTGTGGAGGTTTTCTTTCTGATTCCTTTCCAACCCTTCAAGGCTGTCCACTATCCCCTCTTTTATTCTTATTAGTGATGGAACCCCTTGCCTCACTCATTCGCCACTCATTGCAGATTCGGGGTATACCTATAGCGGGAGGAGTATCAAAGCTATATTTATACGCTGATGATATCCTTCTCACTCTTAAGGATCTCTCCTACTCCCTACCAACTTTATTTGACATTATCAATGGATTCTCAGTTCTTTCTGGTTATAAGGTAAATTGGGACAAAAGTGAAGCTCTTCCAATCTCTTCTGGTACCACAAAAGCTTCAATTGATGGATATCCCTTTTTCTGGAAATCGTCCCAATTAAAATATCTAGGAATTCTGATTAACCGTGGACTTGAGGGAATGGTTTCGGATAATCTTTCACCTCTTTTAACACAAATGGAAACTGATTTTGCCAAATGGTCACTTTTGGGCTTCTCCATGTGGGGAGAATTCAAGCAGTGAGAATGGTTACTCTACCTCGCTTTACTTATGCCCTAGGAATGCTTCCGGTTGTAATACCTTTGACCCTACTTCGTCGCATAGATTCCCATATATGGTCATTTGTCTGGGGTACCATGCGTCCTTGTTTAGCAGCTGCTAAATTAATGGCACGTTGTTCTCATGGTGGCTTAGGTTTACCATCGTTGGAACATTACTCCTTGGCCTTACATCTCTCACAACTGGCTTATTTACTTCCAGGTGTTACTGATCCTCAACAATGGGTTACAATAGAACGCTTTATACTTAATTGCGATGATGGTCTCAACTTCTTATACAGTACTCGTAAACCTCAAACCTCCCCTCCTCACCCTGTGCTTCATGCTACATACCAAGCATGGCAAAGAGCACATCGCCTTTTAAGAATTGCTCATCATTTACACTCTAAAGCCCCATTATGGGGTAATGAAAGTATTCAAGTTAATGGTCAAGCGCTCTACTGGACTAGCTGGAGTTCGAAAGGAATCCAGACATTAGATCAGATTATAATAAATGGTGAACTGAAATCCTTTGATCTTCTTCGTGAAGAAGTTGACCTTCCTTTACATCAGGCTTCACGATATTTACAGCTACAGCACTGCCTGAGGAGATGTCTTGGTTCTACTCCCTGGACGTTAGAACCATCGCCGATATTGGATTATCTTCACATTTGGGGTTGTCATACAGGGGTAATGTCGGGGTTATATCGTACTCTAGCTAACCATCTATACTCACAACCACTTCTTAAAGCTCTTTCGAGAAATGGCAAGAACGCTTACATATTTCTATAGACGAAAATACCTGGCCGGACATTCTGGAAGCCCTGGACAAGGGCACTCGTGAAGCACGCTTGAAATTTTCCCTTTTTAAACTTTACATGACTGGTACTGGACACCATCAAAATTGCAACAAGCAGGATTATTACCACACTCTAAGTGTTGGAGATGTTGTGGAGTTAATTGTGACCTTCTCCATATACTCTGCGAATGTCCCTCTATACAACATTTATGGACACAAGAAGGGGATACAATAAAGGAAACTATCCCTCTAAAACTCCCTCTCACCTCCTCTACTATTTCATTGCATGATCTTGGGAGTTCATTTGACATCACGCGTTCTTAACGCCAACTCTTCATACTGCACTTTCCACAGCTAAAATTTGTATTTTAAGATTGTGGCAATCACCTAGCCCTCCCTCCAAGGAGGACTGGATGGTTGCGATGATCCAGATGGCATCACATGAGCATGTAATATATAAATTACAAGACCAAGAAGAAATGTTTCAACACGTGTTGTCTCCTTTTCTTCTTGATCCTTAAATATTTCCCTCTAATTGACTTGTCTGTTTTTTCCCTCTATCCTCCTCTCTCCTCAGGTCCCATCCCTACTTTCTTTCTCCGGGTAAGGAGATCCCCTTCCTGACTTTTCTCTCTTCTAATTTCTTTATCTATCCATTCTTCCATTTTCTCATCCACTTAATTGCTCATCTATTTTCTCAAATATCTATTTAATTATTTATTTACCCATTTATTTACCCACTTATCCATTTATCTACTTATTTATTAATTAATTAATTTATTTACTTATTTAGTACCCTTCATGATCTTCCATCATCCAAATATATATCATATTTCATATTTTATACACATATTATTTTAATAGCTCTAAAATATATTCACTTGTTCCACAATTTACTTTGTCTATTTTTTCTCCATGATTATAATTAACCAGAGTTAGATTTCTTAGCATACAATGTCCAATACCCTTCTTTTCCTTTATTAATACTTTTTCTTTTATCTCATTCCTCCTACATTCCCCCTCTCCTCTCTTATGTGCTTGTTTCCCTTCTTTATATTACATTGTATATGTAATGTCGCTAGACCACTGTGGGTCTACTATGCTGTATTAAACTTTTATGAACTTATCTACCTTTAATTTCTTAATAAAGAATTACGACACAAAATACACATAGGGCCTGATTTAGATTTTGGCGGACGGGTTACTCCGTCACAACGGTAAAGGATATCCCATCCGCTGAAATCTAAATCCCAAAATACCCAATAGGATTTATATTTCGGCAGACGGGATATCCATCACCGTTGTGACCGAGTAACCCATCCACCAAAATCTAAATCAGGCCCATAATATTATTTTGAGTAATACAACCATATCAAATGCAGGTAGCTATGTTTGTTGTGTAATCTAAATTGTCTTCTTAGAATGCCAGAGATAAAACAGCTATAGTAAGAATATATGTGTCTACTGATGGATGAAGTGATTTGGGCATTATTTTTTAAATGTGGGCATATACTGTGAGCAGAAAACAGTAACATTACTGATTTAAATTATAAATTGCACTCTTGGCATGAACTTCTTGCAGACTGTGAACCACAGATGAGTTAATAAAAAACGACTGCACAAATGGCATGATGATGTAGGCTTCATTGGGGTCATGATCTCAGCTCCAGTCATTCTTGGGACTCATAGTGCAGACTTCCCCACGTTCCTGCTCAGATGCAAACAAGGGGGATCACGCTCAAATCTTAGCCCACGAAAGGGGTTTGAGCACCACAATGGTCAATGTTTTGAAGACCAGGAACTAAGCTGCCACAAAACTACTAACGTCGCCTTTATGCTTCAGTTTTGATACACAGGGTTGTGCTATCTTTATGATGGCAGCTCAGTTTGGTGTTAGGGGCTTGGCCTTCACCCAAATAGATCCAGACACATGTGGTTCCGGCTACCCCACTGTCAAGGTCAGAAAAGTCTAAGTAAGGAACAACAATCCAACTGTCCGCCCTTTATCTGGGCAGTGGTATCACAATGTCCAAGAAGCAGGGGAACCGGGAATATGCTGCATCACATTTAATCCCCTTTCACAATTCACATGTTCAACCATTACATCTCAAAATAATCCATTAGAGGGTTATAGGGTGTACTGGAACACAGTACCTGAAATGCATGATCATCAGACTCTAGTCTGCAGGCAATACCTGAAACCATATGGAAACACATATTACAGACAGCCCACAGTACCATTATGTCATCATAATGACAAATGTGGCTTATACACAGGACCACTTGAAATATGCGACTCTGCAGTTATGGCCTTTTTTGCATAGATAAAGATGTACCGCATTTGCCACATAACACATCATTTGCTGCATAATCTGTAGATTTTAACAAAAAAGTTTTTTCTATCTCAAACGGATCAAAAGTTACTAAAAGTTTGTCAGCTTGTGTTACCCCGCAGTGGAACACCCTTTGCAAAGTTTGACTGATCATCTTTCAGTTGCTTAATGCTGTATTTGAATGTTAAACTGTTACTAATGTAATGAGGTGAAACCTTTGTCTAGAAAGTGTTCAAATGTGCAAAAATTGCAAAATAATTAAGTGATACTATTACAAAATGTGCGACATTATGCTGCATAATTTGCTTTTTCGTGTCACATAATTCCAGCGGCGTTGCTTATACAGCTAGGATCTACTAGGGTTAAAAGAGGAAACTCGCCCTGTGCTAACTTCTCAAACAACCCCCACTAATACCTTGTTTTGAAGAGATATATATAAATTTGAAGGTTCGGAACCAACAACATAACCAATTAAAAACTAATATACGCTTTAGAGAGTCACTACAAATTAAGTTATTCTTATAAACAAATTATTCACAAAACAGTAATTCCTGTCTTTTGCTGTTACACAAAAATTTCGTTCAATTTATGTGATTTCTTCCACTAGATATATTGCATTCAAAATCATCTCCATACTTTCCTAAAAAATTATACATCTATCAATAATTGCTAAATGAATTGAGACGGGGACAGCAGGCTATCCGGCTCTTTCAAGGCTTGAAAAACTCGTTTCACCATCAACAAAACTGTGATATATGTTGCTCTCTGATAGGAGAAATATTTCCGATTCTTGTTACAAAGGCTAAGCCACCCCAAGAGTCCAAATTATAAACCTCTTGAAAAATTCAGTGACGTCAAAGTAGTTGTTTTTGAAAAAGAGAAATGGGCACATGATAAGTTTTCAAAATGAAGATCACATTGCTGTGTATAACATTTGTTTGCAAAGTTCACTGTAAAGGTTGTGAACCTCCTTTGTGTTTGTGATAACTCTCAGATGCATATGTGTGCCTGCGGCATTCAGTCATATGAGCGTCAGATGGAGCAGGGCATTCTTCTGCTCCTGGGAATAGGAAAGAGACACCTCAGGGCGGCCATGAGACAATGGCAAGGTCAATTATCTACATAGATCTGCTGTGTAAGTTCCCAGTGACCAACTACAACACAGCTGGGCTATGACTAAACGTATTATATTAGGGCCATTGCGGAGAGAGAGAGATAATTTCTTCATACACCTTTAAACCATTTCCCTCAGAGCATATCGTCATACATATGTCGAATTCCATCTCTGCTGCACCGGCACCCTCACCCAACACACCTGCCAACAAATACGAAACAATCTTCAAATACCTGGCCATCATGCCTCAATCACATTCACTGTGGCCTTACAACCATATTTAACTCAACCCCTTTTGAAAAACTCAGTAGCATGCTGAGGATAACATTTGACTCACACTATCCTCTCCGAAATTCATTACCATTTTGTTTTTCATCGTACCCTCCTGAACCGAGCATCAGGATGGGGCGGGCCTGCTTAGTGACAGCAGGGAGGAGTGGTGGGCAGAGGGCTGCCTTTGCACTGTTTAAAGTGTGCATGTCTCTTTGGCCAGCCATCTTGAGACAGCCAGCCACAAATGCGTACTTTAAACCTCTCAACCCAGCTGTCTTAAGACAGCTAGGTTGAGAGCAAGTGCAGGTATCCAGTGTCCTTGGGAGCGCCAGGAGAGGCTGCTCCCACCAATCAGGGCACTGCTCTCATGCTGGTTAACAGCATGTGAGCAGGCCAGGATTGGTCGAGGGAGTTTGCTGGGCCCTGAACTGCTTGTTTCTGGTCCAGGCAGGACGTGACTTGGCAGTTCGGACTGGCCTGTTCCCATGAGGATCAGGGTCAAAACTGATTTGCATATGGAAGGGTCCAAACTGGGATGGCATGGTGAGCAAAAGAACGATGGATTTAACCCAGATCTTTTGACTGGGGTTGAATGTTTTGATTAGATCTGCATTCCGTCCATCATTTGTGTGCCTTTTGCTTTCTCACCCTAAGCACGCTGGGTATGCCCAGACGTGGGTCCCAGGCTCACTGTGCCACTGGATTCAAGCTAGCCTGACTGATGAGGGGTGAAACCCTGAAACCGGTCCCAGGAAGCTTGTTTCCGGTCCAGGGAGGACCTGGCTTGGCAGTTCGGGCTGGACTGTTCCCATGAGGAACAGGGTCAAGACTGATTTGCATATGGCTGAATCCAAACTGGGGTGGCATGGTAAGCAAAAGAACGATGGATTTAACCCAGATTTCTTGACTGGGGGTGAATGTTTTGATTTGTTCTGCATTCCGTCCATCATTTGTATGTCTTTTGCTTTCTCGCCCTAAGTGCGCCGGGTATGCCCAGACTTGGGTCTCAGGCTCACTGTGCCACAGGATTCAAGCTAGCCTGGCTGATGGGGGTGAATCCCTGAAACCGGTCCCAGGTTGCTTGTTTCTGGTGCAGGCAGGACTTGGCTTGGCAGTTTGGGCTGGACTCTTCCCATGAGAAACAGGGTCAAGACAGATTTGCATATGGCTTGGTCCAAACTGGGGTGGCATGGTGAGCAAAAGAAGAATGGATTTAACCCAGATCTCTTGCCTGGGGGTGAATATTTTGATTTGTTCTGCATTCCGTCCATCATTTGTGTGTCTTTTGCCTGCAATGCAGTCCCAGCAGAAGAGGTCGGAGTGAGGAGGACATCATCAAACACGATCTGGAAAGTGTTTTTCTTTTTTCTTTCGTTTGCCTGCAACCCTCTCCTCAGTAGATGCCAGCCGCCACTGCCCATAACACAATGGCTACACCACTCCCTGAGGACCCTCTCAACAACCATGTATTTACTCAATGTATCCAAACATTAACAATGAAGATGTGTGCACTCTTTTGGAAATGGAGAATAAAACTTAATCTTAGAATATTATGAAACCCATGCATAAGCCTTGAATGCACTCACACAGGGCGGACTGATCATTAAGTTAACATGGTGGTTGACAGATGGGCCAGATTACATTAAAGGATTTTGGGTCCACTCCCCAGCTCGTTCAAGGCCACTTCACTACAGGTGTTCACCTCCCCATTATTTGAATTTCTAAATGGATAACAAACTTTCAAAGCTGAGTTTAACAAGAGACCTTTTGGGCTGCAGTGCTTCCCTTTCCAGTAACCTTTTAGTGAAATGTTGGGCTCTCAGAGGCACGTTATCGCACTTTGTGTTCCCAGCGTGAAGGACAACTTAAGGGACTAACAGATCAGGCTGCCTGGATTTCTCAAGGGACATCCAGTGCAAGTCATTCACAGCGGCATCAAGTAGATCCATGCTCTCACATCCACACTCATGATTGCCAAATGCCCTCTCCAATAAGCGTGTCCCAATCCCCTGACAATGCTCTCACCCTCATCATGTTGCCCTGAACAGTTCCCTCTCCTTCTCAAATGCTTGTTACTCTTTCCTTCCATTCACCTATTCTCTCATACTTCTTCACACTTCTCTTCTATGATCTTGGATACTTGACCTAACTTTGTAACACCCATCAGAAGCCCACCTTCTTCCTCCTACATTTCTCCTTGTCTTCCCATCATCCCTGCCACGGTCTCTGCCTTATCTTACTCATCTCATGCTGAGCTAATGCCCAAAGCTCCCAACCGATCATGTGCTCCATCTGAGCTCTTCAGTCCTCAAATCATTCAATCCCTGGTTTTCTCTGCTCATGCCAGGTTTTACTGACCTCTCTCCAATTACATTCTTAACAGAGACCTCCATCTGCAGGGTCCGGCTGGCCTATAGGGCAATCATGCAGTACCTGAAGGGCTGGTCTGAAATGCCAGTGTGTGGGCTGTTTTTTTTACTGTTTGTGGGACTGTTTTATGGTCTGGTAGGTCAGTTTTTACTGTTGATTTTCCTGACATCAAAGCAAACATTGCCTGCAGCAAGCTCCAATCCATTCAGTATTCCATACTTTGCAAAACACTTATATAGTGTCACTTTGCAAATTCAAAACAGCCCCAATCTGCAAACATGGGACACTTTTTTAGCTATCTAATTTGCCAATGGGGGCCACTTTCATTTCGTTGCCCGGGCCTATATTCTGTCCCAGTCCAAACCTCTCCATCTGCCTTGCGTTAAATCTGCAGTAATCTTACTTGTCCTATAAAAACACCATGGCAGTCCTGTCAGCCCTTTCCAACTACTGTTCAGTCTAATTTCTCCCATTTTTCTCTATAAATCTCCTGTGATGCATCTTCAGTCGCTTCACCACCTTCCTTAATAGGCATATCCTGATTAATTGCCTTCATTCTGGATTCTGTGCTCTACATTCCACAGAAACTGCCCTTTCCCATGTGCCCAACTTCAAACCTCTGCCCATCACAATCACTTCTCTCTGTTCTCATACTTCCTAGTCTCTTTGCCACATTTGATACTGTCAATCCTCCATGATACATATTTCTTCACTTGTCCTCGGCAAAGTTGTATACTGTAATTATTTTCAGGTTGGTATCCTTCATACTCCATTGCTACATTGACAATGCCCTAAACTTTGATAGAAGGACCTTTTACAGTCTTCCAAATACAGTGGTATCTCGGACTACCGACACCAAGCCAAATGATGTCAACCAGGAACAGAACCTCTTTTCAAACCATTGATCGTGGTCTTAAAAGTCATAAAAGACTTCCATAGGCAATCCACCTTTTCTGAGTGGTCACCCCAGATTTCTTGCCTTTTGCTGGATCCTATGTTTTTTCTGGCTTTGGGACTCTGTGTACTTTACTCATGCCATCCAATAGTAAAGTGCCTGTGCTCCCTTTTAAAAATGGTTAAATTGGTATAATGCTGATTGGCATACTTGACTTACCTATACGTCCATAGTATATGGTACAAGGTGTACCCAGAGCCTGCAAGTTAAATGCCAGCATCTATTGTGCCATCTACTACAGTGGCAGTGCAAACATGGCTTTATGCCTACCATTGTAACCTGACTGTAGCAGTAAACAAACTTCAATTCCACCTGTCAAAAGAAAACCCATTTGATAGGTAAAAACCTCCCTTTTAAATATCACCCCTTATGTAGGCCTTATAGCCCAAAAGGCAGGGTGCATGGTATTTATAAGAAGGACATGTAGAAATGTAATATTAACATGTCTTTACAGTGACTGGCACTCAAAAGCCATTTTCCACTGTGGCAGACCTAGCAGTCCTATATAGAAAACCAGAGTAAAATCCAAATACAGTACCTCAAGAATTGGACCATCTATAAAAAATTATTTAAAAGCTATTTTTAATAGTCATTAAAAATCCAATTCAATCATGAAGTCAGATTTTTAATAAATACTAAGCAAAAGTTGCCTTTTGCATGCCTAAAGTTCCTGGGTGCTAATTTGAATTGGCTCTGTAGCTTCTCCCAGACAGTAATTAGCCTTGAATACATGTGAATAGATGTGAAAGGCATCCCATGAGCAATTATTAGGCTGACCAGAATGGGCAGAGATGACTCCTCTAAATATGCAACCTGGGTGCTGTGGGTATCCATTTTGACACTACAGTGTCAAATCCTGCTGAGTGACAAAACCTACTTGATGGGTCTGCTGGGTTCACATGTATCACTTGGGTCACACTCAAAAGGGGAGAGAACAGGATGCCAAGACAATTGTTGTGGATAAACTGTCTGGTTGCTGTAGGACTCTGCTTTTGTCCTACCAGACTTCTGTCTCTGGGTATGTTGTGGGTACAGTAGCTGCTCCAAATTGGATTTTAGTGTTAGATGTGGGAGGACTCTAGGATTACCATAGTACAATCCCCCCCAGACAGGACTGGATCCTGCTGTTGGCCTCTGCCTAACACCATGTTAGTCTCTAAGGCCATATTTATGACCCGGTTTACGTCGCTCTGGCACCACCCAACATGATGCAAGAGAGCACAAACCTTAAGTCATATTTTTGAAGCGTGTGGCTCCAAAAATATGGAGTAAAGCAATGCAACGCAGCGCAAATCACTGCTTTGCATTTCTCTGCCCTGGGACAGCCTTCCATGGGCATTACTCCCATAGTTTTTGATGCATTCCCAGATTAACAAGACCTTGTAAACCTGGGAATGTTCCAAAATGATACACCTCCCCAGGAGAGTCGTTACAAGGAGAAATATGTTTATTTCTTCTAGTTTTTTCCTCATTCTAAATGTGCTGCATTCTGGCCATGTGTTCACCTACTCTAAATAGGGCATGCAAACACATGGCCAAATCTCCGATGGCCCTTACTCTGTCGGACTATCAAAGGTGTATGTAGTGGGTGGAGACGGAGTCATCTCAGCCATCTACATACTGAAGTTCCACCCGTCTATAAATGAAGCAGGTGAAACTTCGTTTTAGCAAAAATGGTACTCGGTCACCATTGCAACAGAGTATAATCTCTTCACGGGTCTAAATCAGCCCTGAGTCACAAAGTACAATCTTTGACCATGATGAATCTGATTGGTGTATCTGACCCACGTTCCATTACATTCAGCCTCAAATTGTGTCCAGTTCCCAGTGTACTGCAGCCATATACTATCATTAGCGCTTAGTGATTTATGGCACTATTTTCCCTTAAATTTTTTAAACCTCATATCTCCAGATCCCCTTATTTGATTTTTGTAATTTTGCTGTAATTTGTTTGTTATTTTTTACACTATTTTATATTGTATTGTTTTGCATTTTGCCTTTATTGCTATTTTGGTATGGCATACATTCTTTAAACATTGCTCTAAGTTAAGTCTGCCTGCTCTGTGCCATAGCTACTAGAGGGTTGAGCCAAGACAAATTTAGTGACTTTGAGGGTTACCCCCTGACAAAGGTTGAGATTATTCCTGAAGGTGTATAGTCCTCCTAGTAATATTACAATTTAATAAAATTTTCCTCCGAACTTCCTCTCTCATGAGCTGACATGTCACAATTATTAAGCAATGCCAGCCTCTTCCAGACACTACTAATCTCGTGGTCACATCCAACCTTTCATTAACTGCACCTGTGTTTCAATCACTCTGTTTACAGTGACCCCTGAACTGGAACTCTCTTGCAGCAAAATGTTTTCTATCTATCTTTGCTCGTGCTCGCTTCCTTCAAGGCTGATCTCTGGGAGCACCGCAATATTAATTGTATTCGTAATAGGGACATTTATATTATACTAAATATCACCTTGCAGCCACTCCAGCTCATCTTACAAGCATCCCAGTAATTAAGAACACTATAGCTTTACTTCTGTTCTGCCCTAAATCTGGCACTATATGATTGTCTGTGTGTTCATGTTTACGCTGAATATCCCAAACCCTTCAAATATCGCACTTCCTTTATTTTGTCTTACGGCAAACTGCTCAATGCTTCTGTTGCAAATCAGCAAGCAATAAGTTGTTATCCTACATAACCACCATATTCAAACACTAATGTACAGCATATCCCAGTGTATGGAAACATTTATAATTTGATTATATGTATGTATGTAGATATGTGTATTTCTTTGTACAAATATTTATAATAACTATGGTTTTTAAAATATATAGATATTCTTTAGGTCTGCATAACAAATGTATATAATACTTAGGATTAAATATATATGCATACATATTATTCTATGCTTAACATGTTTATAGGTCACTGCATAGGTTTTATATACATTATTTGATTAGATGCTTATGGGTCTCTGTGTTATTTAGCTATCACAATATGCAAATAGATTCATAACTATTTTATCTGCAAGTGCTTCACTATTGAAATATTGAAGAAAAGATCAAATAAAAAAAAGAATTTTTATAAAAAATACACAAATAAATTAGGTTCATGTACAGCAACACTTGAAAGTCTGGGTTTATACAATAAGAAATTTAAATCTCAATACATTATCTTCCTTACACATGTATACCCTTTCTATGTAGTCGTGTATCTATATATTTTTTCCTTTACTCCTACTGTAGAAGAAAAAAACAAACAAAAAAAACCTTTCACTCTTTCCAATGCACTACTCTGTCTCACCCTATACCTCTCTCAATTTATCCTCTAGATCCACTCTTTGACTCATCCCAAACCTCATTCTACTAATATGACCTCCCTAATAACTCTCTCTGGACTTTTCCCTCCTCTACCCCTCCTGGCTCAACTCATTTTAACATTATGATTTCCCAAACAACCCTTTTTAAATTCGTCGCTCTTGTATCCCTCCTTTGACTCATCCCAAGCCTCGTTTTACTACTATGATCTACCTAATCTCTTCCTAGAGGCTCCTCCCTCCTCCATCTCTCCTATTACTCATCCCAAACCTCGTCTTACTACTATGATCTCCCAAATAACACTTTTTAGACTCTGCCCTCTCCTCCATTATCTCTTCTATCCTTCCATTATCCTATTCAATTCAACTAACAGACTCACCTGTCCATCGCTCAAATTAACTCATATTTCCCTATACTAATCTACCACTAATCTTTTTGGGTTCAGGTGTAGCATGCTACTCGCCGAAAAGTGCTTCGACACCTCATCAGGGTTAGTAAGCGCTATATAAATGCAATTACTATCTTAGATTAATAGCTAGCATGCAGCCTCAATGGGTTCAGTCAGCACTTCTTCCTTCCGATGCTTTCTATTTCCTAGTCACGTGTTGTTTTCCCCCTCTTCCAGAAGTAAAGGCAGACAAGGACGAGGACTGGTAAAGCCAACATGTCTGACATTGAGGCTACTTTTGGCTTTGTCAATGTTTGTGAATGTTTTTTGAAAGACTGCTCTAGGGGACTGCTTTTAGTGCGATAATGCACATTGCGCAAAAGTAAAATGCCTTGACTCACAGAGAGGTAAGCCAGCGGCTCAAGTGGGCTCACGTGGGGCCCCATGCTGTCCACTGTGGTGGGCGGAACAGAAGTGTGAATGACATACTGACAGACCGTCAAAAGAAGAGCGCTTGCTGGAACCCACTCCGTATATTATGCATATAATTTTCTTAAAATCAAAAGGTCTTGGATAGCGACTGACCTAAAAAATTGTAGGTGAATTAAAAAAGTCTGTAGGTGATTTTGAAAAAATCCCTATTTCTCAAGCTGCGAATCAGCCAATTTCTGTCAGCCCTTCAGCCTGCGCCTACTTTAGACCATTAACTTGAGCAGCGTAAAGCCGACTTACAGCGCTTCGAAACAGCACGTTACAAGTACGAGGACTGGAAACAGTTGTCGCACGTCAGTGTAAACAGGCACTGTCCCTCTTCTGCCATCCTGCGGTGGCTCGTTCCCCCTGCCGCCGCCTCGATGCAAGGTTATTCCTCCTCTCTCAGTCCCACTCGGCCCCCACCCTCTCCACAGAAGTCATTTCCTCCCTTCTTCCCCCATCATCGCCTTCAGCCAGCAGTTTCCTGAAGGCGATGGATGGAGCCAGTGTCTGATCCCCAAAGTAACAGATGCTGGTGAGTAACTCGAACCCGCTCGCCGCCTCCCTCCGGCTGCCCCCAGGCGCCTGCAGCTTACATGCCATCCAATTTGTTACCTACATGCAGAAGGTCAGAGTCCTGCTGGCAGCCGCCTGCCTTCTCTCAGCTTGGGGTACTGGGCCTGCACTGACTTTGGAAAGAGGGAGGGGCGGGTGGCTGGCTTGCCGAGGAGCACAAACGTCCAAAAATACGAGAAAAAAAATTACGTTTTTTGTCCTTTGGAATTAGTGTTGCAAGAAACGGGTCGGATGTACGGCTCCTTTTCTTCTTTGCTGTGACCAGAGCCAAACTAACTCCTTTCCTTTCTCCCACGCTACTGCGTAGAGGACCAAGTGAAGGAGGAAGACAAAAAACAAAGCTACCAGAAAACTACCAGAAAGTAACATTTGAAAATGCTAAAGAAGAAAACGACATGATAGTCTAGAAAGAAAAGGCCGCTTGCGCTACAAATATCAAAAGTCGCCGTTTGAATTTGAAACAAAAATGAGCACAAGCGAGCGTTACGATGCCGTTCTAATTGTAGAAGGCGCTATATATTACGAAGAGGATAAAGAAAGTGGGGAATCGAAAAGGGAGAGGCGGTGATAGAGAAAGTTAGAGTGGGTGGGGCGGGTAAGGAGGAACAGAACGAAAGATACAGTGAGACACTGGGGAGGTGCAGGTCGAGGGAATGGGGAGAGGGGAGCAGGCATACGTACATTGATGGATGGTTAAACAGAGGCAGGCAGGTGTCAGATAGAGCAGGCAGATATCAGATACCAAAGACAGGTCAGATGGGTCGATGGACGGATGGGTATGTGACTGATACAAGGAAGCAAAAACATATGGACGGATGGGTTTTGATGTATGAATGGCCACATGGGTTAATGGATGCATGTATGGATGAATGGATGTGACATCAATTAGGGGTCACTAGGAGCAGCAGCTGCCACCACAGAGCTCCTGCTTGCAACCCAAGGCAATCTTCTAACATCTTTGCTTCTTGTCAGACAACAAGATTTGCCTGTGTTACTCATACTGCAACTATTATACATTGAGTGGGAAGGAGGCCTACAATACACTGTTACAAAACAAACAAACAAAAAAGCAAAATCTTTGTAACAGCCAAGAATGGGCGTAGTGAATTAACTCATTTTTTCAAGAGGTATCACTTCCTGATATGTTATTTTGGGGTTGAAAAATCTGCGCTGTCGCTAACACTACCCTTGGAATTTTCGTAGGTGGGTGGATGGATGGGTAATGATTATTTGGGTCAGTGAGGGGATGAATGGAAGGATTAATGAATGGATGGATGAATAGATAAATGTGCATGCTACGAGACAGGCAGTTGGATCCCTACGCAGAATGACCAAATGCATATATAGTTCAATTGCAAATGAAGTAGTGGGTTACAGAGTAGCTAAAGTCCTGATGGTGAATCGTGTTTTTAAAATATTCTAAAAGATAAGGACTTTTTACCAAATTGAATGTCTCTGTCAATAAACATATTTATTGTTATAACACTGTCTTCATTATATTTGCTGCCATAGGGGGCTCGAGTGTATTTTAGTCCTTTTCCTTTATCAATTCCATCAAAAGGCGGTTCCGGGAATCTCATTAGTGTAGTAGATTTTAGTCTCTATGCACATTCTAGTCCTGTCCTCTTCATCGTGTCATTTCCGCATGGGATAGAGTTGATTTTACCTTGCATCCCTGTTGCGACTGAAAAAGTCCCCTCCATGGTTCCAAAGACTGTGCACCCTTCCCCTGAGCTCCCTCGGGTGAGTTCTGGATGGGTTTTGTAAGGTAAGGGACAATTGTGACATGGAGTAAACCTGGAGCTGAGCTCTGTGGTTGAGTGGGGCACTCCTTGTGTGCCCTCCTTTTCTGAGTGTGACTTCGCTCAGCTCACCAGGCTGAGGAAGTCTGACAGTGATAGTAGAATGATGATCTTAGAAGAAGGGCATGTTTTTTAGCTGTCAACTGCACTGGGAGGGTGGCTTACTGGCCGCTCCTGTTTACACAAGTCTGTCAGTTTCCTGCAACCGGTCCTTAACTATATTTTATGAATGCTGAATGGTCGTTTAACATGTACAGGTGTGTAAGGAGTGCATGTGCTGTGTTTAACTGTAGCAACCAAAAATCCAAAAATCCATCTTGAATTACCGTGGATAGAGTGGTATACAAGAGGGAGATTAGAAAACGCCTGTCCGACAATAATGTAGATTGCAGGGCTCCTCCAAAGTATTCTTGAGGTCCTTTGTAGAGGACTAGATCTAGGTTCTGATCACTCCCAATCCGTGCCGGGCAGCCCCATCTCTCCTACCCGGACTGCACATATCTCTCCATTTGCGACCAGAGCCAAAGGACAGCAGATAAGTTGGTTGGTAGGGTGCAAAGTCATTGGGACCTCTCTCTTCTGACTGATGCATGTGGGAATGAGGTGAGTACCTCCCCCCCCCCCATCTCAGCTGGTGAGAGTGGCATAGGCTGCAAGAACTTTGAAACAAGTAGTGCACTCAGATTATGACCAAGGGAATGGACAACTAGTAGACCACTGACACATGCCACATATGGGGCATGGCATCTATCCAACAATGGATGGGAAATGCCTGCGAGCAAAGAGAGCATTCTTCATTGTCCCAGTCCCACAAGCACAACTTACCTTTCACAAACTGTCTATTAGCTACAGGGAACGCCTACGCCAGGCCAGTAGGTTCACCAACACAGTGGCCAGTCCCCAGATATAACTGGGTCCATTCTAGCAACCTTCTGAATTTGTATGCATAGCATTGCGGTGTGTGCGTAGAATACAATTACTTTTACTTTTTAAGCTAAAGCACTGGTTGGACAATAATTTATTGACTGAGGTTATTCGTGAGTTCTGAGTGTCCACCACCCACCACCGCCCTGAGTAATCCTTGAACTGTTTGACTTCGCTACCTTAAGATCAAGTGATGAAGGGGTGTACTTGGTGCTCAGTTTTGGGCACAACGGTAAGGTATAGCCCCAGGACACCACTGGTGACAGGCTCTGAATGTTATAATATAAGTCCAACAAATCTTCACTGCCCTAGTGCTCCGGAAAAAGATTTCCCGGTGTCTATTCCAGCCATGGCCTCGATCTGAGATGAAGGCCTCAGAGGTTACTATGGACCTCTATCCATACACCCATTCCATCTATGACTTCTCTCTGGGTTTTTCATTCATGGGATTAGAGTTGATTTCAGTCTTTGTGCACATCTTGTCTCTCTCCATTGTGGATGTTCATTGCTTTACCTTTTGTGCTCATGTCTGCTCTGTCAGATTATTGCTGCTGGATTTAGGATAGATTGTGGTCACACTACTTAGTCTACACTTGGCTTTTCTGGGTTGAATATTTGCCCATTCCATTCCTCACCTCTCTCTTAAGTAATTGTTGCAGATGTTAAAATGCACTTTACTCTCCATAATCCTTGATGTTTCTTTAAGGGGTAGTTACAATAGGGTGCATCTGAGTTTCCCTGCTACTTCTCTCTTAGCAGGGATCACCTCTGCAGTTTGCCAATTGAACTATTCATCAGAATTTGCCTTTGCTGCTCACAAATCAATTTCTAAGTGGCGTGTGATGAGGGATTAACATCTGCACTATACCACTTCTGACATGGTCAGTCACCATAAATTAGTTGGCCGTCAATCTTCCGTGGGTTTCACAGACAAGACTCTCCCCCTTTTTTAACAGGGAAAACCCAGTATGTTGCCCTCTCACCATAGAAATCTACCATGCATCAGTGCTCATA
This sequence comes from Calotriton arnoldi, assembly GCA_963921515.1. Taxonomy (NCBI): domain Eukaryota; kingdom Metazoa; phylum Chordata; class Amphibia; order Caudata; family Salamandridae; genus Calotriton; species Calotriton arnoldi. Next base: position 2,858,397 of record CAWUFW010001318.1, on the reverse strand, counting down.
TAGAGTCCCTCAGGGCTCTTCTGTTTCCCATATTCTGCTGCATGTTTATCTTGACCATGAGTGGACCAATATTCAGGTCCTTTGGCTTACACACCCAGACTTATGCCAATGACAATAGATTGCTAGCTTTTTTGTAGTCCCTGGGTGGCCTGAAGTAACTGGGCCCAGATTGTAACAATTAGATCCTTTTACTACAGGTGTCTGGAGAGGTGGTGGAGAGAGGGAGCTTACTATTGAGCACACATCTTAGCACCAAGGACACCAGTTATCACTTAAACTTCAGGGTAGAATAGCTCAGTCCAAGGCAAATTGAGAGAGGTGTTGTTGAATTCAATACTCAAATCTCTATGAAACGTCCAATAACACTTAATACATCAGGGTCAAGCTGATGGTGTTACTTAGAAAAGACAAAGTACTTCAGTGCACAACACAAAACTGTACATATTCTTCAGAGGTTACCTCAGTTGGTACACAATTATTAGTTAGAAATGACTGGGTTGGAATGCAGCATAGGATAGTCCACTAGGTATTGATTGAATGGTCGTACAATGCAATTTAGGTATGTACTCTTCTGGGGAAATTAGCGGGTAATATTCGTGGGTTTCTCCTCTAGGTCCAATTCATCCTTTTCCATAGTTAGGTTTTATTCAGTCCCAGTGCAATGTTTCCACTCCCCTGGGTGTCTCATCTTTGCACAGTATAATTCTGTCCTTTGTGTCTAGGGGTGTGCAAAATTGACATAATTTAACTTGGCGTACTTCCTTAAATATTTACATATATTTACATGAAATCCAAATCCATCATTTAATGCTATATTTTAGCACTATATTTTAGTGCAAAATGTGTCTTCACATTATTTTTTAGTTAAGGACACATTTTGTGGTAAATAATTGCACGAAAAACACAAGTGGCTCGAGGAACAGGCACTCACGTTCTGCTGGTTTGTGTTATTCATGCACGCCCACTCTAAAATGTTTCCGACAGAGGTTGTTTATTCCACAAGCCTTACCTGAGTCCAGTTTTAGGCAGTTCCTGACTTTTATGTATCCCTCTGAGACTCCTCCAGCAACAGTATATGATTTACCGTGTCAACAAGATGGTGGGGTGGAATAAGTGAGCCTCCTGTAAGGGGAGTTACAAAACAAACGTGCAAAAGTGTGAGATGCATCCCCACTTAACCACCACACAACGTTTTAGGGCTAACCTTTCTAGGGAGCTTTGCAGAACGAAAGGGCCTGGGAATTTCTCTACACTTCAAAAGGACCCTCTTTCTCCTCTTGTTAGGATCCTAGAATCTGGTGCTCTACAAAGGATCTCAGGAATGCTGTGCGGAAGACCTGCAATTCTATTTGCTGTCTGGAGCTCCCTTCAACTTCCATCGTAATTACCTTTTTAGTTCAGGAAATCAAAATCAGTTCCTGAGTTACCACATACGCATGCATCACACATACTTCAAGCAAGATCTACTATACATATATAGAACACACACATGTAATTCATGTGCCCCATGAATGGCGTGAAAGAGACCTACTTGCAGTAGACTGACAGACTAGTTTAAAAAAGTGAAGAAGCCAGTAGGCATCTCTACCTAGCAGGCGACATGTACAAAGGCATATCCTGCCACTAGAAGTCTTAATTATATGGACTGCGCTACCATTCTTAAAAAAATAATATGTCATGTTAACACAGAGTTCCTTGACTTTAAAGGAGAACGCGGCCTCTAGCTTCATTCCTCTATTTGGTCATATGAGAACTTTCGGTATCATGCAGTATTTTTAACTTTTTACATATGTGGGTAAAAGAGAGTAAACCTAGCTGCAACAAAACACTGTTCATAGCATGGTATTCAGGTGGATCATGCAAAAGAATGTTCAGATGGAAGGAAGAGAGCGGGATAAATGCTTCACAGGCAATTGCATATAGTGGACAGTGGAAGGATGATGGTATGAGACTTGAAGGGCAAGGTTGAGCTGTGAGGAGAGTTTTAGAGCTGAGGCTGTAAGTGGGTTGAGAAGCAGCTTCAATGGGTAACCAGTGAAGAGATGTGGGTTGAAGACATTCCTTGCAGAATTGAAATCGGGATTGAGCCTGGTGGATCTGGATTAGGATGGCTTTCCAGATGTGTGTTTGTGTGTCCATTTCGGAAACCAAAATCCTCTACAAGAAAGGAACGGAATAGGAATTGCCTTTTTCCTAAAAAAAAACCTTTGAGAATTTCTGGAATTTAGAAAGCTGTATGGGCTTGAGTTGTGATGAAAGGAGTTAAGTAGGACCACTGCCTTAACATGGCTCCAAACTGATGATCTGTCCTTATGCCCCCATCCTACCACCTGCTTGAATGTCTACGACACACATGTATCACAATTCACTATTGGATCCATATCAGCTAGGAGTGTAAGTTGTTTATCCATACTTTACGAACTTCAAAAAGCATGAAAAACATAAGGCACAAACCTTGATTGTGGAAATACACTAGACTAAATGTAATCGTGTTGATTAACAAGAAATTCACAAATTCAAAAAACCTACTAGTTATAGTAAGATAACCAGCCAAAGGGAGAGGCTGAAAAGAGTTGCTGTGTACATCCTCAGAGTGAACAATTGGTTAATAAGAGGAGCCTGTTGCTGCTTTTCGGATGCCAATTTATATGGATCTTGGCAAACGGTTATTACGAGTGGCTATATTGTCTCAATTCCACTGCTTTATATATATATTGCTTTATTGTGACAGCACTGGAAGGGCTCTGAAGCAATGATACAACTCCAAGATGCTAGCGAGTAAGACACAGGAAGAAACAGAAAATATTATTTATTCAAACAGTTACAACAGTGGCTTCGATATTCTCTGATGGTCGCCTGCTCTCCCACTCAACCAGGCCACCAGCCAAGTTACATTTCTGACATCTGTAAATCATTAAAGCCCTCTCTGAGATTAGCTTTGAACCACCCTGGCCCAGTTCAGCAGTCAGCATGTGTGGGCACATATCCAGGCTATCGAAGGTCAAATGCAGTCATTGACAGGCTTCTGTTTTATCAATACCAGCACAGCAAACACCAAAACAGTCACCACAGTCTTTCCATTTCGTCAAGGTTAGGAGTTGGGCAGTTTTTGCTCAAAAGCGAAACAGGAAAATTGTTGCCAAATATACTTTCCACTTGATCGAGGAATCAGTCTGATTTTCTAAATAGTTTTCTTAAAAACTGTGTAACAGACACATGAATTTGTGAAAATATCGGTTCAATCTATTGCGAAAAAGAATACACTAGCAGTAGGGAATTAATTCATTTGCGACAAAAATTAATCAATTCGCCAATTATGATCTATTAATCTAAATTTGACGTTGATTCGAAATTCAGTAAAATGACAGATTTGCAGAGTTTTGTTTTAAAATTGTAGAATTAAAAAATGTTCACTACTCAAGTAAGACTTGAAACTAACAAATCAAAAGAACCATGTTTGATGAATTGAAAATAGTTTTTATTAAATAGTGCTGCACGTAATCAAATAGATGACAAATCATGACATCTTTCAACAGTAAACTGACTACATCCACATTCAACCATGTGCCTACTCATCTCCGATTCTGAAAAGGCTTTCATTTAATTCATTCATTCATCATATATCCACCTTTCACTCTTGCAAATCATCGTGTGCTGCATATTATGAAAAATAAATTGGACTGTGGCAATATTGGCAGATTCTCGGGATATTTATTAAACAAAAATAAGACGTATTGCCTTGAAATCATGTCACATGTGTAATAACTTAACAAAACATACTACTCCATGATTAACGTTTTGTAAAAAAAAAAAAACAGACTTATTTTGCATCAAGAGCAGTCCAATTGTTCACATTTGATTGGTAACCGATATTTATTTATTTATTTCTCTTGAAAATTAGCATTTGATCTTTTCCTTATGAAAGAAGCAGCATAAATGATTGTAGATGGGTGTGTCGTTCTGTTTTTTACACTAGTGCAAAGGTTCTGCAATATGGGCCCAGTCCTGTTATCAATGCTGTTGGAAAGATGCTGCTTGGCCTCGTGTGACCCGAATTGTAGAAGAAATGGCTACTTGATGAATGAATTGAAAGAGAAATCAGCTCATGTGTGTGAGACACCATTGGTTTGCTGATTTTGAGGTAGAAAGCACTCTATTTGTCGAAGTTGTTTTGTGAAATGCTTCGAATATAGCACCATTTATTTTACCTCCAAATATGGTCCTATTGATTGGAGGCATGTCTTTGCCATGACTAGACTTTTTCATTTCTATATGGAAATGGTGAATGATCCACCAACAAAGCTCTGCGAATCCAGTGATTCATTAAATCTGCCAACCACAGGATGATTTTTAAATCGTGCCTACCAGACAGCTTTCACTTGTCTATAGGCGAAAGCTTCTAGTAGACAATCCCCAAAAACTAGAGCAGACTTAGCATTCGCCCATCGGTTGGCTTTGTTGTCACTCGATGGCTTGCTTTCTTTTGTTGTGTTTTTCCTTCCCATGTACCATACCCTCTTTACCATCCTTTTGATTGGATGTCTTATATTCTTCTACTGCTCACATTCAAGGAACTTTTTCTTTCCGCACTCCATGAAAGAGTATATATTTTTAGGTCTCCTCCTCGTGTGTTCTGCTTCCTCCTCCCCAAACACCTGCACCTTGCACACACTCATTACGCCCAGTCCCTTATGTCCTCGTCCCATTCATTACAAAGTGGAGATAACCATCTCCCGACAGAAAAAAACAAGAGGAATGCTGGGACCCTAATACTGCCCCTCCCCCGGGAGTACATAAGCAGTACTTACCCAGCATCCCGCCTGTTCTTTTTTTCTGTCTGTCGACAGAATGGACTTGACTATGCTGGTGCTGCTCCTGCTGGGCTGGAGTGGCGGTGTTTTTCTTCTCACCCCGCCCGGCTGCCTGGCTGTGCGGGCGGGGGGTTCCCTGGTCTGTCTCCTGGCCTGCCGGGCTTGCTGGGAGTCAGTCGCTGTTGGAGCCGGTGTCCTGCTTGCTGCGTGGCCGGCCCGGCCCTTTGCGGCTGGGGCTGGTGTTCCCGGTCTCCTCCGGGTCACGGGCTCGTCCTCCCTAGCTTGGCCGGGTGAGACGTGCCGCATTGGATGGGCTCCTGCCGGTCTCCTGGTGTGATGGCGATTGGAGTGGGGGCCTTGTTCCTGGGGTTGGCCCCCACTCCGGGTGAGTGCCGCTTGCCGGTTTCCTTCCTTCCCTGCTTCTGCCTGCCTGTCTCACTGTGCTGTTTCTTTCCTGACAGGAATACATTGCCGCCCCCTGTGCGCTGCTCTGCGGTGCTTCAGCGCTGCTAGTGTGTTTGGCTGCGGGGCTTTTGTGACTGTACGCTGGTGGTGGGGGCCTTGTTGTCTGGTGGCCCCCGCTTCCGCTTGGCAGCTTCCTTCCTCGGCCTGTCGTGGCCGTTGCTGCCTCTTTCCGGGTGCTTGGTTGTGCTTACGGAGGGCTGGGGCTTCTGTCTTTGGTGCTGGGGTGCCCGGTTTCGGTCTCGGGTGCCTCGGTGCGGTGGCTCGCAGTTGGTGCTCTCCCCGAGCGTGCCCTTTGGGGGTGTTCCTTGGGGTTCCTATGGCCCATCCGACGGGCCCCTGATGGTGCAGGCGGTCGTGCGCTGCTCCCGCCTGCTATGGGGTTTGCCCCTTTGGAGTACCGGCTCTGGTGCTTTCCGTCGCTGTTTTTTCGGCGACGTCGGGTTGCCCTGGTTGTGGCGCTCTGTGGCGATGCGGGCTGCCCCGCTTTCTCTGCTGTTGGGGTCCAGCTCCGCTGTCCACTCCTCCCTTGTTTCCTGCAGGAGGTCCTGGTGGTGTGGGCTCTGCTGCTCCCTTTGGCGGCTGTGGCTCGTGGGGGTGCCGGTTTTGTCCCGGGGCCTCGTGTCTGCTGGCTTGCGTTCTGCCCCCTGCTGCTTGCTCTGCGGGTCGGGGTCTCCTCTCGCCTCCTCGGATGCGGCCTGTTGGGGTGCGCTTCTGGTCCTCCCTGCTCCGGGCTCCTCCGTGGCTCCCTGCCCCCGGCTGGTGGTGGGTTAGTGTTCCTGCTCCTTTGGCGGGGGGTCCTGTTGGCTCCCCTGGGTTCCTGTTGGCCTGCCGGGGTCGGTCCCGCTTTCTTTGCTGCCCCGCTTTTCTTTGCTGCCCCTGTGCGTCCCTGCTTCTCGGGGTGTCGCGGGTGCTGTGGCCTGGCCTTGGGTGTGCTGGGTCCGTCTGTCTGCCCGCCCTTTCTCGGGGGGCCTTGCCTCCGATGCGGGCGGACTGTTGGGTTGTGGCTTCTGCTCCGCTTGGGTGTGCTGGGTGTTCGCCTCCTCTTCCTGGCTACCGCGTGGTTGGTGCACGGGGGCTCCTGGTGCCTGGCTTTGCTCCTCCTGTCCCTTGGGCTGTGCCTGGTTCCTCTTGGGGCTTCCTGGTGTCGTGCCTGGTGCTCTCTGCGGCGCTCTGCCCCCTTTGCCTGCGGATCCGGTTTTGCGTTTTTGTTTTGCCGGCTTCCGTCCCGTTCTGTGGGTTGGCCTCTCTGTGTTCTGGGGTTGCTCGTGCTGCCTCTTGTGCGGCTGCTCTGTTCTCCTTTGCTCCGGCCTGGGGCTTCGGGTGTTTGTCCCGGGGCCTTCTGTGTGCTTGGGTTGCTTCGGGGGTCTGGCTGGTTGGTGCTGTCTCCGGCTGCTTACCTCATCCTTGCTGGGTGCTTCCGTCTTTGGTTGCTCCTGCCCTGGCACTCGCTGTGCTTGCCTTTGGCTTGCTTCGGTGATTCCTGGCCGCCCCTCCTGGTTCTGCCGGCGTTCCTGCTCTCGTCTGGTCTCTGGGGTTCCGCTTGGTCAGCCTGGTTTGTTCCTGGTTGGGGCCGCCTGGGGGTGCCTGGTTTGGGCTTCTCAGGCTGGTGTGGTTGGGCACCTGCTCTTCCTTTCCTTGCGTCCCCCCCGGGGTGTGTTTCCGGTGGCAGTTCGTCTTTTGGTCCCTGGGGTTTGTGCCGCTGCTGTTTGGGACTGGCTGTCTTTTGCTGCTGCCGTGTCCTTGGCGTGGCACCTGTTACCCCTCTTCTGTTCTGCGGTTCTCCCGGTTGGGGGTCCGTCTGGGCTCTGGGTGCATTTGGTCCCTGGAGGGTCCTGGTCTCTCTGGTTCCCGTCGTGGATGCCTGGCTGGGTGTCTGCTGGGGCTTTCCCGCTCTTGCGGGTTTTGTGCTCCTGTTGGTCGCCTTTTTCGGCTCTGCGTCCTTGCCTGTGCTCTCTTTGTGTGTCCTGGCGGGGCGCTCTGTGGGTTTGTGGCCGAGTCCTGGTGGGTCCTTCTGGGCCTGCTCCTGCCAGCGGTTCTCTTCCCGGGCCTGGTTCGTCTGTGGTTGGGTTACCATTTTTCTGGCTGGTCCTGGGGTTTCCGCTGGGTGCTGTTGGGCTTCGGGTTTTCCCTTTTGCCCCGGTGCTCCTTCTTCGTTGGCTTCCTCCTGGGTTGCGGTTCCCCTGGTCGGGCCTGTGTGGGGTCCTGGTGTTCGGTGCTTCTGGGTTGTCGTGTCCTGGGTTGCCTCCTGTTGCTCCGAGTCTGCGGGCTTCCTGCTGGTTCGGGGTGGCCTTGGGCTGTGCCTCCTTGGCTTGCTGGCTGTGCTGTCGCTTTTCGGCCGGCTCTGGGGTGTGTTTTGCTGGGCGTTCCTGGTTCTTTCCTGGTTCTGGTGTCCTGGCTCGCTCCTGTCTTCCCTTGCTTCCCCGGGCTCTGTTCCCGGTGTGTGTCTGTTTGGGTGCCCCCCCCTTCTCTGGTTGGGGTGCGGTTCTGTGGTGTTCCTCTTGCCTCTGTGGGGTCCACCCTCCTGGCTGCGGGTTGTATGCGGTTTTGCTGCTGCTTGGCCCTCTGCCTTCTCTACTTCCTCCGGGCCTTCTGTGTGGTCCGGCGGTGGTGTGCTGGGGGTCTCTGTTCCTCCCTGCCTTTTGCTTTGGCGTGGGCGCTGCCTGGGCTCCTTCCGGGGGTTGGTTGGGCCTGCGGGTCCTCCTGCATCGGCGGGTTGCTTGGCTCCGGTCCTGGCTTCCTGGTTCTTTTTGCCTTTGTTGCCCTGGTTTGTGCTGTTTCTTGGCTCCTCTCTGGCGTTGCTGGGGTCGGGTCTTGTGGGCTTCTGGCCTGGGTGTTGTGCGCCCTGGGGCCATTTTTTTTCCGCTGCTCCTGCCCTTGCTGCATGCTTGGCCTGGGTGTGGGGTGCCTTGCGGTCCTCGGCCCTATTGGCCCCTCTTTTTTTCTGCCCTCTGTGGTTCGGTGGGTTCGAGCCTGGTTGTTTCCTGGTTTGGGGGCTGCCGGGGGTTCCCGGTTGCCCTGGACTCCCGTCCTGTCTTGTTTTCCCTCCCTTTTGGGGTTGGGATTTTTTGGGGGGTTGTGGCCGGTGGCCCTGTCCCCGCCCTTGCTGGGCTTGTTCGTTGTTGGTTTCCGGTCTTTGTTGGCCTCCCCGTTGTTGGTCGGCTTTCGGCTGGTTCTTTCTGGGGGCGTCTCTGGCCTGTGGTCTTTGGGTTGGCCTCCTCTGCCCGTTCTGTTCTGGGTTTGGTGGCCTTCCTGGTTTGGTTTACGGCCTCCTTCCCTGTGGGGCTTTTGGCCTCCTGGGGTTTTGGGTCTCTGTCTCCTTCCTTGTCCTTTCCGGTTTGGTTGGGGTCTCGCTCCTGTTCGGCCCCTGGGCTCTTGCTGCGGCCCCTCCCTCTGGGCTGGGTGCTTGGTGGTTGTCGTTTGGTGGCCCTGGTGGTGCTGGTCTTTCTTTCCTGGTTCCTGGGCCTCCTCGGGGGGGTTTGGTTGGCTTTCTCCTCTTGGCTCTCTGGGGCCGGGTCGTTCGGTTTGGTGGGGTGGGCCGGTTTCTGGCCTGTGCTTTCCTCCTTCCTTGCTGGTCTGGGTTCTTGTGCCTGCGCTCTGTTGGCCGGTCTTGTCTTCTTTCTTTGGCCTTATTCGGGGCGGTCGCGGTTTTCTCTGTGTCTGTGTGGCTGCCGGGTCCTGTGTGCCTTCCTGGTGGTTCTGGGCTGGGCGGCCTTGTCCGGTGGGTTCCTTGGCCCTGTCCTTTGGGTCTTGGTCCTGGGTGCCCTGTCTCTGATTTCTCTGGTTTGCGGCCTCCTTGTTGGGGCCCTGGCCTTCTGTTTTTCTTGGTTGTCTCCGGTCCTTGTTTGGTTCCTGCTGTCCTGTTCTGGGTTGCGGGCCGGTTGCTTCCTGCGGTCCCCCTTTCCCTCCTTCTCGGTGCTCCCTTGGGTTGCTGCTTTTGTTGTGGTTTCCTGGGTGTGCTTGTGGGTTCGGAAGGCCGGTTTTCTGCTTTGGTATTCTCCACTTTGTAATGAATGGGACGAGGACATAAGGGACCTGGGGGTAATGCTCTATTACTTACCGGTAATCTTCATTACTCCGGGTCCGTTGTCCTCGTCCCATTCATACGCCCCTCCCTCCCTCCTGGACGGCCGGCCTTCCTGTATGGGCTTGGTTGTACAGGCGGGATGCTGGGTAAGTACTGCTTATGTACTCCCGGGGGGAGGGGCAGTATTAGGGTCCCAGCATTCCTCTTGTTTTTTTCTGTCGGGAGATGGTTATCTCCACTTTGTAATGAATGGGACGAGGACAACGGGACCCGGAGTAATGAATATTACCGGTAAGTAATAGAGCAGTGTTGCTCCCTCACCCTTCACCCCACCAGCCTTCCCCAATCTTACTGGCCTACCTTTTTTACATTTTTTGTTCCTCCCCCAGGCCAGCCTCAAGCACCCCCACTGCTCCCCCACCCCTCCATCCACACCCTGTTGCTTCCTCCCCATGCTCCCTCACCTGCTTCTTTGTTGCCCTTCAACTCCCTATGGTCCTTTAATTTTGGTTTCATTTTAATTTTTCTGGATGGTCTGTCAACTGCCATTTACTACCGAGCCTCTACGTCTTACAAAAAACACTGGGGCAGATTTACAAGCCCCTTGCGCCACTTTTGCGTCACTTTTCCCATGTTAAAAAAGACGCAAAAGTGTCACAAGGGGCTTGTAAATAAGCCCCACTGTATGTAAAATTTAATTTTTGTCATGTATCGATCCAATGGTGCACTGCCTCTTGGTTTGGTAAATAAAAAAGTGGCACTGGTGTCATTTCATGGGTGTGCACATACGTGGTGATCTGTTTTTTTTTGTTTGTTTAAATTCGAAATGTGTTGTGCTGCACAGCATCAGCAAAAAAACTTGGCAAAAACAATAAGTCAAGAAGGTGAGACCTATTGGCTTTAACAACGCATGCTTGTTTCAGATTCAAATTTGTGAAGCCTCGATTATGGTGTTTTTGTCACAAATTGATTTTGTCCTGCAACAAATAATTTACATTTTGTCACAGACTGGTTTGTTTTTCACACATTGCTGAAAGTAAAACGCTCTGGGAGACGAATTTACTTCACGGATGAACAACAAATGCCCCTATCGGCCTTTTCACTTTTTGGCGAAACTTTTGACCACCTTTAAATCAAAGGCCCTTTACCAGAGGATCTTAAGTGTACGGTGGTGAGATGTGTGCATGGTGCCTGTGACATAATACTATATAACGTCTTCCTTGCACAATGTGTTGAACGCCCCTAAGCCTGAATTGGGGAGCTTCTGGAGGATGGGGTTCCTCCTGCACCATAGGGGCTGCAGGAACCTACCTTGCATCCCCACATTGTACATACACCTTATGTGTGTGGGTGACGACAGCTTCCTGCGGTATTGTATTGTATTGTAATTGCATTTATATAGCGCTTACTACCCTTGACGATGTGTTGAAGCGCTTTTCCGGGGAGTAGCACGCTACTCTAGGAACCCATAAAGGATTAGTAGTGAAATTAGTATATCGAAATATGAAATTAATTTGAGAGGTTGATATGTTAGTCTGTTATTTGGATTGAGTAGGATATTGGAGGGACAGAAGGGGGGAAAGGTTTGCATTTATATTGCGCTTGCTACCCCTGTGTGGTGTTGAAGCGCTTTCAGGAGTGTAGCACGCTGCTCCGGAAAGTGGTGATGAACAGCACAGTGCACCCAGACTTTCCAAATCCTTACACAGCCTCAGCAGCGAGGCTGCAAGAGGCACTCGGAGACACGTAACACGCACTTCTTGTCGGAACGAAAGCAGAATAGAGACAGGGGAAGGGAGATGTTCTTTTCCTTCTGTCCTAAGGGCCAGCCAAAGTCGGATGCTATCGCCCGTCACCCGCCATCCAGCGCCCGCTTTTAAAGAGGTTTTGGCACCGAGGCAGCGGAAGATCACAGGAAAGCTGTGGAGATCGGAAAAGAGGGGGAAAAAGTCAAGTTAAGGGAATGGAAACATCAACAAGAAGCGAGGCTGATGGACAGGCGGACTTGTCGGGGTTGAAATCAATTAAGCTGCATCAAATCAGAGCGTTCTGCGCTTTCCAAAGTGACAAATCGGGATTGGAAACTGAGAACGAGGAGGAGAGAATGATGTCTTCGACCTCTGGGAGACCGGCTGCTCTGGAGGGAGATGTGCCTGCGATGGATTAGAGCGAGCACCTTCAAGGATGGGGTCAAAAGGTTATTCAGCAGGGCCCAAAAGAGCCTGGAATTTAACCGTGCCGCCAGATAAATCAAGGTGTAAAGGCCAGGCATATTATGTGCCTGGCCTTACCAAAGCCATAGCCACCTTTCTGTGGTGCGGGTTGACGCTCTCACATGCCTCTCTGTGGTGCGGGTGACGCTCTCACATGCCTCTCTGTGGTGCGGGTGACGCTCTCACATGCCTTTCTGTGATGTGGGTGACGCTCTCACATGCCTTTCTGTGGTGCGGGTGACGCTCTCACATGCCTTTCTGTGGTGCGGGTGACGCTCTCACATGCCTTTCCCCAGTATCAGTGAAATGTCCACACCACGTTTACAAGTGTCAGTGAGACACTTTCATGTATTTCAGTGATGTCTGTTACACACACACGCATCTCTCTGTGATGTCAGTGACACACACATGCCTTTTTGTGGAGTCAGTAGCCACACCTGAATTCCTTGAATGCCTTTCTTTGGCACCAGTGACTGCCTTTTCATGGTGTCAGTGACACAATCATACATTCCCTGATGTCAGAGACACACTTACGTGCCTTTCAGTGGTGTCAGGGACACACTTACACACCTCTCCGTCATGTCGGTTATACTTTCACAAGCCTTTATCCAATGTCACTAGCCCACATCTGAAATCGGTGCTTGGCCATGGTGCCAGTGGTGCACTCTCATGCATTTCCATAGTGTCAGTGACACATTCCCTCATTCCCTGGTGACTGTGAGACACCTATATGCCCTTACATGATGTCGTTGACACACCTGTATACCTTTATGTGGTGGGAGTAGCCCACTCCTGAAATGCTTGGTGTCATTTTTGAGTGTCGATGACTCACTCACATGTTTCCTATAATCAGTGACGCGCACATGCCTTTCTATGGCGTTGGTGACACATTCACACACTTCATGATGTCAGTGAGACACTTACATCCCTTTCAATCATGCTAGTGACACACATACACACCTCGGCTTGAACTCGATAAAATCACATGCATTCATGTGTGTCAGAAGGCCACTCCTGAAATCCCTGATGCCATTCTTTGGAATCAGTGACTCACTCACATGCCTTTCCATAGTGTCAGTATGTAACTTTCCATAATGTCGGTGAAACACTCACACCTCATCTCTGTGATGTCGGTGAGACACTAACATGCCTTTAAGAGGTGTCATTATCACACTTATGCACCTCTCTGAGATGCCAGTGACACACTTGCTTGCCTTTATATCGAGTAAATAGCCGCACCTGAAATCATTTGGTGCCTTTCTTTACTATCAGCGAGTCACTCCGTGGTGTCATTCACACATTCACCCACTCACTGATGCCAGTGAGACACTTACATGCCTTTTAATGGTGTCAGGCACTGTTTTGTCCACTTTGTCATGGTGTGGTGCCCGAGTTTTTTCACTCCTCTGGTTCCCTTGCAGCATTCCCTTAGTATCAGGCACCAATCAAGGTGCCTTCCCCCATAGCTATGGGATTTTTTTTCACAGCGTAAAAATCACAAATCGGAAATTGAGTCTGCAAAACCTTTCACCAGCCAATCACATTTGTCAAAAAATTGAACTGAGTCGTGAATCACTGAATCATAACTTTGAATAGCACAGACATACAAATGTATGAACAGTTTCAAACCCATCCAGCACCTTTGTTAAATGTTTATATCCCAACAATTACTAAACCGATTTACACCAAACAAACAAAAGCAGGATTTCAGCTTAAAGTTCTAGTTTCATGCCACGTTTGGTGTAAATCATTTCAGTGGAGTTTGCTGTACTGTTGAACGCATGAGCAAAATGTCTTACGAAAGTTAAAATGGAAAAACACATCTCTTTCAGCCCCCTCCCACTTTTTTCCCCTCCACAGCTCTTCACAAATATTGGCACTCGGACATGTAGATTGGGTCAATAGTTATAGGCAAATCAAAAATGCCTTTTCAATGGAAAGTGTGGACGAACCATGACTACACAGTGGTGGTGTGACTTATATATCTATATCGATATCTCTCTCTCTCTCTCTCTCTCTCTCTCTCTCTCTCTCTCTATATATATATATATATATATATATATATATATATATATATATTATCGCTCCATTCCTTTACTTGCAAAAGAAACTCCGCATTACATTGCAATCTCATATTCCATATTATAGATTTACTCACGAAATTTCCGAGAGGCCTGAATAGTGGAGAGGAGTTAGCCGTACACATAGGCTCTTAAACCTGAATTGTTCTGGGAAAATTATGGCTGTGATTTAGGGCCAGGAGCCCATATAATTGATGTTGGGATTGTAATTGTAATGTGTTTTCTTAAACAATAGAGAGAGTAGTAAAAATGATAATAACGCACGCCTCAATGGAATATGAGATTGCAATGTAAGAAGTGCATGTAGGAGAGTTACAGAAGGAAGGGACATTTGCCGATCCACGGCGAGATTGAGTAGAAATACCATGTTATACAGTGCATTACCAAACCGATATACGGTTGACGTAATTTGTTATGAATTGTAGACAAAAGTGAGTTGTAAAATAGCTATACAATCACAAAATGCACTGTGTAAATATGTGTTCCTGTTTATTTACAATTTTGTTTTTTAAATATGAGAACAATCATGGTACGCATGAATGACATCATGCAAGATATGAGCTGCATATGTAATGCTGGTTTATATGAAACTTCAAAATGGCGCTGACGTGAGAGCGACAGCGCTGGTCCCTCCTTTGTTACAATGCACAAATGTAATGCCTTTAAAACATGGCCTTTTCGGGTGTGTCATCAACACCGAAGAAGGCAGTTTGCCGAAACGCGTTTGTTGCTGCTGGTTGCCGAGGAATAAAGTTTTTTCGAACGCCCCCGAGAGTGCGGAGTTTCTTTTGCAAGTAAAGGAATGGAGCGATAATACATTGCGGAGTCCACAGCCGCAAATCTGCACCCGCCCAAGAGTGCTTCATTGAAAAGTGGAGTCGGAGCGTATATATATATATATATATATATATATATATATATATATATATATATATATATATATATATATATATATTATCTACTGGCGGTCGCCAGTAGATAGTTATAGTTACAACCTATTATCCATAGGAAATCCGCGACATTCTATTTGAAATAACTCTCTTGCCGGTTGACGTATCTTCACGAAATTTTCAAACTTTGTGGCCCGCTCCGGTCCGCTCCTACCCTGAAAGTCTCGGGGGATTCGTCAAGCGGGGGCCGAGAAAAAGGGGGTCCCAAAACACGTTTTCCCCATGCAATTTTCCATAGGAAACTTTAGACACAGCTACAGCCTGAACTGCTGAACGGAATTACACCAAATTTGGCAAAGAGGTAGTTCTTGGTTCAGAAAGAACCCTTTTTGTTAAATGGTGTAAATCCGTTCAGTAGTTGCTGAGAAAATGAAAAGTAAAAAGTTAGTGATATCTATGGCCGAGTAGGGTCCGCGTACCCTCAGCGCACCCTGCGCGCACCGTCCCGATCAAGCTGCATGTTAATTGGCTGTCAACACTCCAAATCAGGAAGTGTTGGCAGCCATTTTGTCCCTCGGTAGAACCGAGGGACAGAAACAAGTGCGCAAAGCGCACAAAGGGGGCAGGGTAGAAACACCCTGACCCCTAGGTCTGCTCAGGGGTCCCACAAGGACCCCTGGGCAAAACATTTTTTTTTTTTTTTTTAAATCGGCAGGATGCGCTCAGGAGCGCAAACCCTGCCGAAAAAAAAATCGAAGCGCGGTCTCCCGCGCTTCGATGTTAATTGGCCCCCGGGTGGGCCAAGTCCCGGGGGCATGCTGGGGGGGGTTAATTTTATGTGTGGGGGGCCTCTAAGGGCCCCCAAGCCCGGGGACCACCACCCCCGGGGCTTTATGTAGAATGGTGCGGGAGGGCTCTGAGCCCTCCCGCAGCCCGGGGACCACCACCTCCCGGGGCTTCTTTTTTTAATTAAAAACCTGTGTGGGGGGGCTCCAGCCCCCCCACATGCCCCGGGGACCACCACCTCCCCGGGGCACTAAGAAAAATTACAATGGGGGTCCGTTTTGGACCCCCAGAGCCCCGGGGACCACCACCTCCCCGGGGCTGTGCACTGAATGGGAGGGGGGCCGCGCGGCCCCCCTCCTGGAGCCCTTGATGGCCCTGGGGACCACCACCCCCCAGGGCCGGCTCCTGCAGTGTCCCGGGGTGCCTACCCCCGGGACACTGCTGTTCCGCGGCTCCCGTCCTGTCATTGCAAACTGCTTTGGATATTGGAAGAGAGAGCAGGAAACCTGCTCTCTCTTCCAATATCCAAAGCCGATTGCTTTCCACATGGGGAGCAGCATGTTAGCTGCTCCCCATGTGTAAGCAATGCCGGCTCCCGTAGGACACGGGGAGCCGGCGGGACTGTGGGGGGATTGGGGACCCCCCACAGTCCCCAACGAGAGGGCCAGCCCCGGGGGATGGGGTCCCCGGGGCAAGTAGTGGCCCGGGAGGGGGGCCACGTGGCCCCCCTCCCCAAAAAAATAAATAAAAAAATAAATAAAAAAAAACGATCGGGCCCGCAGGCCCCGCCCCCTTCTTTCACCACTCTGCAAACGCGCCCCCTGGCGCGTTTGCAGAGGGGACGAATTCCCCTTGAATACTGGGGGTCCCTGGGAGCCAACTAGCCCACCAGGAACCTCCAGTATGCGCCAGGGAGCTGCCTTGCAGAGAGGTGTACAGAGGCCACGCCCCTTTTACACCTCTCTGCAACGCAGCTCTATGGCGCTTTTGGAGGTATATGGTGGGCTAGTTGCACCCCAGGGACCCTCAGGATTCAAGGGGAGTTAATCCCCCGACTTAAAACGCGCCACGGGGCGCGTTTGCACAGTGGTGAAGGGAGGGCGGGGCTTCAGGTGACATGTGTGCAAACAGGCCCCTTGGCGCGTTTTAAGATGGGGAATTAAATCCTCTTCAATCCTGAGGGTCCCTGGGGGCCAACTAGCCCAACAGGTACGTCCAGAAAGCGCCACAGAGCTGCGTTGCAGAGAGGTGTAAAAGGGTGTGGCCTCTGTACATGTCTCTGCAACGCAGCCCCTGGCGCATACTGGAGGTTCCATGTGGGCTAGTTGGCCCGTAGGGACCCTCATGATTCAAGGGGACTTAATCCCCAACTTAAAACGCACCACGGGGCGCGTTTGCACAGATGTCACCTCAGGCCCCGCCCCTCCCTTCACCATTGTGCAAATATTCCTCTAAAATCAGCCGAAATCCGAATTCCGATTTACTCACCTGTTATCAGGAGAGACCTCAGTGCTGCATCTTTCAGCCCAGTACTGATCCTCAAAAGTAATTTTAACCGTACTTACCGGTAACTTGAATTTCCTTCATAGGCTAACATTGACTGGTTTCACTTGGAAATTCTTCTAAGTGTGGAGTTTTGGAACTTTAAAATATTCCTCTAAAATCAGCCGAAATACGAATTCCGATTTACTCACCTGTTATCAGGAGAGACCTCAGTGCTGCATCTTTCAGCCCAGTACTGGTCCTGAAAAGTAATTTTAACCGTACTTACCGGTAACTTGAATTTCCTTCATAGGCTAACATTGACTGGTTTCACTTGGAAATTCTTCTAAGTGTGGAGTTTTGGAACTTTAAAATATTCCTCTAAAATCAGCCGAAATACGAATTCCGATTTACTCACCTGTTATCAGGAGAGACCTCAGTGCTGCATCTTTCAGCCCAGTACTGATCCTCAAAAGTAATTTTAACCGTACTTACCAGTAACTTGAATTTCCTTCCATAGGATATCATTGACTGCTTTTTGCTGAAAAAGTTTCCAAGTGTTGATTTTTGAAACATACAAATATTCCTCGAAAATCAGCCGAAATCTGAATTCAGATTTACTCACCTGTTATCAGGAGAGACCTCAGTGCTGCATCTTTCAGCCCAGTACTGGTCCTGAAAAGTAATTTTAACCGTACTTACCAGTAACTTGAATTTCCTTACATAGGCTAACATTGACTGGTTTCACTTGGAAATTCTTCTAAGTGTAGAGTTTTGGAACTTTAAAATATTCCTCTAAAATCAGCCGAAATACGAATTCCGATTTACTCACCTGTTATCAGGAGAGACCTCAGTGCTGCATCTTTCAGCCCAGTACTGATCCTCAAAAGTAATTTTAACCGTACTTACCGGTAACTTGAATTTCCTTCATAGGCTAACATTGACTGGTTTCACTTGGAAATTCTTCTAAGTGTGGAGTTTTGGAACTTTAAAATATTCCTCTAAAATCAGCCGAAATACGAATTCCGATTTACTCACCTGTTATCAGGAGAGACCTCAGTGCTGCATCTTTCAGCCCAGTACTGGTCCTGAAAAGTAATTTTAACCGTACTTACCGGTAACTTGAATTTCCTTCATAGGCTAACATTGACTGGTTTCACTTGGAAATTCTTCTAAGTGTGGAGTTTTGGAACTTTAAAATATTCCTCTAAAATCAGCCAAAATACGAATTCCGATTTACTCACCTGTTATCAGGAGAGACCTCAGTGCTGCATCTTTCAGCCCAGTACTGATCCTCAAAAGTAATTTTAACCGTACTTACCAGTAACTTGAATTTCCTTCCATAGGATATCATTGCCTGCTTTTTGTTGAAAAAGTTTCTAAGTGTTGATTTTTGAAACATACAAATATTCCTCTAAAATCAGCCGAAATACGAATTCCGATTTACTCACCTGTTATAAGGAGAGACCTCAGTGCTGTATCTTTCAGCCCAGTACTGGTCCTGAAAAGTAATTTTAACCGTACTTACCAGTAACTTATATTTTCTTCCATAGGAATCCATTGTCTGGTTTTCAGCAGAAAAGTTTCAAAGTGTCGATTTTCACAAATTACAAATATTCCTTAAAAATCGCCTGTATGACTTAAACGCATTCTTTCAACTGTTTACAGGAGATGCACCAGTGCTGGATCCAGGATCCAACACTGAGTAAGAAAAAGTAACGATAACAGTTTTTACCTGCTAAGTGAATTTCCTTCCATAGGATAACATTGGTGATTCTATGAGAAAAAGTTTCCAAGTGTCAACTTTTAAAATACAATAATATTCCTTAAAAATCACGACTGTAACCAAAACGCTTTTACTCAACTGTTTACAGGAGATGTACCAGGACTGAATCTAGGATCCAGTCCTGTGGTTAGAAAAGTAATCCATAAAGTAACTAATTGCATTTAACTAGAAATTCACATTGAGCTGAATGTTGCATTGTGTTTGAAAATGTGTTGCCCATTGCAACAACTGTAACTACTGTACTTAAAAGTCTATTGCCTATGTGCAAAGTATTTAAACTAAAGTAATTCATTCTGAGAAAGTATTTTTTGTAATGTAATGTATAATGTAATTACAATGTAATTTAAAAAATAAAATATGTAAAAGAACTTGTTTCTAAAAATGTAGTAAATCAGTATGAAAAAAATTAATATAAAAATTAATACATTTAAAAATTGTCATTTAAAAAACCTTTGAAATTCACTGAAAAAACCGTAGGTTTCAGGCACGTTATAGTTACAAATTAGCATTTTAAAAACCTTTGAAATTCACTGAAAAAACCATAGGTTTCAGACACGTTATAGTTAGAAATTAGCATTTAAAAAACCTTTGAAATTCACTGAAAAAACCAGAGGTTTTAGGGACAGTTATAGTTAGTTGGACATTGCACTCGTACAAAACCCGTGAAATTCCCCCGTTATAGTTAGTTCAGCTAACTATAACTCGCGCCCCCGCAATGCACTGCTGATGATGTCACATATTACATCACTCATGACATGGTCAGTGACATCACTCATGACATCACTGATGACATCTCAAATGACATCACTGATGACATCATCCACGTGATAATCTGATGCAGCTCCTCACACCCTAATATAACCTTTGATACACCCAATCTAAATTACAGAGTGCCATTCGTAAAACCATAGACACTCCAACACCAATAACTACATACCCACTCACTGATTCTTAGGTCTACACACACACATCCACTCACTCACCCGTACAGTCACTCATACTTATGGTCACTCAGTACAGGACTATCATATGCACTCTTACTCCTATATAGACACTCAAACACCGCCACTCATCCATAGAGGTACTCACACACCTAGTCAGTCATGCAAATAATTAAACACACTGCCATTTACTCACCTATACAGTTATACACACACCAGCTCACTTAATCATACAAATACTAGCACATTGTTACGCTCTTATACAATCACTGATACAAGCACACACTCATCCATACAGCCACTATCACAATCACTCACTCTCGCTTATAGCTATTTATATACTCCAATACACATATATACTGCCTTTCACATATTTAGTTACTCACACATGTACCACTGGGACATACATTCACTCACTAACACACTCTTACACACACTTACCCACCCATACAGTCTATCACAGATGCACTCTTGAAACCATCCACCCAGTGAATCACCCACTCACACATCTATGCACAGTCGCACACACCCCATCCACACAAACACTCAGGCACCCATACAGATACTCATAGAACCAATAAATAACCCATATAGACACTCATGTAGCTATTCGCAAATCCATGCATCCACTTACACACCAACAGACGGATACAGACATTCACACAGTTTAGTCACTAACCCATGCATTCAGTAAGATACGTTTAATCACTCACTTGTAGAGTCAGTCACGCACGTACTAAATCATCCATTCAGACACTTATACACCCACTCATTCTTCAATACGCCTTTCCCTATATATATTAAACATATTTAAACTTTACAGAAACACACAGTCACTGGATGATGTCATCAGTGATGTCATTTGAGATGTCATCAGTGATGTCATCAGTGATGTCACTGACCATGTCATGAGTGATGTAATATGTGACGTCATCAGCAGTGCATTGCGGGGCGCGAGTTATAGTTAGCTGAACTAACTATAACGGGGGAATTTCACGGGTTTTGTACGAGTGCAATGTTCAACTAACTATAACTGTCCCTAAAACCTCTGGTTTTTTCAGTGAATATATATATATATATTCACTGAAAAAACCATAGGTTTCAGGCACGTTATAGTTAGAAATTAGCATTTAAAAAACCTTTGAAATTCACTGAAAAAACCATAGGTTTCAGGGAAAGTTATAGTTAGTTGGACATTGCACTCGTACAAAACCCGTGAAATTCCCCGTTATAGTTAGTTCAGCTAACTATAACTCGCGCCCCGCAATGCACTGCTGATGACGTCACATATTACATCACTCATGACATGGTCAGTGACATCACTGATGACATCACTGATGACATCTCAAATGACATCACTGATGACATCACTGATGACATCATCCGCGTGATAATCTGATGCACCTCCTCACACCCTAATATAACCTTTGATACACCCACTCTAAATTACAGACTGCCATTCGCAAAACCATAGACACTCCAACACCAATAACTACATACCCACTCACTTATTCTTAGGTCTACACACACATCCACTCACTCACCCGTACAGTCACTCATCCTTACGGTCACTCAGTACAGGACTATCATATGCACTCATACACCTACATAGACACTCACACACCGCCACTCATCCATAGAGGTATTCACACACCTAGTCAGTCATGCAAATAATTAATCACACTGCCATTTACTCACCTATACAGTTATACACACACCAGCTCACTTACTCATACAAATACTAGCACATTCTTACGCTCTTATACAATCACTGATACAAGTACACACTCATCCATACAGCCACTCTCACAATCACACACTCTCACTTATAGCCATTTATATACTCCAACAAACATATATACTTCCTTTCACATATGTAGTTACTCACATATGTACCACTGAGATATACATTCACTCACTAACACACCCATACACATACTCACCCACCCATACAGTCCATCACAGATGCACTCTTGAAACCATGCACCCAGTGAATCACCCACTCACACATCTATGTACAGAGTCACACACACCCCACCCACACAAACACTCAGGCACCCATACAGATACTCAGACAACCAATCAATAACTCATATAGACACTCATGTAGCTATTCACAAACCCATGCAGCCACTTACACAGCAACAGACAGACGGATACAGACATTCACCCAGTTTAGTCACTAACCCATGCATTCAGTAAGATATGTTTAATCACTCACTTATAGAGTTAGTCACGCACCTACTAAATCATCCATTCAGACACTTATACACCCACTCATTCTTCAATACGCCTTTCCCTATATATATTAAACATATTTAAACTTTACAGAAACACACAGTCACTGGATGATGTCATCAGTGATGTCATCAGTGATGTCACTGACCATGTCATGAGTGATGTAATATGTGACGTCATCAGCAGTGCATTGCGGGGCGCGAGTTATAGTTAGCTGAACTAACTATAACGGGGGAATTTCACGGGTTTTGTACGAGTGCAATGTCCAACTAACTATAACTTTCCCTAAAACCTATGGTTTTTTCAGTGAATTTCAAAGGTTTTTTAAATGCTAATTTCTAACTATAACGTGCCTGAAACCTATGGTTTTTCCAGTGAATTTCAAAGTTTTTTTTAAATGCTAGTTTCTAACTATGCCTACAGAGGTAGGACATGTGAAGAAAGAAGAAAAAACTGACAGAAAGAAGCAAAAGAAATGCAGAAAGAAGCAACAGAAGTCCACAAAGACGAAGAAAAGTGCAGGAAGAAGCAAAAGATGTGCAGAAAGAACCAACAGAGGAGCAGAAAGAGGCCCTGTTGCAAAATCATCCTGTGCCCACAACTTTTTCAGACAGGTACTGGTGGTAACTGACTCTGACTAACCAGAGCCAGTGCTATGCTAAAAGACACTTAGAATACAGTGAAAACACCTACATACACTAGGGAACACTATGCGTTGGGGTACCCCTGTGATTAGCATGACCTCCTCTGTAAGTCCCTAGTCCATAATAGGGCAGGGGGATTAAAACTACCTCTTAAAACGCGCTACGTGGCGCGTTTGCACAGTGGTGAAGGGAGGGGGCCTGAGGTGACATGTGTGCAAACGCGCCCGTGGCGCGTTTTAAGTTGCGGGATTAAGTCCCCTTGAATACTGAGGGTCCCTGGGGCCCAACTAGCCCACCAGGTACCTACAGTTAGGACCACAGAGCTGAGTTGCAGAGAGGCGTTCCGAGGCCACGCACCTTTTTCACCTCTCTGCAACGCAACTCTGTTGTGCTTACTGAAGGTACCTGGTGGGCTAGTTGGTCCCCAGGGTCCCTCAGGATTCAAAGGGAATTAATTCCCCAACTTAAAACGCACCACAGGGCGTGTTTGCGCACATGTCACCTGAGGCCCCGCCCCTCCCTTCACCACTGTGCAAACGCGCCCGTGGCGCGTTTTAAGTTGGGGGATTAGGTCACCTTGAATCCTGAGGGTCCCTGGGGCCCAACTAGCCCACCAGGTGCTTCCTGTAAGCACCACAGGCCTGTGTTGCAGAGAGGTGGTCCAAGGCCACGCCCCTTTTTACACCTCTCTGCAACGCAGCTCTGTGGCGCTTACTGGAGGTACCTCGTGGGCTAGTTGGACCCCAGGCACCCTCAGGATTCAAGGGGACTTAATCCCCCAACTTAAAACATGCCACAGGGCGTGTTTGCACACATGTCACCTCAGGCCCGCCCCCTCCCTTCACCACTGTGCAAATGCGCCCCGTGGCACGTTTTAAGTTGGGGGATTAACTCCCCTTGAATCCTGAGGGTCCCTGGGGTGCAACTAGCCCACCAGCTACCTCCATTAAGCGCCACAGAGCTGCGTTGCAGAGAGGCGTAAAAAGGGGCGTGGCCTCAGAACACCTCTCTGCAACGCAGCCCCTGGCGCATACTGGAGGTTCCTGGTGGGCTAGTTGGCCCCAGGGACCCCAGTATTCAAGGGGAATTAGTTCCCCATCTGCAAACGCACCAGGGGGCGCGTTTGCAGAGTGCTGCAAGGAGGGGCGTGGCCTCCGGCGCGATGCCGGTCTTTTATTTATTTTATTTTTTAAGAAGGGGGGCTGTGTGGCCCCCCTTCTTTTTCTAATTTATTGGCCCTGGGGACCCCATCCCCCAGGGCCTGCCCCCTATTTAAAAAAAAAAAAAAAAATTTGGAAGGGGGCCGCGTGGCCCCCCTCCCGAGGCCTTAATCGGCCCCGGGGACCCCATCCCCCGGGGCATGGCCTTTATTTATTTTTTTAATTGTTTTGGAGGGGGGCTGCGTTGCCCCCCTCCTCAGGCCACTTATGGCCCCGGGGACCCCATCCCCTGGGGCCGGCCTTTTTTTTTTTTTTTTTTTTAATTTTGGGGAAGGGGGCCGCGTGGCCCCCCTCCCAGGCCACTTGTTAGCCCTGGGGACCCCATCCCCCGGGGCTGGCCCTCTCCGTTGGGGACCGTGGGGGGGTCCCCAATCCCCCCACGGTCCCGCCGGCTCCCCGCATCCCTAAGATGCTGCTCCCCGTGTGGAAAAGCAATTTGCTTTGAATTTTGGAAGAGAGAGCAGGTTTCCTGCTCTCTCTTCCAAAATTCAAAGCAAGTTTGCTATGACAAGACGGGAGCCGCGAGGCTCCCGCCCTGTCATAGCAAACAGCAGTGTCCCGGGGGTGAGCACCCCGGGACACTGCAGGAGCCGGCCCTGGGGGGGTGGTGGTCCCCAGGGCCATCACAGGCTCCAGGAGGGGGTCCATGCGGCCCCCCTCCCAACAATTGCACAGCCCCGGGGAGGTGGTGGTCCCCAGGGCTTCGGGGGTCCAAAACGGACCCCCACTTTAAAATTCTTAGTGCCCCGGGGAGGTGGCGGTCCCCTGGGCGTGTGTGGGGGGCTCGAGCCCCCCCACACAGGTCATTTAATTTTTTTTAAAAAAAGCCCCGGGGGCTGGCGGTCCCCGGGGCTGCGGGAGGGCCGAGTGCCACTTAAATGGTTCAAAATGGCGCCGATATATACGGCGAATGTTGAAGAGTTTTTAACAAGAATTAGTCCGTTTTCTGTTTTGCTACACGGAAATGAAATGTTTAAAAATGGTGGCGGAAAGCGTTTCGAGGTAAACATTGACAAAGGCAGTTAGCCGAAACGCGTCTGTGCCTGAGGTTCTGGAATAAAGTTTTTTGAACCTGCCCCCGTGAGTGCTGTGATCCTTGGGAGGAGTTTTTCCCGGAGGAGTGTGGAGCAGAATATATATATATATATATACATATATATATATATATATATATATATTATCTACTGGCGGTCGCCAGTAGATAGTTATAGTTAGGACCTATTATCCATAGGAAATCCGCGACATTCTATTTGAAATAACTCTGGCGCCGGTTGACGAATCTTCGCGAAAGTTTCCAACTTGTTGGGGCGCTCCGCTCCACTCCTACCCTGAAAGTCTCGGGTTGATTCGTCAAGCGGGGGCCGAGAAAAAAGGGGGGTCCCAAAACGCGTTTTCCCCATTCATTTTTCCATAGGAACCTTTAGTCGCAGCTACAGCCCGAACTGCTGAACGGAATTACACCAAATTTGGCAAAGAGGTAGCCCTTGGTTCAGTGTCGTACCTTTTGCTTAAATGGTGTAAATCCGTTCAGTAGTTCCTGAGAAAATCAAAAGTAAAGTCACATATATATCTATGGGCGCGTAGGGTCCGCGTACCCTCCCGATCACGAGCTGTATGCTAATTGGCTGTCAAGTGGCTGTCAACACTCCAAATCAGGAAGTGTTGGCAGCCATTTTGTCCCTCGGTAGAACCGAGGGACAGAAACAAGTGCGCAAAGCGCAAAAGGGGCAGGGTAGAAACACCCTGACCCCTAGGCCTGCTCAGGGGTCCCACAAGGACCCCCTGGGCAGAAAAGCATTTTTTTTTAAATCAGCAGGATGCGCTCAGGGTGCGCGGATCCTGCCCAAAAAAAAAAAAAACGAAGCGCGGTCTCCGCGCTTCAATGTTTATTTGCCCCCGGGTGGGCCAAGTCCCGGGGGCATGGTGGGGGGGTTTAAATTTAATGTGGGGGGCCCCAAGCCCCGGGGACCGCCACCCCCCGGGGCTTTCAAAAAATAATGGTGCGGGAGGGCTCTTGGCCCTCCCGCAGCCCCGGGGACCGCCACCCCCGGGGCTTCTTTTTTAAAAATTATTTTCACCTGTGTGGGGGCTCCAGCCCCCACATGCCCCGGGACCGCCACCTCCCCGGGGCACTAAAGATTTGAATATGGGGGTCCGTTACGGACCCCAAAGCCCGGGTACCACCACCTCCCCGGGGCTGTGAAATGGTTGGGAGGGAGGCCGCGCGGCCCCCTCCTGGAGCCCTTGATGGCCCTGGGGACCGCCACCCCCAGGGCCGGCTCCTGCAGAGTCCCGGGTGCCTACCCCCGGGACACTGTAGTTTGCTATGACAGGACGGGAGCCTCGCGGCTCCCGTCCTGTCATAGCAAACTTGATTTGCATTTTGAAAGAGAGAGCAAGAAACCTGCTCTCTCTTTCAAAATGCAAACCCAATTAGCTTTCCACATGGGGAGCAGCATGTTAGCTGCTCCCCATGTGGAAAGCAATGCCGGCTCCCGTAGGACGCGGGAGCCGGCTGGGACTGTGGGGGTATTGGGGACCCCCCACAGTCCCCAACCAGAGGCCAGGCCCCGGGGGATGGGGTCCCCGGGGCCATAAGTGGCCAGGGAGGGGGGCCACGCAGCCCCCCTCACCAAATTAAAAAAAAAAAAAAAAAGGACAAGGCCGGCCCCGGGGATGGGGTCCCCGGGGCCTTAAATGGCCTGAGGAGGGGGCCACGCAGCCCCCTCCAAATTAAAAAAAAAATCGAGGGCATGCCCCGGGGATGGGGTCCCCGGGGCCAATACAGGCCCAGGGAAGGGGGCCACGAGGCACTCTTCCCGTTTTTTTTAATTTAAAAAAAAAAAATTGCTCAGGCCCCGGGGATGGGGTCCCCGGGGCCAAAAGTGGCCAAGGGAAGGGGGCCACGCAGCCCCCTCCCATTAAACCCCCCCAAAAAAAAACGACCGGCATCGTGCCGGAGGCCCCGCCCTCCCTGCAGTACTCTGCAAACGCGCCCCTTGGCGCGCTTTAAGAAGGGGAAGTAATTCCCTTGAATACTGGGGGTCCCTGGGAACCTCCAGTATGCGCCAGGGGCTGCGTTGCAGAGAGGTGTACAGAGGCCACGCCCCTTTTACACCTCTCTGCAACGCAGCTCTGTGGCGCTTTTAGAAGTACATGGTGGGCTAGTTGGACTCCAGGGACCCTCAGGATTCAAGGGGACTTAATCCCCCAACTTAAAACGCGTCACGGGCGCGTTTGCACAGTGGTGAAGGGAGGAGGCGGAGCTTCAGGTGACATGTGTGCAAACAGGCCCCGTGGTGCGTTTTAAGATGGGGAATTAAATCCCCTTCAATCCTGAGGGTCCCTAGGGGCCAACTAGCCCAACAGGTACGTCCAGAAAGCACCACAAAGCTGCATTGCAGAGAGGTGCAAAAGGGGGCGTGGCCTCTGAACACCTCTCTGCAACGCAGCTCCGTGGCGCATACTGGAGGTACAGGGTGGGCTAGTTGGACCCCAGGGACCCTCATGATTCAAGGGGACTTAATCCCCCAACTTAAAACGCGCCACGGGGCGCGTTTGCACAGATGTCACCTCAGGCCCTGCCCCCTCCCTTCACCATTGTGCAAATATTCCTCTAAAATCAGCTGAACTACGAATTCCTATTTACTCACCTGTTATCAGGAGAGACCTCAGTGCTGCATCTTTCAGCCCAGTACTGATCCTGAAAAGTAATTTTAACCGTACTTACCAGTAACTTGAATTTCCTTCCATAGGATATCATTGACTGGTTTCACTTGGAAATTCTTCTAAGTGTGGAGTTTTGGAACTTTATAATATTCCTCTAAAATCAGCCGAAATACGAATTCCGATTTACTCACCTGTTATCAGGAGAGACCTCAGTGCTGCATCTTTCAGCCCAGTACTGATCCTGAAAAGTAATTTTAACCGTACTTACCAGTAACTTATATTTCCTTCCATAGGAATCCATTGTCTGGTTTTCAGCAGAAAAGTTTCAAAGTGTTGATTTTCACAAACTACAAATATTCCTTAAAAATCGCCTGTATGTCTTAAACGCATTCTTTCAACTGTTTACAGGAGATGCACCAGTGCTGGATCCAGGATCCACCACTGAGTAAGAAAAAGTAACGATAACACTACTTACCTGCTAAGTGAATTTCCTCCCATAGGATAACATTGGTGATTCTATGTGAAAAAGTTTCTGTGTCAACTTTTAAAATACAATAATATTCCTTAAAAATCACTACTGTAACCAAAACGCTTTTACTCAACTGTTTACAGGAGATGTCCCAGGACTGAATCTAGGATCCAGTCCTGTGGTTAGAAAAGTAATCCATAAAGTAACTAATTGCATTTAGCTAGAAATTCACATTGAGCTCAATGTTGCATTGTGTTTGAAATTGTGTTGCCCATTGCAACAACTGTAACTACTGTACTTAAAAGTCTATTGCCTATTTGCAAAGTATTTAAACTAAAGTAATTCATTCTGAGAAACTATATTTTGTAATGTAATGTATAATGTAATTACAATGTAATTTAAAAAATAAAACATCTAAAAATAAATAGTTTAAAAAAATTTAGTAAATCAGTATAAAAAAAAAAAATATAGCAATTAATACATTTAAAAATTGTCATTTACAAAACCTTTGAAATTCACTGAAAAAAACCATAGGTTTCAGACATGTTATAGTTAGGAATTAGCATTTAAAAAACCTTTGAAATTCACTGAAAAAACCATAGGTTTCAGGCTTGTTATAGTTAGGAATTAGCATTTTAAAAACGTTTGAAATTCACTGAAAAAACCATAGGTTTCAGGCCTGTTATAGTTAGGGTTTAGCATTTAAAAACCTTTGAAATTCACTGAAAAAACCATAGGTTTTAGGGAAAGTTATAGTTAGTTGGACATTGCACTCGTACAAAACCCGTGAAATTCCCCCGTTATAGTTAGTTCAGCTAACTATAACTCGCGCCCCGCAATGCACTGCTGATGACGTCACATATTACATCACTCATGACATGGTCAGTGACATCACTGATGACATCACTGATGACATCTCAAATGACATCACTGATGACATCATCCATGTGAGAATTTAATGCATCTTCTCACACCCTAATATAACTTTTGATACACCCACTCTAAATTACAGACTGCCATTCTCAAAACCATACACACTCCAATACCAATAAGTACATACCCACTCACTGATTCTTAGGTCTACACACACACATCTACTCACTGACCCGTACAGTCACTCATACTTACAGTCACTCAGTACAGGACTATCATATGCACTCATACACCTATATAAACACTCACACAACGCAACTCATCCATAGAGGTACTCACACACCTAGTCAGTCATGCTAATAATTAATCACACTCCCATTTACTCACCTATACAGTTATACACACCAGCTCACTTACTCATAAAAATACTAGCACATTCTTACGCTCCTATGCAATCACTGATGCAAGCACACACTCATCCATATAGCCACTCTCACAATAACACACTCTCACTTATAGCCATTTATATACTCCAACACACATATATACTGCCTTTCACATATGTAGTTACTCACACATGTACCACTGAGATATACATTCAATCACTAACACACCCATACACACACTCACCCACCCATACAGTCCATCACAGACGCACTCTTGAAACCATGCACCCAGTGAATCACCCACTCACACATCTATGCACAGAGTCACACACCCCACCCACACAAACACTGAGGCACCCATACAGATACTCAGAGAACCAATCCATAACCCATATAGACACTCATTTAGCTAGTCAGAAACCCATGCAACTGCTTACACAACAACAGACAGACGGATACAGACATTCACACAGTTTAGTCACTCACCCATGCATCCAGAAAGATACGTTTAATCACTCACTTATAGACTCAGTCACGCACCTACTAAATCATCCATTCAGACGCTTATACACCCACTCATTCTTCAATATGCCTTTCCCTATATATATTAAACATATTTAAACTTTACACAAACACACAGTCACTGGATGATGTCATCAGTGATGTCATCAGTGATGTCATTTGAGATGTCATCAGTGATGTCACTGACCATGTCATGAGTGATGTAATATGTGACGTCATCAGCAGTGCATTGCGGGGCGCGAGTTATAGTTAGCTGAACTAACTATAACGGGGAATTTCACAGGTTTTGTACGAGTGCAATGTCCAACTAACTATAACTTTCCCTAAAACCTATGGTTTTTTCAGTGAATTTCAAAGGTTTTTAAATGCTAATTTCTAACTATAACGTGCCTGAAACCTATGGTTTTTTCAGTGAATTTCAAAGGTTTTTAAAATGCTAATTCCTAACTTTAACAAGCCTGAAACCTATGGTTTTTTCAGTGAATATATATATATATACACCCAGCGTAGTTACAATTGCAGCATTCTAGAAGTAACCAGGATAAACCTTTATGAATTCCCGATATAAGTAAATCTACTCCCTTACAAGGTTGTGAACCTCTGGGTCTCTTTCTCAGGAATCTGTCCCTCAGCTGTACAATGGGAGCACTTTCTATGGCACACGTTAGAGCCTGTGAAGGGGTGAGATTTGTGCACGTATGCTATGATAGGAATGCACCTCATTCCTCAGGCATGGAATGTCAGTTTAATGCTCTGCATCTCATGGAGCTTAAACCAGTTCCTCTCGCCCTCAGTCGCTAAGTTCACGGGCCTGTGGCTTCAAGCGACTCACAACTTGTTTTTTTCATGGACTATTGTTGTAGGTCTATAATGAACTATTCAGTAAGGGAAGTAGATTTTTAGGGTTGTCACTCATGTGCCATATCAATCTCCGAGCCAGAGTTGGATGTGGACAAACATTTCTGCACGGCGTAGTGTGCATGTTGTTGTTTTTCCCATGCTGAGATCTGGTAGTGATCTGTAAGAGACCCACGTAGTAAAAGCAGTAATCTTAGCCTTGAGGGTTAAGGCATTATCCATCTACTGTTCACATTGTACCTTTGTAGAACAACATGAGACTACAAATATATTGTCATAACTTGCTTATGCAAGCTGCTATTGGAGCAAGCGTTAGGCAGTGATGTTACCCACTTTGCATTGCCAGGGCCAACTGGAGGGTAGTGGGGTTAAAATAACCATTTGGCTTGGGGCTCATGATAAGAGGGGATCTTAAACTTATGTTTCCAAGTGGAACAGGGCAGTTCTGTGGTCCATAGAACCAATAATGCAAAGCCATATACGCAGGGCGGGGGGTGAGGGGCTTGTAGATCTACATCAACGGTGAGTAGAAAGTGGTGCACAAAGATTCAACAAATCCCACCTCTCAATCAGTGGCTTCCAGCAGGACTTTGTTAGTTTATATAATAACTGACTTTGATAAAAGCTGTTAATCAACATAGTATGTCAAGAAGGGCTTCCCCGGGGTTCTTATGATGCTTGGCGATTTTTAATGCGCTGCAGAAGCAATCGACTGGCACTATTGAAGGTGAATGACAAAATGCAGAATATAAGGAGTGTCACAAAACTCAATGTCACCAGAAGAGGAATAAACAAAGCAATAGGTGGTCTCTGGGTGTGATACAAAGCGCTGTGAGTTTCTTCTCAGCATAGGTCCCTTAGCTACAGATCCATGTGATTTGAGCTCAGCTTGGTTTTAATGCTTTAGGACTCCAGCAGCATATTGTTTCATGTTGCTATTTAACTTGATAATTTCAGGAGAGTGGCAAATGTTGTAATTCAGCATTAATCCGTATTGGCTTATCCAAATGATGATGCCATCAAATATCATTATAAATGGAACACAAGCATCTCAGTGTAGGGAAAGTAATTGAATGGGCTTGTGGTGTCAGTAATGGGACAGAGATGCCATGAGCGAGCTTGCTTCCCTCTCCAAAAATAAGTACAAAAACCTCCTGATTTCAGATCATGTAGAAGCTTGGCCACTGAAGAGGTTGCAGGAGATGTGCTTGAAATGGGTAAGTATGGGCTCCATTAGATAGAAGAGGTGGGGAAATAGTAGTCGTTCCTGAGTTTAATAGACACACCCAAATGCAGTACACCACCACCGAACCACACACAAATAGACACAGAGAGCTTTTCCTGTCACCAGCACTCCAGATATATATGAGGAGTGTGGAAGTTTGTTTTTCACCAGAAAACATTAGCAAAGTTCTAAATTTAATTTCTTGCAAAGTTTCCCAGTTTAAAGGGTTTTGTGCGATGCATGAAATTTTCACCAACTTTCTGGATCATATTCACTCCGTTCAAACCCAGGCAAGATGGAAGACATATGGGCCTTTTCTTTCCAAGTTTAGACTTTGCAGAGCTTTTCTAGGCACATGTATGTAATTGAATTTCCTCTGCTAGTTTAACTTTTGTGACATAAATTATCGACACAGTCATGATTTTCACACAAATGTGGTAAACCATAAAATTTTGCAACCTCTGTGAATCTGCACCATTTCCACAAAATATTGCGGAGTTTGGAAAAAGAAACCTTACAGCATCGCCCACTTCTAGATACAAGGCCCATTACTATTATCTGTATCATGGCTTGTGCTTTTAAAGCCTGGAGTAAAGAGACATAACAGGGCATGCTTCATCGCCAAAGCAGCATGACCTTTGTGTAAATACCAGTGAAAGACCACTAGTTATCAAAGAGAAGCCAAACAGGTAGTTTATGATGAGGACTGAGGCCCGGATTTACTAAAATATCACACATCGCAGTGCAGCAAGTAAAGAGGCTGCGCTGCATGAATGGGAAAGAGTAGAACAGCGATATATCTACTAAGATGTGGCGCTGTTCTGCTCTTTCCTTGAGCTAGCGCACGTTTGCCTACCATGCTCTAATGCAGACATACTGTCGTAAGCATAGTTTTTGTTCAGGAAGGGGTCCCTTCCAGTATAAAAGATTTGCTTTAAGACATTTCTCACTTTGTATGTGTGCTGTAGAATTCAGCACACATACAAGAAGGGAAAAACAAGGCACAATAAACACATTTCTCCTCATTACGACTGCCTCAAGGAAGCACCAGATTGTGGTGCAAATCCCTGTATACAATTTTTGAAGAAAGAGATTTGCATCAAAACTCATTGGTAGTTGTATGGGAATGCCCAAGCATTAGCCAAGGAATCCCCATTCTTGCAAAATAACGAAAGGCAGCGCATTAGCAGTTTTGAGTTACTTTTGGTTACAATCCAAGGTAAATCATGATTTGTGTTGGATTGTAAATCCCACCACTATACTTTGCGTCAGGTTTGCATTAAAAAAGAAATGCAGGGGGCGTGGCCAAGACTCGGAACGAAATGGCCGCTTGAGCGCTCGGCTCCGTGAACCCTATCCCTCCTCCGTCAATCCTGAATAAAGATCCGGCTTCCCGAGGTGGGGATCGTGCCTGCATACCAGCGGAGGCTCCGGGGCCAACACCCGCCGCTCTAAATCATCCGGGGCCGGAGTTCTGGGTCCCGGAGGACGAGGGCCTATCCGCAACGTGAAGCCGGGGGCTAGATTTGAAGGTCCGGCCACCGGGAGAAGGCGGGGGCGCGGCCTGTAGCCCCAGTGGATCCTGCGCAAAAGTTACCCTGCGAGCGGTGGCTGCAATACATCGAGCTGGCAATACGGCCCTCCCGGTCGTGGACCAGAAGCACTCGACGCCGCTCCAGACACCGAGGCGCCGACGTGTGGCGGCTGACCGGTGGGGCTGTGTGACGGTCCGGAGACCCTAAGTCAGGGGGAAGACCGAGAGGGGCCCAAGGAGTGGTGGGTCCCGGACTCCCACGCACCAAAACCCCCCCCCAGCAGTCTGAAACCGGAACACCGATCCATGCAGGGATCCGGCTGGGGGTAAAGCGGAGGCGCCTTCCACTATTCCATACGGAGGCCAGGTGATGAGCGACGGGAGGAGAGGCACCAAGCGTCCACAAGCTTGCCTACACGGTGGCCGGGGCCGACGCTGGGATAAAGCGGTGTAGCGGAGGATGCCTGGCCGCACCCCAATGATCTAAACCCCACGAGCCGCAGGGCCAGCCGGGAACGGGGTAGCAGTGCCTTGCAGCCCCGCGGACTATCGCCTAAGGATTGGCAGACGACGGACTGGGGCCGCACACCATAACACCGGACATAGAACCAAGCGGTGCAGCGGAGGGTTGACCACGAGCCACAATGGCAGCGGAGAAGAGCAAAGTCACAGGTACAAGGGGTTCGAAACTGGTGCAAACTAACAAGCTGGACCGCTATACCCTCCCAAAAGATATGCTACAGAGCCGACAGTCTGGCGGTGGCGCTACCGGAGAACTCGGAGATGGGGACCGGGAACTGTCCCTAAAAGACGTCATGAAAGCAATCACTACGGGCCAGGCTGCACTGGAACACAAAATGGACACCATCGCCATCGAGGTCAACCTGATCCGGGCTGATCTCACTAAACTTAACGAAAAGGTTAAACAGGTTGAGCTCACCACTTCCAGTCTGGTAGACGATGTGGCCCTGCTCCAGGGTGAGATGCAAGACATGCAGGCATTCCGGAAAACCACAGAACTTAAGCTTGATGACTATGAAGGGCGCCTACGCCGCAATAACCTGCGCATTTTGGGAGTACCGGAAAAGCGGAGGGACAGACTCCGGACCTTTTCGTGGAAGACCTTGTGTTGCAACACCTAAAACCTAAGGGCCTGAGTAAGTTTTTTGTCATTGAGAGGGCACATAGAATCCCAGGGGGTCGTCCCAGGCCGGGAGCCCCCCACGCCCAATGCTGGCTAGAGTGCTAAACTTCCGGGACAGAGACGTGATCCTTCAAAATGCCAGAACGGGGACAGGCCTCCGCTTTGAGAACGCCAACATTTCCTTTTTCCCGGACTTCACGCAACGAGTGCAGCGTCAACGAAAGTCCTTCACCATAGTGAAGCAGAAACTTAGGGAAAGGGGACTGAAATACTCTATGCTATTCCCAGCGCGCCTTCGAGTAGAAGCCGGAGGGAAAATCTGGTTCTTCGAACAGCCCGAGGAAGCGGCGGACTGGCTGGAACATCAGACGGAGCGGGCCTTGCGAGATCGAACGGCTGGGGGAGAAGATGCCTCTCAGGCACACATCTGACAATGACGTCATGAACAGGAATCCCCTCTAGCGAGGTCTGGCCATCGAGTGTGGCTGGGACAGGTAACAGGCGGTGCGGCGGCTGGATCCCGGGGAGAAGCCTCCCCGCTAGTTGACAATTCTTCGGAACCTTTGGGGTGTATCCCATGTAGGGAACTTGTCAACGTATAATAGTCCCGGGGGGATGGGAAAGCGGGCTGTCACGCCCTCACATTATCTTCTATTAGTTCTTTATTGGGGCGACAGGCACTCTGCAAGTTTCTTATGGGCAGTTCTGAGCCCAGAGTGCAGGGCAGCGGGGTGGGGGGATGTTGGGGGAAGGGGGGGTTGGAGGGTTGGGGGGTTATGTTTATGTAGTAGTATTGTTTATACATCGGTATCACATGCCACAAGGATGACGGAGCCATCTGCCAATAGTAACCTAAACCACGAGCATCATGGGGGATAAAAATGTTAAAATATTGAGCTGGAATGTTAACGGACTTGGGGACAAGATTAAACGCAGCGTGGTACTCCAATACATAAAACGTCAGGGTCCAGACATCGTACTCCTACAAGAGACTCACCTGGTCGGGAATCTCTGTAGAGCTATGCACAGGGGAGGGTACACAATGGTCGCACACGCGGGATTCACCTCGGGCTCCAGAGGGGTGGGCATCATGGTTAAAAAACACTTCCCCTGACGGTGGAATCCGTGTGGACGGATGGGAGGGGTAGATATGCTGGGATCTCTGGAACATGGGAGGGCCGCTCCATTACATTAATGTCGGTCTATGTGCCCCGGGGTGCAGGGCTCCACCTTCGCCGACCTGGGCTCCGTCCTACTTACGGTGCCAGATGGCCTCCTGGTCCTCGGAGGAGATTTTAATGCAGTAGTTTCAGGCACACTGGACAGATACCCCCCAGGGAGATAGGACCAGCTGCACGCTGGCTGCCCGAATTTCTCGACACTATGGGGTTGGTAGACGGTTGGCGCACACACCACCCAGACCAGATACAGCACACCTTTCACTCGGGCGCTCATCATAGCCTATCTCGTTTGGATTACTGCCTGGTCCCCGCAGCACAAGTCACGCACATACACGAAATCAGACACTTAGCGAGGGGCATCTCGGATCACTCTCCGATATGGGTACACATAGTACTCAATCAAGTAGCAGTGGGTAGACTGGCTCCAATTAATCCCTGGTACCTTCGAGACCCGAAACTCCGTGGAGACCTCCACAAGGCCATGGACGACTACTTCTCCGAGAATGTAGGGGCAGTATCTTCATCCCAGTCCCTGTGGGAAGCGTTCAAGGCTGTGATTCGGGGACAGGCTCTGTCCTTGATCGCCGGGGCGAAGAAAGATAAACAAAAAGAAGTCCTCGCTATAGAGGCAGACATCTACAGGCTGGAAGGCGACCTAGAATCGGGCGTGACACCGGAGAAGCTCCATTCCCTCAGCCTGAAACAACACGAATACAAAGCCCTAGTTACAGACACGGCCAAACTACTAGGTAGGGAGCGACAAGGTAGGATCTACGAACAGGGTGACAAAGCAGGGAAGCTAATAGCATGGCTAGACAAAAAGAATGGGCGAGTAGATTGGTCCCGGAGCTTAGGGGCGAGAGAGACGTCTCCATTACTGAACCTCAAGAAATAGTGGACAGATTCGCCGCCCACCTACACAATATATATACAACAGTGACCCCACACACAGAGGAAGACTCACAGGACTTCCTTCGCGATATCAGGCTCCCCTGCCTCTCCTCAGCAGAGCGCGACTTTATGGATAGTGACTTAACCACAGATGAAATCGCGCAAGCAATTCGTGCATTGAAACCAGGCAAGGCCCTGGGACCCAATGGTATCCCCATCGAACTATATAAAATGCGGCCCGACAAACTTGCACCATATCTAAAAGCGATGTTTGAGGAATCTAGAGATTGTGGGGTGCTGCCACGGGAGCAGAGAATAGCCACTATCGTTACGATACATAAGGAGGGGAGGCCCAGGACGGACTGCTCCTCCTATAGGCCGATCTCCCTCCTCAACGCCGAACCCAAAATCCTGGCAAAGCTCCTGGCGATTCGCCTGCTAAAAGTAATAAGCACCCTGGTGCACCCAGACCAATCAGGCTTCATGCCCCACAGAAACACGGCCCTAAATATTCGTAGGATTAACGGAGTGCTAGGGAGAGCATCCACCATTCGGGAGGCGGCGGTGATAGTGTCATTGGACGCAACCATGGCGTTTGACACGGTCGAATGGTCCTACCTCTGGGCAGTTCTGGCAAAACTGGGCTTTGGCCCAAAATACATAAAGTGGGCGCGTCTCCTGTATCAGGATCCACTGGCACAGGTAGTAGTCAACAATAAACTGTCGGCCACGTTCCCGCTCAGTCGTGGTACCCGTCAGGGATGCCCACTCTCGCCGCTGCTCTTTGCCCTCGCTCTGGAACCACTGGCTGCATGGATCCGATGGGACCCCAGGATACGAGGGCTGGGGTGGGCCCCCGAGCGGGAGGACCGGATTTCACTCTATGCAGACGACATTTTACTCTATCTGGCCTCCCGAGGAAATCCCTAATAGTAGTGTTAGATATCCTGGCAGTATTCGGGAGATTTTCTGGATTCACCATTAATTGGGGCAAATCCGTACTACTCATCATTCAGGGGAGCCCCCATCCTCCCGAGAGACTGCCCGCTTCGAATTACGACTGAGGGCTTTACATACCTGGGTGTTTTCATCTCTCTGGATCCCGTGGCCCGATATGCCCACAATCTTCTTCCACCTCTGCGTAAACTCAAAAAAGACATCGCCAATTGGAAAGCACTCCCCTCTCCCTACTGGGCAGAGCGACCCTGTTTAAGATGATGTCCCTGCCCAGATTCCTATATGTATTACAAAATGCCCTGGACCCGGTACCGGCGCATTTCTTCAGGGAAGTAGAGGGTCTTCAGAGAGAGCTGCTCTGGGACGGCAGACCGCGCATCGCCCTAAATAAGTTGACCCTAAACTGGTACGATGGTGGCATAGGCCTCCCGGACATTAAAAAATACTATTGGGCAGCACACCTTGCTGCCATCAATCATGGTACATATGGGAGGGGCGACGACCCGGGCTATGGCATGGACAAATGGCTCCTCTCCGGAGGCAACTACAACAGGGCACTATACGCGCGGCCCCAGAGATACCATCTAACAGGCCCAACAAACCACTCGGTCCGCATCTGGCATGAAGCAACCAACTCCCTGGGGTGGGGACGAAAACTGACGTTGGCAACCCCACTGTGGGATTCTGAATTATTGGGTAACTTATGGAGGTCGAAGGGCTTCGACAAATGGGACCTCATCGGCATAACACAAGTCAAAGACGTTTGGGAAGAGGGGAGAGTTAAGTCCTTCACCACACTGCAGACTGAATATAACCTAGCCGACACTGAATATTTCAGATATGCTCAAATCCAACATGCGATCCAATCGCATCTGCCCAAAGGGGTACCCCCCCGGGAAGCCTCGCCCCTAGAGGACAGAATCCTGGACGGACATCTACCAGACAAGACGATCTCCTTAATATATAAAAAGCTGATAAATAACACGACAGACCCACTCCAGACATTAAGGGAACGATGGATGGGGGACGGGATCGAGATGGATGATGAGGACTGGCGGGAGGCGGTGGCCTCCCCTAGGGTGGTCGCCATACCGGCACGCCTGAGACTAGTTCAGCTAAAGATACTCCATCGGGTATACATCACCGGGCCACGCTTGATCCAGATGGGGGAACAGATAGTGGGGAGTGCAGGAGAAGGTGTGGACACCTGGGAACCTTCCTGCACATCATATGGGAATGTGAACACGTTAGTTCCTTCTGGCGCGGGGTACATAAGGTAATGTGGGAAGTGTTACACGTCCGCCTCTCGCTGGAGGCGAGACGCTGCCTTCTAAACATATGGGAGCCCACAGACCTGAGCACGCATCAGATACAATGGGCCAGCCTGGGGTTCATGATAGCCAAGAGAAACATTGCACAACTATGGGGTGCTGCTAAACCACCGACTCTGGAAGCCTGGGAGAGGGACCTAGATTGGTGTATGTTTAGGGAGAAGACAGTGTATACCACCAGGGGATGCCCCAAAAGTGGGTCCGAATCTGGAATCCTTGGAACGACTTTCGTGGAGGAATATGTATGCCACCTGTTATAGCTGACTCAGATGTCCCCTCCTGACCCGGGCCACTCCCCTCTGATGTAGATATGTAATCCGTTTCTTCTGTACAAAGTACTATTTATTAATTGGCAGTGATTTCTGTATTGTATATATGAACCGATGTATGTTGTAATAAAAAGATTTATAAAAAAAAAAAAAGAAATGCAAACCCAATGCAAATTGTTTGTAAATATGGGCCAAGATCTCTGGAATCCTAGGCAGGCCACTTAGACCAAAAAAGAATGCCAGCGACTTGCTTTAAGGACTTGAATTTTATGAAATATGGCAGCCACTCTGCAAACTTACAGTGCCTTCAGTCAAGTCACTGTGGCTGCAGCTCCTATGACAGCAAAGAGATCTCCTTGAGGCAGGAGTTTCCACCCCAATTGACACTGTAAATCTCCAACAATTTCCAGGTGGTATGGAGTTAGAGCAGTGGTGGCTCCTCCGCTAAAGCGGAGGAGCATCGCCCCACTGCTTCAGACCAGTGTAAAAGCAAAAATAAAATGATAATAACAGAAATAGTTTCTGTTATTATCATTTTATTTTTAGTATCTGCCAGGTTAGGGCTGGGCGGTGCTGGGCTCCCATGACGTCCGGGAGGAGGAGTGATTGCTACACTCCCAAGTGCACATGACTGCTTGGCTGGCAGTCTTGAGCCGGCCAAAGAGTCATGCGCACTTTGCATGTTCCCCACTAGGCTGCATTACACAGCTTGGTGGGGAACATGGCCAGCCTCCCGTTCCTCGTTGAGCATCGAACCACGGCGCTCAGACCAATCACAACGCTGCATTACTGTGTTGTGATTGGCTATGGGGAGGGAGCCTGAGTGCTTCCTGGTTCCGGCCGCGGAGAGATGTCGAGGGACGATGGAGGAGAGACGCGGTGAGGAGGTGAGTATTTTTTTTTTGTATTTTGCACCCCCCCCTTCCGTCACCTCTCCCCTGCCCCTCCGCTCTCGTTCCCTGCCAGCTGCTACTGAGTTAGAGGAAAGCTTCGAGAATACTAACAAACTCTAGTGTCTGTGGATGCTACCAAACATATCAGGTAAGTCCTTCCATTTAATGCCTCCACAGCCCAGGTTTACTCATGTGCAGCATTACTTGATTGTATGGTTATATTACACAGGAATAAAAGTATTTATCATCTTTTGTTCACGCCTTGCAGTCATAAATCAAGTCATTTGCGTACGTAATTTGGGCTTATAAAAGTAAATGGATTCTGTGAATCGGGCTCTAGGTGTCTGAAACAATGTCTAGGGAGAGGATG
Organism: Calotriton arnoldi; assembly: GCA_963921515.1. Lineage (NCBI taxonomy): Eukaryota > Metazoa > Chordata > Amphibia > Caudata > Salamandridae > Calotriton > Calotriton arnoldi. Next base: position 2,818,244 of record CAWUFW010001318.1, on the reverse strand, counting down.
TGGCTTAATGGATACAGCGACCGACTTTGACGCTGGGGAACCAGGTTTGAGCCTTGAGTGAGGCTTAAGCATCCTGTGATTCTTGTCAAATCACTTAACCTCCCCGCGTCTGTCTGTAATGCAACTGGTGCTCATGAAAAGTGCTCTGATACCTTCGGGTCAGAGTTCGCTCTATATAAAACTCCAAAAAGAAATAAAACTCTGTTTTTTCAGAACCTGGAGCTAGGGCAACTGTAACTGAAGAGAAAAAAGGAGAAATAATTCACTCAAATTTAGAAAAGCAGCAGTTTTTATGAAGCTGGTGAATGTTCCAGGAGGGGGAATGTTAGTTACTTCCTAGCCACCATTCATTCACACAGTAAATAGTAAACGTCAATGACTAGCCACAGCAATGTGTTCACAAGAAATATTTGGTGGAATACGTGCAGCTCCAAAGTGGATCTTCCTTAAATTCCTAGGGATTGAAGTGACCCAGCTCTCTTTTTCCCAGGCCCCAGCTGCTGTCTCCTTCTCTTGCTTTGACTCTCTGCATGGGTGTTTCCGCTAATCTCCCCAGGGGATCCTAAATCGTTCATGTTCTATTTCCTTCAACTAAAAGCAGATTGGAATTTTCTTTTGAAACATTCCTTGGCGGAGCTGCACTGAGATAGATGCATATTCAAGCCCTGGCTTCATTTCCCGCCAAAGCCCCACACTTCTAATCTGATCTGCTTAGATGTAGTGAGCAGCGCAAATTGAATTGTCTCTTAATAGCAGAGGTGATTCATACTTCCTCGTTTTTATCCTAGGGTGTAAGTTACACAGCTTACCACGGCAGGTGCATTAACTCACTCATCTACCTACCTGCTTTCTCCATAGCTGATAAAATTGTGCCCTACATGATTACTAGAGGTTTAAAAACATATATATCAGGACCCAAAATCTTAGTATATTTTCTGCTTGAAGCAGTCTCTTACAGAAAAAAATGCACAAATTTTGCAGCCACAAGATATGTAGATTTTTAAACACTTGAACATGTGTGAATTTTGTGACAGTAATAACAATTTCACACAGGCCTACCGAAAATCCGCAAGAACTTCTTTGATAACTCATTCTGACCAACACTACAGCTGCAGACCTGCACCATTTATCAGCTATAAATCCAAATCTGCCTGTTTTTTAACCACCTGCAGGGCTTCTTCACCCTTTAGGCTTTCAGTCTGCACCAGTGGTTAATTTATAACACAATAAGTGCGAGGGCCCTCCTCAGGAGGACACGGCAGCTTGCACCATCAATTGCCAGCGTTGCCAATTACAGTACCAACACAACTACTAACCATCACACTCCAAGTGTGACAGTTCATGCTATTCGAGGCCCCCAAAGCTAAAGGAATGGCTTGGGTGGCACATATTAGTGATTGTTAATGTATATTAAATTAATAAACAACTATGCTGTGCTCATATCCAGATTTGGCAGACAGTGCCCCCATGTGGCAGACTCCCACAAGTGCCGGTGGTAAGAATTAAGTGCCGTAGCAAGGGGGGGGGGGGGCGGCGGGGCACGAGTTTTGGGAGCGGCGGCGGCGGCTAAAATCATCGCCAGCACCCCCCTCCTCCCCCGCTCTTCAGCGCGCGGCGGCAAAGGGCAGGGACCACCACGGGCGGCAGGGTGCCTAGCTACGCCAGAAATCACTGGCTCAAATTAAGCACTGGTCTGCACTAGGGCAGAAGACTTTAAAATCTAGGGTGCCCTTAAAATTAAAGGGGGTTCTTAAGTTTGGTTGACAGGCTGCTGGCTGAAACCCAAAGCTGCAGTTTCTTTTTGAAAAACAAAAAAACAACCTGCCATGCCTTGCATGCTGAGACTGAGTCTTTCTGAACTTCTATGGTGCGGTATGGCGTAGTACAGAATATATAGTATGGTATTATATAATAGAGTGCTTTATACCTGGTGTAGTGCAATGAAATATGTTATAGTGGTATACAGCAATGTTAAAAACTGTGGTGTAGCATGATGAGTTGAATGGAAGGTGTGATGTTGTACAGTGTGATGTAATACAATAGGATATGTTAAGAAATGTTTAAGATATGTGTAAGAAAATTCACTGTTGTAGTGCAGTACTGTGAGGTGTTACTAAGTGCGAATCATCATGATGAGGTATGGCGTAACATGATATGCTGTGGTGGTGTCTAGCAATCTAGTACAGCATGAAACAGTGTATGTAGATGTAATCAGTAGATGTTGTGTTGTGATGTGGATTGAATAGCAAGAATTGATCTAGTGCCCTATGCTGAAGATGGAGTGATGTGGCTTAATATGATGAATATATTGATGTGATACTGTGCAGTGTGTTATTGTAGGGTGTAATATTGTGGAGTATATTTTATGGTGTAGGAAATAGCTTTGTGTGCTGTGGGAATGGTTTTGTGTAGTGTTATGTGAGGTTGAGTTGTGTGGTGTGCTGTAAAATGTGCTGTGGTGTGGTTTCAAATGCTGAGGAGTGTCTTGTGGTGTTAAATGATATGATGTTGTATGAGTTGATATGGCATAATGTAGTGTGAAGCGATATGGAGAGATATGGTTTACTGTGTTGTGGTGCAGGGTTTGATGGTGTGCCACTAAGTGGGGCTGTGACGATGGTGACTTGGTGATGTGATGTGAAGTGGAGAGGTACGGCTTGGTACCATGTGGTATGTTGCCATAGTGTCTGTTCATGTAGATTGTGGTATGAGGTTGTGCAAGATGCTGCAGAGTGCTGTCAAGTGCCTCAATGTTTCATTATGTGCTGTTGAATGGTGTGACGTGGAAATGGTTGTGGTGTTGAATGCTATGTTTGGAGTTGAGGTATGGTGTAATTCGGAGTTTTAGGGATTCAATTATATGGTCTAGACAAATGTGGTGTGATGCAATGTGGCATGGTTTTTGCTACGGGGTTGTATGGTGTGATGCTTAATAGAGTACTATCTTTTAGTCGTTTTTTTTCCTGAAATGTTGTAGAATAATGAGGCCCATGCGGACTGGTAATGGTTGATATCAGTGGATTGTGGTGGATCATGCGGAATGTTGTGACAAAGGGCTGATTTAAAGTTCCGTGGATGGGTTACTCTGTCAAAAACGCTACGCATATCCATCCGCTCTGTTACAAGTGAGATTAGATATGATGCTCTTGTAATACAGCGGCCACGATATCAGTCACATTTGTAACAAAGTAACCCATCTCCTGAACTCTAAGCCAGGCCCATAGCATTTAGTAGTGTGGTATCTCATCATGACAGTGGTGATAGTGCTGGCCCTGTGTGGAATATTAGTGTATGGGATGTTTTGTTGTAATAAGGTATGGTGAAGTGTGCAGGGTGTGGTGTAATGAAATATGTTGTGTTGCTCTGTGTTTTTTTTGCTGTGTCCGTATCCATATATTCCTGTTCCAGAAGCCACTCACATTCAGTGAGAGTAAGAGTTTTATAGTCATCAACAAGTGTTATTTTTTGTGCGGCTTCTATGACTAGCCAAATATCTGGGCAGAAATCAAGTGATTCCACAGTTATGTGAATTACCTATGAGATTTGAGATATTCTGGGGAGTCAGACATCTTTCCCTGAGGTTGAGCAGTTAATCAGAGACTGTGAATGCCTGTTTTCAAAACATTTGAGCATAGTAGCATATAGAGTTTTATTGTTGTGGACAGTGATTATAAACTCTGCAAGGGGGTTCTAGAACTTCCTATGTCTTTCTGGGTAGTAGGTCGTGGCTGCTGAATAGACAATTAAGTGCAGAACAGCTATTTTCAACCCTTAATCAGGGTCTCCTGGTATCTACTCTAAAAGGCAGGCAAGCTAATTTAGTCATCACATTTTTTGAGGTTGGGGAACATGGTGACCACCGGATACATAGTTGCGGGTCTGCCCTTTGGGGCAGCGTGAGCATGAGGAACCGGTAGAGTAAGAAAGAGGATAGAGACCAGGTACAAATTGAGAAGCAGACCTTTATCACAGTTAAGGGAAACAGTGCCCCAAGTACGTGTGAGAATAGAGATAAACCTGAGGATGAGCGGAGGTAACAATAACACAACAAGTCCAATAAATACCCAGATGTGGGGCTCCAAGGCCCCAAAAAGTAGTAGTGAATGTTCAACGAGATGGCTAAGAGGAGGAAAAGTGACAAGAGCTAGTTCAGCCATAGTTAAAATAACTTGGTCACTAAACTCTTTCTTTGAAGTAATGGCCGATAAGGGAACACCAGAGAAGGCGCAAGAACACCGTTATAAGTTACAACTCGAGACGTTGGCTGTAGGAGCAAGGTCTCGAAGCAGGGGCACCTGAAGCAGAAGTTGCTTATGCCAGGACAGCTACGAAGGAGTTTCAAAGTTCTACAAACTTCCCATCCTCCCGAAATTTTCAACAAGGGGGGCCTAGGACTCCAGCTGGGAAGACTCCTCTATGGAGTATGTACTAGCAATAGATACAAGATGTTAGGGCAACTGAGAGAAAGAGAGAAGTGTCCTGTGGGCTGTACTATTTTTCCTGCTACTCTTCCCCCTCTCGTTCAAGCAAACACAATCACTCCAACCAAAGCAGAGGTGGAAGCAGGTGAACGCAGTGGAATAATTAATAAGGGGAATCTAGGTTGAGATTAAGAGAGTGTTTGAGGTATCTGAAGTAAACCAGAGAGCAATTAGAGAAACATACCAGGCGTTGGAATTTTATTTAGACAACTTAGCCAAGTGCACTGTTGCTTTAGAGGGAAAAAAGTGAGGAATTGTGGCATAGGCTGGACAGTACCAATGTGGAGATTAATGCTTTGAAACTTCAGAATCAGGTATTATTGGAGGAGCTGGCGAGGTCGGAAAATCATTCCTGGTGGAACAATTTGAGTAACAGGATAAATGTTTAATGGGGATTTCTCAGTTCAAACAATCACTGAACGCATTAAGTTGCTTTTAGAATTTTAGTAACATTAGCTGTCATGATTGTTTTTTATGTTTTCTATGTATCTTTTACCTCACATAATTTTCTTTTTCACTGTATTGTATGAAGGAATACGTTTTAGTGACCATTAACTTCTCATGTTTTTATGTTTTGTTGCAGACATCGTGAAATGTGAATTGACGAGTGGAAGGCACTGGGGCTATTAATATCTGTTTACCCAAAATTGGAATTTTGTAGGATTGGTCCCTTTGAATGACTATAGCCGGGTATGCCCACTGGGGATTTATGTGACTCAACCGCGCGATGCGGTATCTATCAATTGGTTGACTCTGTGCCCACCGGGGCGTATGGGTTTTCACTCATAATATAGAGATCTGGCTATTTGGTCTGATACAAAATAACATTGACTTAGTATACATGTACGCAATATCCCACTGAGGATGTTTGGAAGATTTTAAGGTGTCCGTATGATCACTGTACACAGCGGGACACAGAATACAATTTATATTGTACTATGACGGTACCGGCCAATCCCCCTTTCGAATGTGTGCTTGTTGCTATGGTACAGGGATTAAAGTTGATTCAAAACTTTATCAAATACGAGAAACTCCCGCACACAAGTATATTTCCTAAATTCAAAATTCAATTTCACACTTGTCATGCTGGAGAAAATATGTAAATTCACAATGCCTATTTAGCGTACTCAAAATGTGAATGAATTTTGAACTGTGTTTTATCGAGTGAAGTAACTCGATGTGAATACCAAAGTCTGTCTGCCATGTTCATTGTGAAGGGCACATGTTTATTTAAATCACAATACGAATGCAACAGAGTTACTCGTGACCAAGGAGCGCAAGCTCTGAAACGCGTAGAGTTGTTGCCAAACTGAAAATAAAATCACCGCTTTTGCAATAATTTGAGTCCATGGCATGCTGTTATTTTACAAAGGAGAGCAGCACTTTGGTTTATCTATTGGGACCCGCCACCCAGCCGTGGAACGCCGCCACTGTGAGGCTCGGGTAAGGGGACCTTGTCTTGCTGTGGGGATATATATATATATATATATATATATCACAGGAAAAACGCTCCTTCCGACTGCGGCGGACCCGTGAGAAGTGGCGTGCTCACCGGCGGAGCAAGCCGGTAATGTCACTATCGTAAATGCCACAAGTATGCACGCTCTCAGTAACAAGGAACTCCGTGATAATGTGTCCACAAGTTGTTTATTCACAACACGTTTCAGGGCAAAAACCCCTTGATCACGTGAAACGTGCACACGTAAAGGGTGACTGATAAAGCATTCAATACAGTCATAGACAAAAACGTAGGACTACTGCGTATCTCATTCCTTAAAAATAAATGGCAGACATATTGGAACGGATAAATGCAACCATGAAAACACAATGTAACGTGTAATATTGCCCACGCTGTTCAGGGCTGTGCAGAGATGCAATAATGCAATAAATGTACAAATACTGAATAACTGGCAGCCCGTTACTCTTGATATTATACGCATTGTCTCCAAGTTAAGGAGTGATAAAAATATATATGTATATATATATAAAAAATACAATTAATACATGGTAAACACTCCTCAGTTGGGCAAGTGCCATGGTGGGACAAAATGCGAAACAGGGGTGACATGTCCACAATGCCTGACTGCATGATAACGGGCCAGTGCCCAATGACATACATAGTGTAAAAAAAGTCAGGAAATGACAGACTTCTGGCAATAATCCCCAGCAAAAAACAGCAAAAAACACCAAAAAATAGATAGATAACGGGCAAGTGCCCAATTGTACCAATTATCATGAGACAAATCAATATTTGACAAACTTCAGGCAGTAGTCCCAGGTCCAGCATGATATGAATGGATTGCTGAGATGACAAATCGAATGAAACATAGTTACCCAGTCTCAGGACCGTGACGGTGATGATAAGGGGAAAAGGGTAGGTGGCCCGTGAAAGTGATTACAGGTGAGGGGGGCCCCTTCCTTTCCTCCTGAAATAAAGAAAATTAGAACACATGTTAACATTATAAGTGGTCCACAACACTAAATAAATATCAGAACGTTAAAAACTGAACACCAAATAAATAATTATGATCAAATGCACACAAGGAGTAAGAAAGCTGTAACAGTAGAATATCCTGACTCAAATGGCAGCACGCTCAGTTATCTTTAAGATGGATAGCCATTTCTTCGTCAAAATTCAGCCCACCCGGTGTCTTCGTTTGGAACTGCACAATCATTCTAGACTCTCTTTGTCTGAGTTTTAACACCCTGTTGCCTCCCCTGGAATTACCTACAACTTGTTCCAGGATGAAAAATTTGAGCAAAGACGAGTTAGAATAATGTTTCTCTTGGAAATGGCGTGCTACAGGGTATTTGGCATCCAAATTGGTAATGGCCCTGCTATGTTCAAGGACACGCTTTTTGGCCATGTGTGTAGTACTGCCAATATACCAGAGTTCACATGGACATTCTATAGCATAAATGGCAAAGGTAGTACTACATGTGAGAAACTGGTCTATGGTCTTATTGATCCCATTGTATGTGACCTTCCTGCGATAACTGCTGTTTTTGCACGCTTTGCAATGCCCACAAGGAAAGAAACCCTTAAGATCATGATCATGCCTCCTGGGGTATATAGTGATATCACTATGGACTAACAAGTCCCTAATATTCCTACCCCTCCTGTATGTGATGTTAGGTCTGATTGGAATGCTCTCCCCAATTGTACAGTCATGTTTGAGGATGTCCCAATTCTTAGCAAGAATGCGTTTGATGTTACCGGAGTCAGAGTTAAAGGTCATGATCATCCTCGGGCAGTTGTCTGCCGTATCACTGGAATCAATGGGGTTATCAGAGATGGTTACAATTCTGGACATGTCACCCCCTGTTTCGCATTTTGTCCCACCATGGCGCTTGCCCAACTGAGGAGTGTTTACCATGTATTAATTGTATTTTTTATATATATATACATATATATTTTTATCACTCCTTAACTTGGAGACAATGCGTATAATATCAAGAGTAACGGGCTGCCAGTTATTCAGTATTTGTACATTTATTGCATTATTGCATTTCTGCACAGCCCTGAACAGCGTGGGCAATATTACACGTTACATTGTGTTTTCATGGTTGCATTTATCCGTTCCAATATGTCTGCCATTTATTTTTAAGGAATGAGATACGCAGTAGTCCTACGTTTTTGTCTATGACTGTATTGAATGCTTTATCAGTCACCCTTTACGTGTGCACGTTTCACGTGATCAAGGGGTTTTTGCCCTGAAACGCGTTGTGAATAAACAACTTGTGGACACATTATCACGGAGTTCCTTGTTACTGAGAGCGTGCATACTTGTGGCATTTACGATATATATATATATATATTTCCTGCAATGTGATCCTCGATAATTTGGTGCGCTCAACAGCGGGTGCAAAGCGAAGGGGCCGGATCCTGGCCCTTAATTTCAATTTTAAATACAAAGGACGCAGCACTCCGGAGTTTTAGTTTAAGGATTTATTCCAGCAACACTCCACCAACGCGTTTCAGCCTTCCCACGGCTTTGATCACAGCCGTGGGAAGGCTGAAACGCGTTGGTGGAGTGTTGCTTGAATGAATCCTTAAACTAAAACTCCGGAGTGCTGCGTCCTTTGTATTTAAAATTAAAAAAAATATATATACAATAATGAAAATTATATATAAGTCTTCATTTTCATTTAAATTATTGTAAAAAAAAAACTAGAAGGTTCCACCAGAAAATAAAGTCACAGAGGTTTTTAAGGCAGGTAGTGATTATGGCTAAAATAGAGATTATGTCTTGGAATGCTAATGGGTTGCGCGTTGCAGGTTGCTAGGAGATGGCGAGTAATATGCCAGTATTTGCAGGATTTTTTGGCACATGTAATGATATTGCAAGAAACCCACCTTACAGCCTTAGAGTGTAGAAGTCTCTTCAACAAGCAAGATTGGGTACATCAGATTATATGCTGAAACCAAGTAATTAGCTAGAGAGGAATTGCAGTACTAGTAAGGAAAAATGCTAGAATTAGTGTTTGTGAATTTAAAACTGACTCATCAGCCAGGTGGATAGTGGGTACGATGATGTAGCCTCAAGGGCCTTTCATGTGTGCATGATTTTCCAGTCCAAATAAAGATGATACTGCACCCCATTATGAGATGGTATCTAGGATGTTATGGATATTCCTCTCCATTAATTATAGGAGGTGATTTCAATGTTGAGTTGAATGAAGATTTAGATAGGTCTCAAAAGAGTCAGGCAATAAGCAATCCTAAAACGGGAAAAGCATTGAGAGAACACATGTTAGATTTTGGGCTGTAAGACATCCAGAGGAAGTGAGCAGAAAAGAGAAGAGGGTATACTTTTCATAATAGAAAATACAGCCATGATTCGCAGATAGATTTTTTTCTGGTGGAGAGTGCGCTTGCATACAAAATAAGTGATGTTAGACATTTGTTGGCTCACTGTTCTGACCACTCAACTGTTGGGATGATTTGGCAGTGTATGGAAGATCACCCATGTAGGAGATGGACAGTAAATAGGTCCTTAGTGCAGGGCGAGGAGGGATTGGCTCTGTTGTCCAGGGAAACTAAAGAGTTTTTTAGGTTGAACGAAGAGTCTGCCTGTATGGGGGTTGTGTAGGATGCAGTTATTAGGGGGGTTCTTCAAGACTTGGAATGTTGTAAGAGTTTACAAGGAGAGAGGAAGTCAGCAAGTTAGAGAGTGCTATTGCGAGGGCCGAGAAGAAGTTAAGCGAAACCACACAAGAAAGATATCTGGAGGTACAGCGGGGAGTGACGGGGATGTGGGGCACCATGAAAGAGCTGTTAGAAAAGAGAGTTAGAGAACGGTAGTATGCAAGCAATTCAAGACAGTTTGATTTGGAGAGAAGTGTAGAAAGTTAATTGCATGGAAAGCAAGGGCAGACAGGGCAAGGAGTGCTATTTGTAGAGCTGGACATTGATGATGAGATGAACTATACGTGTAATCAAAAGGAGGTAGAAGAAGTGGTGTGCAGTGCAATTCAAAGCATATACTTATAAGAGACACCAGTTGAAACACATGAGATAAGAGAATAGTTAGCAGATGGGAAACTATTGAACTTGTCCGTTACAGGAAAAAACTTGCTGAAAGGGGAGGTCACATCCGAAGGAATTCTGTCTCAAATAAATAAGTCTAGCAGTGGGGAGGCAGCTGGGCCGGATGGTATATCCTTTGAGGTGTATAAAATAAGAAAGGAGGTGGTGTTTCCTATATGGAAATGGCTGTTTAATGAAATATATGTATAGGGTGGGGTTAAGCCAGCATCATGGGATGAGGTGACAATCTTGTTAATTCTGAAGCCGAACAAGGATAGAAGAACAGTGGAGTCATACTAGCCTATCTCCCTTCTTAACAGTGATTATAGGTTTACGCAGGGATTCTGTCAGGCAGATTAGAAAGAATAATTAGTCAGGTAATACATTCTGACCAGAGGGTCTTCATCCCGGGCAGGCAGCTGCATGATTTAACGCATTTACTTATAGCCTCAAAAGATCTAGCTAAAGTAAACACTAGCTCTCTTGCGGTTATATTAATTGATGCTGCTAAGACGTTTGACAAAGTCAGTTGGACATACCTGTCGCAGGTAATGGGAGCTATGGGTTTCCACCAATTATTTATTAAGGGAATTCAAAAACTATATAAGGCCCCTAATGCCCAAGTTATGGGAAATGGTAGTCTTACTAGTAAAATAGAGATCCTTAGGGGTACACGTCAGGTGTGCCCATTGTCCCCGCTCCTATTTGATATCTATATCGAACCTTTAGCACAGCTATTTCGGGACGACAAGGATGTAGCAGAGGTCAGTGAAATAAAATTGCTCTCTATGCTGACACTATCACCACGCACTAAACAGTTTGCAGAAACCTTTGGAGCTATTTCAGGATATGCTATCAATAAATAAAAAATGAAGGTACTGACCTGGAATGTTTATCTCAAACCCCCGCAGGCATGTCCAAAGGTTAGGTATTTAGGAATTGAGGTGGTCCCCACTTTTAAGGAAATTCCTAAAATTAACCTGGCTAGGATCTTTAGGGAGATAGATGTTCAATTAAATAAATGGGATCATCTATATTTAATGGGTCAATCTCGTGCAGATGGTTATGATGCCTAAGGTGATGTTCCTTTTTAGGTCGAGCATAGCGTTGCAGCGCATGCGCTGCTCGCTTTGCGAAGCATGCTGTATTAGGGTATGTTTTAGAAGTGGTGTGGAAGCCCCGCCCATATTTTTCATTGGCTGGCATCATCGTCCATGGTAAATGCTGGCTTCCCATTGACAATGAGGCTTCTTAGTCCCTCCTTGTTACCGCCCTGTCTCCTTTTGGGACCGCCCATCAGGACTGGATCTTTTACTTGTGGCGTTACACTGTCTCCTTCATTAGTCGGTAAGCACTATATTTTTTTCACAATGGCGACAGCTCGTCTGTTATTTGTGTTCGGGGTTTTAGCGCGCGGCTGTAGAGCCAGAGAACCAGGTCAGCAGAGCCGCTCTAGAGCCAGAGAACCAGGTCAGCAGAGCTGCTCTTGAGCCAGAGAACCAGGTCAGCAGAGCTGCTATAGAGCCAGAGAACCAGGTCAGCAGAGCTGCTCTAGAGTAAGAGAACCAGGTCAGCAGAGCCGCTATAGAGCCAGAGAACCAGGTCAGCAGAGCCGTTGTAGAGCCGGAGAACCAGGTCAGCAGAGCTGCTCTAGAGCCAGAGAACCAGGTCAGCAGAGCTGCTGTAGAGCCAGAGAACCAGGTCAGCAGAGCTGCTGTAGAGCCAGAGAACCAGGTCAGCAGAAACGTTGTAGAGCCAGAGAACCAGGTCAGCAGAGCTGCTCTAGAGCCAGAGAACCAGGCCAGCAGAGCCACTCTAGAGCCAGAGAACCAGGTCAGCAGAGCTGCTCTAGAGCCAGAGAACCAGGTCAGCAGAGCTGCTGTAGAGCCAGAGAACCAAACCAGGTCAGCAGAGCTGCTGTAGAGCCAGAGAACCAGGTCAGCAGAGCTGCTGTAGAGCCAGAGAACCAGGTCAGCAGAGCCATTGTAGAGCCAGAGAACCAGGTCAGCAGAGCTGCTCTAGAGCCAGAGAACCAGGCCAGCAGAGCCACATTAGAGCCAGAGAACCAGGTCAGCAGAGCTGCTCTAGAGCCAGAGAACCAGGTCAGCAGAGCTGCTGTAGAGCCAGAGAACCAGGTCAGCAGAGCTGCTGTAGAGCCGGAGAACCAGGTCAGCAGAGCCGTTGTAGAGCCAGAGAACCAGGTCAGCAGAGCTGCTCTAGAGCCAGAGAACCAGGCCAGCAGAGCCACTCTAGAGCCAGAGAACCAGGTCAGCTGAGCTGCTGTAGAGCCAGAGAACCAGGTCAGCAGAGCTGCTGTAGAGCCAGAGAACCAGGTCAGCAGAGCCGCTTTAGAGCCAGAGAACCAGGTCAGCAGAGCCGCTCTAGAGCCAGAGAACCAAGTCAGCAGAGCCGTTGTATAGCCAGAGAACCAGGTCAGCAGAGCCGCTCTAGAGCTAGAGAACCAGGTCATCAGAGCCGCTCTAGAGCCAGAGAACCAGGTCAGCAGAGCTGCTGTAGAGCCAGAGAACCAGGTCAGCAGAGCTGTTGTAGAGCCAGAGAACCAGGTCAGCAGAGCTGCTGTAGAGCCAGAGAACCAGGTCAGCAGAGCCGTTTTAGATCCAGAGAACCAGATCAGCAGAGCTACTCTAGAGCCAGAGAACCAGGTCAGCAGAGCTGCTGTAGAGCCAGAGAACCAGGTCAGCAGAGCTGCTGTAGAGCCAGAGAACCAGGTCAGCAGGGTCGTTGTAGAGCCTGAGACCCAGGTCAGCAGAGCTGCTGTAGAGCCATAGAACCAGGTCAGCAGAGCCGCTCTAGAGCCAGAGAACCGGGTCAGCAGAGCCGCTCTAGAGCCAGAGAACCAGGTCAGCAGAGCCGCTCTAGAGCCAGAGAACCAGGTCAGCAGAGCTGCTCTAGAGCCAGAGAACCAGGCCAGCAGAGCCAGAGAACCAGGTGAGCAAGCTGCTGTAGAGCCTGTGAAAAAGGTCAGCAGAGCCGTTGTAGAGCCAGAGAAACAGGTCAGCAGAGCTGCTGTAGAGCCAGAGAACCAGGTGAGCAGAGCTGCTGTAGAGCCAGAAAACCAGGTCAGCAGAGCCACTCTAGAGCCTGAGAACCAGGTTAGCAGAGCTGCTGTAGAGCCAGAGAACCAGGTCAGCAGAGCTGCTGTAGAGCCAGAGAACCAGGTCAGCAGAGTGGCTGTAGAGCCTGAGAACCAGGTCAGCAGAGCCGTTGTAGAGCCAGAGAACCAGGTCAGCAGAGCTGTTGTAGAGCCAGAGAACCAGGCCAGCAGAGCCACTCTAGAGCCAGAGAACCAGGTCAGCAGAGCTGCTCTAGAGCCAGAGAACCAGGCCAGCAGAGCCACTCTAGAGCCAGAGAACCAGGTCAGCAGAGCTGCTCTAGAGCCAGAGAACCAGGTCAGCAGAGCTGCTCTAGAGCCAGAGAACCAGGTCAACAGAGCCGTTGTAGAGCCAGAGAACCAGGTCAGCAGAGCTGCTGTAGAGCCAGAGAACCAGGTCAGCAGATCTGCTGTAGAGCCAGAGAACCAGGTCAGCAGAGCTGTTCTAGAGCCAGAGAACCAGGTCAGCAGAGCTGTTCTAGAGCCAGAGAACCAGGTCAGCAGAGCTGTTCTAGAGCCAGAGAACCAGGTCAGCAGAGCTGCTGTAGAGCCAGAGAACCAGGTCAGCAGAGCCGCTGTAGAGCCAGAGAACCAGGTCAGCAGAGCCGCTGTAGAGCCAGAGAACCAGGTCAGCAGAGCCGCTGTAGAGCCTGAGAACCAGGTCAGCAGAGCTGTTGTAGAGCCTGAGACCCAGGTCAGAACAGGTGCTGCAGGGACTGGAGAGGTACAAATGTAATCAGACACTGAAGAGGTGCAATGATGCAGCATAATATGGCACATTCTGTCGCAATATTTTGCTATTTTGTCATTTTACAACACAGTAGTACTGTCTGGGCAAACGTTTCTCCTCATTAGCAGCACTCTAACACCCGAATACAGTCGTCAGCAATGAAATGATGACAGTTAATCTTTGCAAAGCGTCTGTCCCCCCGGAGGACCACGGCTGATGCTTTTTAAAGCTTCTTTTGATCCATCTGAGCTAGAATCAATGTTTACAACTGATACAGAAGATCTGAATCATGTGGCAAGTGTGGAAAATATGTAAATACTCCGAGAACGCGGCGGCCACAATATTTCGTTATTCCAGTGGTCCTGCCTATGAGCAAAGACTTGTAGTGTAATGGCCTTGATTTACTGACTGTGTTGTAAATCCATGGAACTGTCCCCCAGAAGAATATTTGGGCAAAAAATAACCTCGAAGTACTGATTCTGTGGTACTGATAAAGTAAGAGTAAAAGTGGAGGCCATGCAAGGTCACTGAAGTCAGGAACGAATGGGCAGTTCTGGACAGCATTGTCATTCTCCAGGTAGGAATTCCCATGCAGGGCAGCGCCAAGTAGCTGGGATGAAACAAGCATTTGCAATGCAATAGGTCATTCATTTACACGAGTTGAAGCTATTGGCATTGTAAATGACAATATCTTTTATTTATGTTTTAAAAATCAAAACATAAATAAAAGGCATTGTCATTTACAATGCCAATAGCTCAAACTTGCGTAAAAGCGAGACCTATTGCATTGCAAATGCTTGTTAATAGTATCCCTCTGTTGTTTGCAAGGGGTTTGCTAGATAAGATCCAGAGGATGTTAATATCCTTTATTTGGTCTTCGAAGAGTCCTAGACTAGCCTGGAGGAAATTAACAAGGAGAGTGAAGAAGGGAGGATTGGCGTTCTGGGTATACAGTTGTATTACTATGCATTTCAGTTTAAGAATAGTAAATTGTTATTGGCAAGTGAGGATGACTCATGGAGGGGAAAAAAATTATTGTAGCTTGACTGGGAACTTAAGGATGCAAGGCTTTTTTAAAATAGATTTGTTCACCCGAATTCTTAAAAAAAAATAAGGTTAAAGGTATTAAGTCCCTTCCTAATTGTGTGGCGTAAGATAAAAAAGATGAGGGAAATTGATTATTATTCACAATATGCACCCATTTGGAAATCACCAAGCACACCTGCATCTTTATAAGATAAACTTAGCCTGCCAATAATTAGGGCTGGAGTAGAGAAGTGGGGCAGCTGAGAGTTGGTTCTCACATTAAATTGTGGAATGCAATCAAAGCACTCAAGGAGGGTGAGATATCTGATTTTAAGTGCTGGCAGCTGAAATCATGATGGGAGAGTCAACGCTGGGCAATAACAGAACAATCAGAGTATGAGGAGAAGTTGCAAGATCCAGATCCTTTCCCTGAAGAAGTGGCAGTCTGGTACTGGGAGCTGATAGACACCGAGGATGGAAAAAAGGTGATACCGGAGCATATGTGGAAGTAGCATTTGTCTACGCCGGAATATAGCAATCTATGGCAAGTATCACTGAACCTTCTTTACAAAATAGTTAGATCCGCACCATTAAAAAGAAACCACTTCACTCAGCACAGGATCTACTGGACTCCAAACAAGTTGGCTCAAGTGACTTAGGATGCTCTAAGTTATCGGAAGTGTGGATAAGCCTGTGCTGATGACATCCATATGTTTGTAAGCTGCCCGGGTCTCCAGAGGTATTGGAAGGCAGTCAGTGGTGTTATCTCACAGATTCTGGTGTGGAGCATGGGGGTAATCCTTTACTTGATCATTTTTGGAGCAGATCCCCAGTTTGAGATTAGTGCACCAACGTGCCAGAGGCATTAAGTATTTTATTTGAAGCATATAGCCAGAAGGGAAATCTGTATGAAATTTCTTTTGGAAATGTCTCCTACTGTTCATGAATGGTTGCCTTCAGTGGATAAAGTTTGTAAGTTGGACAGAGAAAGCCGTCCCAATAGTTAAAAAGTTAGAGACCTATGGGGAGGGTATCACAAATGGAGGGACGGATTGTCTAATGATGAATCCTGGACAGACTGGCCAATCCCAGGCTAGGTAAGGACCTACCAGGCATCCAGCAGAATTGTATTATGATGAAATGAAAACCCGAGATATCATTTAATCTGTCAGAGAATGAAGATGAAAAAAAAATCACACATTTAATCTAGGAGCTCATGGCTCGTATGTCAGATAGGGTGCACTGCACTGAAAAAACAACGGTTAAAATTACATTATAGTAGGTGATAAGATCTTAACTTACATTATAAAGCCCTAAAAATACACTGAAAGCACAAAGTTTAAATTGGTGTTATAGTTAGTTGCTGAAATTAAAGAAAAACACGAAATGAGTGATTTAATATATGAGCAGTGCATGATGGGTGATCAAGGTATAGGGCCTGATTTAGATCTTAGCGGAACGAAGATGGCGTGGGCTAATTTTTGCGGTTTTTCCACCCGCCTACCTGGCGGTCCGCCCACCAAATTTAGATGCTGGAGTTCAATATGCGAGAAGACTGCTGACGTCCCACTGACTCCACCAGGACTTTGCTCCCCAGCCCTTCGGCAGGGTAGGCTGCAGCAGGCAGGACTCCAGCCAGGATTCCCACCATTGGTATTTGGTTCTGGCTTGTTCTGAAGGTAATTCAAACAAGAATCCCTCCTACTTCGAGTCGGCAGAAAGGGACGAAAAACGGTGAAAACTCACCTTTTTTCGGGGTACAGGCTAGGGTTTCCTCCTCTTCACCTTCGTCCAGGACCCCCCGTCCTGACGCACCTTGACCGTGGTGGACCGGCACACTGTTTTGACGGAATCGAAGGTAAGTGTACATTGTGTGTGCGACTATACAGTGCATGGTGTGTGCAAGTTGTTGGGGTGCAGTGCAGAATGGACAACATGGGGTCACTACACATAACCTCTATACACATATGGACACATACAGAACATATATGTGTAATGCATAAAAAATTTAATGTCACTTACCTGTCTCCCCACCACCACTGTTGCCCCCCCGTCATCACTCCGCCGACAGAACCCCGTCATCCCAACAGGAACATCCAAACTGGCTCGGCGGGAGCCCGCATCAGGACGGTGATAGAGGACAAGTTGCCAGCACAGAAGACAGCTGCTGCGGTGGTCTTCTGTGTATCGCATATATACATCTAAATATGGCGAGCAGGACTCCGTCAGGCCGACAGAGTACTGTAGCCCGCTGCCGCGGTGGACTGGAGGTCAGACCGGCAAGATCTAAATCAGGCCCATAGTTACTTAACTAAACTATAACTGGCCTTTTTTAGTGGTTTGAGGTTTTTAACAATAGTTCCTATTTTATTTCCACACCTAACTATAATGTCACTTTGTTTTCTTTCAGTGAATTTCTAGTGTTTTTTTTTACGTAAGTTAATGTCTTAGCACCTAACTATGTCACTGTAAACGTTTGTGTTTTTTTATTGCAAATGCCCTCATCATTTAGAAGTCTAAGACTGCCTTTGCCTTCCTCATCAAGACAAACAGGAGTCTTGCTTGTTTTCAACGCTTTCCATAATGTTGTGGAGATATTAATTGGCGGTTGCTCCTTGTACATTGAATCCCTGCCATGTGAAAAACCTCCACTCTACCACTGGGTTCCTCACATTTCCTCTACTTCATCTGATGTGGGGGCTACTACAGACAGGGCCGTTGGGCGCATTTTATAAAAACCCTAAATAAATAAAATAAATATTTGTAACTTCTCTAGATTTTTGTTCATGGGTCGAGTTAAGCTGTAGACAGTGTTCAAAAGTTTTCTACAACTTTGAGTCTGACACACAACCCATAGCCATCATATGCTTCATTGAGGTGCTCAGTTGCTATTGAATTTCTTCAGTTTGAAGAACACAAAGAATATTATGTCTCCCTCTAGACCTCTATTTCTTTACTTTTAGAAATGAATCTCAAGGGGTTACATATCCATACTGAAGAACAATCACATATTTTTTTATATCCAACAATTGTATTTATTAATTTTTATCGGTTGATAATATAAAAAATTTAGAAAATTTTACTTAAAAAGACATACATACCTAAAAACACTTTCACTAGTATGAGGTAGTGTGTTGGTCATAGTTAATCAATGGTCCCTGTCTTGTCTTGTTATGATAAAGTACATGCAGGTCTAATAGGACTCTTTCCTGAGAGGAAGCTTCATGAGCAGATTCAGCAGATTCATTAATGGTGGGCTAGCTTTGAAGTCATTTTCCGCTTGCATTATTAATATCTGTAAGTGATAAGGAACTTCTTTTGATTCATTCCTTTGGTTATTAGAGGGCTAGCATGACACAGCGTCGTCGAATCATGTCACTATAATCTTGTTACACTTTCACGCTTTGGTGCACAAACTTCCTCTTCTTTTACTTGTCTTTTTACCTTGATGGCGTCGTTGCCCTTTGGAAAAATCTTTATGGACCTTCCAAATATTAGAAATGGAAGAGTTTCACATTTCACTGTAACATCTTGGCACTCTGCCTATCATGTTCCTTCAAATTGCTCCTTTCTATCTTTTTCTATACATGACATCTGTGACACAGTGGTTGTTTTTCTTTTGGTGTTGGTATGAGATTTTGGTCCAATCAATGACAAAGGTATTGAGTTGTATGGGTTACTGAAATGTACCCCTACTATTAGGTGAAGGATATTTTGTGTTGTGAAGGTCCTGAAGAAGGTGGTCTATACGTTCCACCGAAACGCGAGTCGACCATATTACGTGCGCCCAACCCACGACTTAGGGGCCGATTCCGATCTCGGCCGGTAGGGCTCCGAATCGGATTCGGCTTAACCGGATCCGATTCGGAGCCCTATTTCCCGACCGATTCGTACGCGCTTCCGGGCGAGCGAGTACGATGCGAATTCGCCGACCGACTCGTCCGGGCGTCCCGACCGCTCTGACCGACTCGTTCCCGGGTCGAACCGCACCGACCGACTCGCTCGGACTCGACTCGCACCGCGCAATGGAGACGTTCCCCGGCCGGGTGAGTACGATGCGCGCCGCGAGCAGTCCGACCGAGCCGCGCACTCCGGCTCCAAAGAGCAGTCGGAGACGTACTTTGGGGGTCCGTGTCGGACCCCTCTGTACGCGTAGCCGCGCGAGTCGCACACAGGGGGGACCCATGGGTCCCCCCTACCTGTGCGTGTCCGGCGCGAGTCGCTTCGCCGCGTACACGCTGTAGGGGGCACCCATGACCGCCTCGCACCCATTGAGTCAATGGGAGCCCGCGTACGCGTTGTACGACCGGCTCCCATTGACTTCAATGGGAGTCCGACCGACTCGAGTCCGATGGCATACGTGCGCATCGTACTCGTTCAGTCGGGCTGCCAGAGTCCGATTCGGTCGGAAATCTCTCCGAGTCCGGCTCGGTCGGAGAGATTTCCGGCCCGAATCGGAATCGGCCCCTTAGAGTTGCAATACCTGTATCCCCTTCTGACCAGGATGCTTATGTGTTTTTCTTTGGGTTTGCTTGCCAGTTTGATTAGTGTGAGTGAGTGTGAATGTAACTCGGTGTATAAAAGTGGAGTGAATTGTTTTGCTGTAGGGGTCTAATGTTGCAGTATTAAATCAACAAAGATACAAAATTGTTTATTCAAAAGGAAAAAATTGTAAAAAAAAGAAAAAATCTATGTTTTATAAAAAATTGTCAGATGAATATGTATGTCTTTTTAAGTAAAATTTTCTAAATTTTTGATATTATCAACCGACAAAAATGAATAAATACAATTGTTGGATATAAAAAAACGTGATTGTTCTTCAGTATGGATATGTAACCCATTGAGATTCATTTCTAAAAGTAAAGAAATAGAGGTCTAGAGGGGGACATAATATTCTTTGTGTTTTTGGTATTTTTTCCCCCTTTTTCTCCCTGACCTATAGTTTCCTCTAGAAGGGGGTCCCTTTTCTAGAAGGATTTCTTCAGTTTGAACCATGACCTGGTGTTTTCTTCTGGACGTTCATCAAATGTGGACGTGCAAGACACTGAAAGATTAGCTTCTTAGATAGAAGGTCAACCACAGTGAGCAACAGATGCACCTGCTTAAAGGGAGGAAGAGAGGATGGTGCATCTGGGCCATAAAGGCCTGGCAGATAGGCCTAAGACCTAGATACAGCTTTAGCAGTCTCTCTAGCCTCATCTTTTTCATGCATGCATAATATAAATACATACAGATATCTATTCATTTCAAGGCTGTCTGCCGTCCATTTTCATTAATTGGTCGTTTCAAGTCTCAATCACATTTGCTTACTCCCACCACAACATACACCATTGGGCAATGGGCCAGACTACTTCAGCCATTAGTTCTGTTCATATGAGTGATGGAATGCTGCTTGTATTTTTGCACATCCACCTAAAAAGTAGTCCACTTCAGTGTTTTGCCTGCCTGTTAGACCAATCTCTATTTAAATTTCCAGTTTTATTTCATTTTTTATGTCTCGCCTAGGCAACGCTTGCGCTGTCTCTTCAAGACATGCTGTATTCAGGATATGGGCATAATGCTCCACCCACTTTCTGCCCATCTTTTTAATTGGCTCCTGTCCCTGTCCTTTGTAAATGGTGGCTTTTCATTGGTCAATAGGCTTAGTAGTCCCTCCTTAGTACCGCCTAGTCTCTTCTTATAACCTCCCATGAGGACACCCCCTGTTACATGTGTTGTTACTCCCTAGGTTGTAATTACAGCCTCAAGGCACTATTTTCATAAAAGGCTTCAGACAAGACACACACTTGGTCCTAAGCTAGGCTGGAAGTGGTTACTTCCCTCACTAGAACATCTCACATTTATATGAGACCGTCTATAAATTTCCCTTCATCAGCTCCACACAGAGTACAACCTAATCTGAAATTAATGTAATAATTCTTTTGTCACATTTCAAAGCTACTAATTGCATATATGGACATAGCTATTTGAATGTACTCGTAGTACTGTCTTGCATGCAATGCATTATGGGTAGGGTGGATTTACCATAACTTCTGCAGGGTGCAGTATCATATGTGACCAAAAGAGATCCGCAGTGCTGGTGCCTTGCTCAATAGGGACCTCAACGAGCAGCTTGTGGTACTGCACCGAGACATGCAGTACTGGTGTCTGGCTCACTAGGGACCTCTAGGAGCAGCTTGTGGTACTGCACTGAGACATGCAGTGCTGGTGTCTTGCTCACTAGGGACCTCTAGGAGCAGCTTGCGGTACTGCACCGAGACATGAAGTGCTGGTGCCTTGCTCACTAGCGACCTCTAGGAGCAGCTTGCGGTACTGCACCTAGACATGCAGTGCTGGTGCCTTGCTCACTAGTGACCTCTAGGAGCAACTTGCGGTACTGCACAGGTACTGCACCGAGACATGCAGTGCTGGTGCCTTTCTCACCAGGGACCTCTAGGAGCAGCTTGCGGTACTTTACCGAGACATACAATGCTGGTGCCTTGCTCACTAGAGACCTCTATGAGCAGCTTGCGATACTGCACTGAGACATACAATGCTGGTTCCTGGCTCACTACGCAAGCATTGCACTAGGTCTCGCATTACTGAAAGTATGAGCTATTGGTGTTGCATTATTATTTGCAATGCCAATACCTCAAACTATTAGTAATGCGAGACCTATTGCATTGCAAATGCTTGTTTTAATTTTGGTGTTGGCTGATTTTTTTATTTACTATTTTTTTTAAACATCTGCACAATGAAATGAATAAAACATCTGGAGTAGTTTAGGTGTAGCTTTATTCTGTAGACTTAAACCCCCGACAGCAAGGAAGAGCTTACACCCCAGCCAGCTCCAGCTCCGTTCCTCAAGACTGGCTTCCCACACATTCCAACCCCCGAGCTAACTAAAGCTCTACAATCTCATTAGCTAGGGTGGCACACGCTCGAGCACCAACACAACACTTCCCCCTTCCCACAAAAGAAACAATAAGAGAATTACAACATAAGAAATGAAAACAACAAAAGAAAACGACTAAATAGGAAAATCTTAAAAATAAATATACATACTACAATTCGGCATTGATAAATGTAAATTAACTGAAAAGGTATGCAAAGGATGCATAAAAGCTTAAGATTCAATGAATGTAATATAATCATCAAATTTCCTAAGATGCATAAAAGCTTAAGATTCAACGAATGTAATATAATCATCAAATTTCCTAGGTTTCACACACAAACGTTTAGCCCGAACCTCCCCCTCCTTAACACATTTAGGGTTAGGATCACACCTAGTAGGACATTCAGAACTATGATCAACCAAGGATTCCACAGGAGATTCCACAGGAGGTAGAACCTGAGTATTAGTAAGGGTAATAGGTAGACACATTTCCTTAGAAACCTCCACATCTTCAATCCAATCATATTTACATGGTTGTGCTTGTTCGCATGTAACATTCTCCTCCTTAACACTTCCCTTAAATAATGCAATTCTGTTAGCATTCCATACTTTTCCGTTGCTTAACAATGCAGAATTGCAAAGGATTTTGACAACTTTGAGGGGGGAAGTGTACCTGCTCTCCCCCTTGCGTGTTATCCTCCCCTTCTTAACTTTAACAACATCGCCTACCTGCAAGTTCACTTTTCTCACCCTATGAGCTTCAGCATGCTTCTGCGCAAAATTGCTTTGCTTAACCACTAAAGACTTCCTCACATCCTTCGCTGACCAAGAAATAATCTTAGTACATTTTAACCACCCCAAGTTATCCTTGGTGCGAGGAGACCCCCACTCATAAGTTCAAAAGGAGAATGCCCTGTGGACTGACACTGGGTGACTCTGTAAGCGTAAACCATCTTCCTCAACTCATCCTCCCAATCTTTACCGTTGCTGTAAGATAATTCAATGATACCTTTAATCACCCTGTTGAAGCGCTCAACACTTCCATTTCCTTCTGGATGATAAAGTGAGGTAGTTCTATGTATAATACCAGTCTCCTTAATAAATTTCTTGAAGAAATCATCAACGAATTGTCCACCATTATCAGACACAATATCTTTGGGAAGACCTTCCCTTCCAAATACCTCTCCCAAAAAGCATAACAAATTCTCAGTGTCAGCCCTCTCCACAATCTTGAACTCTGGCCACTTTGAGAAATTATACACAATCACGAAAATGTACTTCTGAGTTCCATCCGTGCCCTAACAGGGCCAAAAATGTCAACACCAACCCTTTCCCATGGTATTTCAGGGACTACAATAGGATGCAAAGCTGGTTTAAAAGTGACTAAGCCCTTATCAGAATTAGTGCAATCAACACACTCACGTACTACTCTTTCAATGTCCCTATCTTCACCAGGCCACCAGTAAGACTGTTTTATTTCACATTTGCTTTTAACTATCCCCAAGTGTCCTTCATGGCAAAGGTTAATTACTTTCTCACAGAAGACTCTCGGTGGAACCAATTTACCGCCCCTGAGCAAAAGGTTTTCTTCCACAGAGAGTTCATTTCTCGCTACCCAAAAAGGAATAAATTGTTCACATAAGCGAGACTTCTTGGGCCAACCTTCCCGAACATACTTAATAACAGCACACAAAGCTTCATCCCGGGAAATGCTGCTAATCCAATCTTCATGGGGAATGCTTGCTAACTCGTTTCCAAAAATAGTTGCGACCAACCAATCAACCCACTCATTTTTAGTATCCTCACTAATAGGCAAGGGGCACCTACTCAGAAAATCCGTAATCCTATTGCGAACCCCAGGAACATATATGATTTCATAAACAGAATTCAACAGTTGTACTGAGAAGCGAGAAATCCTGGGAGAAACATTGTTTAAACCATGAGACGTAAGAACTTTGGTGAGAGGTTTGTGGTCAGTTCTCACAGTGACACATGGTCCCCAAAAAATTGTCTAAAATGCTTGAGTCCCCAGACACATGCGAGAGCTTCCTTCTCAATAACAGAATATTTTTCCTCTGTTGGTGTAAGTGCCCTGGATGCAAACACCACTACACATTCTGTGCTATTCTCTTGCAACTGGGACAACACAGCACCCAGACCTCTCCCACTAGCATCTGTTGTGATGAAGCTTTTAAGTTTGGGGTCATAACCTTGGAGTGCAGGAGCAGAGCAAATATCTTTCTTGATGTCATCCATACACA
This sequence comes from Calotriton arnoldi, assembly GCA_963921515.1. NCBI lineage: Eukaryota > Metazoa > Chordata > Amphibia > Caudata > Salamandridae > Calotriton > Calotriton arnoldi. The sequence continues at coordinate 2,794,230 of CAWUFW010001318.1, read as the reverse complement.
ACTGACATTCTTTAGACCACTCAAATATACACCCTTTTTTGAGCAATTGCCTGATGCAAAACATTTTATCTGCAAAATTGTGAACAAATTTTGAATAGAATTCGGCCAAACCTAAGAAAGACCTGACTTCCTCTTTATTTTGAGGAGCAGGTGCTTCCCTGATGGCGTCAACTAGTTCAGATCTTGGACGAATTCCTTCAGAACTTATTTCATGCCCAAGGTATGTTACACTTTTCTTTGCCAGTTTGCATTTAGACTTCTCTGCAGTAAGACCCTTCATGTTTAGAGTATGTAAGACTTAAGACAAAATCCTATCATGTTCCTCTCTGTCCTTTCCCATGATAAGGGAAAACACAACGTTCTTCATGTCCTTAAATATTAAGTGCATTAGGCGCTGAAACATGGCAGCTGCTGAAGCTAACCCGAAAGGAACTCGCCTAAATTGGAAAATTCCAATAGGGGTAACAAAAGCAGTCAAGTGTTTACTATCATTATGAAGAGGTACCTGGTGGTACGCAGAGGTTAAATCAATCGTGGAAAACCATTCCATGTTTTTGGTAGCTGAGAGTAACTCTGAGATTCTAGGGAGAGGAAATACATCTACAAAAATGTTCTTATTGAGTTCCCTCAAGTCCGCACACAGACGAACCTGGCCTTGCGTGCAATGACAAGGGGGCGACCCAGTCCGAAGACTCCACACGTTCAACTATACCGTTATCAACCAATTTCTGGATCTCATTGACAACTTCATCCTTGATACCCAAGGGAATATTCCTAACCTCGTGGATGCAGGGGCAAGCATTTTCTTTCAAAATTATGTTGTGTGAAAAACTCTTGAGCTCACCAATGCTCCCTGAAAAGACATTGGGAAATTTTGTTACAAATTCTTCATGTAGGTTCTCACATTCAGTCTTCACACTCAGAACGGGATCAGGACTATTAGGATCCAGGAGTATCCCCAATTCACCTTGATCCCACCAACCTAAAACACAAGGCCCCGAAAGAGACACGTACAGCTTACATACTGCTTGCCTTCCTTTAAATTCAAAGGAGAGTTTTCGAAAACCAAGTAACTCAATGGGTTCACCTGTATAACTAACCGGGTGCACTTCAGGATTCTCTAATTCAGCACCAATTTTCTCACTAAATGTCTCCTCCCATTTGTTTTTCTTAATAATAGAGTAAGGTGACCCTGAGTCAGCCATAAGAGTCATTGGAACCCCACCAGCTAGTATTTCACAAACAGGTTTTTTTCTCTGTTTGCCACAAGCATCACTGAGTTCCTTATGAAGACAGCATATTTTGTTCTCTTCACCTTCTGAATCAAGACTTTCATTCCCTTGATCATACTCATCCACTACACACTTTACAGACTTAGATTTGTGGCACACACGTGCACAATGGCCAGAAACCTTGCAATAAGCACATTTCTGGCCTAAAGCTGGACACCTCTTATCATGTGCTAAATGAGAGTACCTACCGCAACGGTAACACATCCCTTTTAGATCAGAGAACTTCTCTGTGCGATCTTTGTATGCCACTTTTCCTTTCATAGGTAGTTTCTCATTTTTCGTTTTAGCTTGGTCATTTAGACGAGAATAGTTCCCTTTTACTAGTTATACAACGTCTTCACTGTTGTCCAGTTTACTGTTTGCCCCAACAGTTTTGGCGCATCTAGAAGTAAGTTCAGCTTTGCTTATAATTGAAGTAATTTCCCGTAAGCTTGCATCTCCATTAATCCACAGTTTATCTTGAAGACTCTGATTATTGCAATGCATAATCAATTGGTCACGAATTAGTTCCTCTTCAATAATGCCAAACTTGCAGGACAAATCTATTCTCCTCAGTGCCACTATATAATCCTCTACTTTCTCACAAGATCCTAGTTTTCTGTGATAAAAGTTGAATCTGTGAACGGCTTTGCACACGGTAGGTGCAAAATACGAATTTAAATCTGCAATGGCTTGAGTGAAAACATTAACCTCACTTCCTGCTAACTGTTTCTTCTCAATCCGGTTATATACTCTCAAACCCCCAGGACCTAAACAATGTAAAAGAATTTTTTTTTCCTTTCTGGGGGTAACTCCTTACTTTCAAAAGTATCCAAATAATTGATGAGGTAATCCCTCCATTCCTCCCATCTCTGGCTAGATACTTCACAATCTTTAACCATGAATGGCTGTGGAGCAGGAAGATTCATGGTAGCCATAGCCATAATTGTGAAGTAAACCGTGGAAGATTGCCAGAAAAATCAGTATACCAAAGACTATGCGGCATAATGTACAAGCATAAAGTTCAAGTGAAATGTACCTTGAATATGAAGAGTAAAGTATAATACGCAGTGTATATATCACCTTTAAAGTGTCGGTGTAATTAGTTTCAAACGTGGAGACAATTTCATCTATTGTACACAGGAGGCATCGGCGCTGAACCGCTAGGCGCGCATGTGCCTTTTTACAAAATAAGCCGAGTGAAGAAACACTTGCAGCAGCCGGCTGGCTTGTTAAGAAGTTGCTAGGCGACTTAAAATGCCACAAAATGTCCGCCACGCAAGGTCACGTTGCGTGACCTCATGTGGTGACGTGTGTGGTTGGAACGTCAAACTCTCTTCCTAGCTGCCCACGTCAGGACGTTGAACGCGTAGCTCCACGTCAGGGTTGCTTCCATGTACCTTCGTCTGACCGACGTCAGAGTTCCTTTCAAGAGTGGAACACGAGCGTGGAACACTGCCGCCGCTCAAAAGATGCGGCCGAATAACCGATCCACCAACCGTAAACCAGAAGTCAGGTACGCGTAGATGTAAAGTGTAAAACTTACACTCAGGAGTTATACAAAAGTTGAGTCCTCTAGATCCTGAAACTTGCAGTGCGTCTCTCACTTCTGCGGGCTGCAGGCCTCCCAAGGTGCTGTCGCAGTTCCATAAAACGAAGATGATAGCCAAAATTCAAACGCAGCGTAGGTTTGCGGGGTTTAAGCCACTAGTCGCCATTGAAATGAATAAAACATCCGGAGTAGTTTAGGTGTAGCTTTATTCTGTAGACTTAAACCCCCGACAGCAAGGAAGAGCTCGCACCCCAGCCAGCTCCAGCTCCGTTCCTCAAGACTGGCTTCCCACACATTCCAAACCCTGAGCTAACTAAAGCTCTAGAATCTCATTAGCTAGGGTGGCTCGAGCACACGCTCGAGCACCAACACAACACACAACACACAACACCTTTAAACGGCTGCATCTTTTTTCAATCAATTTTTCACTTTCAATGCTTACTGAATATGTTTGCACAAAAAAAAACCTCTGAGGCTTGCCAAGGACAGACCTATTGGCTTTGCCATTGACTTTTTCACCTGGTTTGTACTAAGGACTGGGGTTGGGATCGTGGATAGTTCTTTATGAGTTTGTAAAGTACCCTTTAAAATTAGTTCCATATATGAGACATTATTGTCAGGTTTTCTTTGATTTGTGTTAACCTGCAGTAGCAGGCTAGAATGTTAATGCTCTCTTATTTTTGCAAGCTCTGGTTGTTTGTTTAATGATTCTATTTTCTGTATTTCATTTGTTGTCTTTAAAAAAATGTGGATTCCAAAAGGAACAAGTCGGCAGATGAAAGTCACAGTGGGTCACCTACTGTATGGTCAGAGTGCCGGCTGGGTTTCAAAAGGAGCGAAGGTTATCAGCAACAAACAGCAGTGTGGGGATGTAGAAAGCATGTCTGGAACCGTCTGATTCCAACAGATGAATGTCAACACAGACGCAGTCAACACCTACTGACAACATTCGTGTCCAATTTTACAGCTCACTGTCACTAAGGTCCTAGCTAGGAACTGAATACACCATGCTTTCGACACACAGCTTTCTCCCCTGAAATGCTGCAGAGAGGAAATGCCTTGGAAAGTTTGGAATGTGTGCACTGGTTTATACAAGGCAGGGCCACTGAATTAAGCAGCAATGGGAGACATGGTTTACTAAATTGTGAGCTAAGAAAAGACAAATTATGTTGAGTTATGAACTGTGCCGTGGCAGTTGTATCTCCCTATTTTGACATTTTAAAACAAAGAAGTATACTCATTAACCAGAACCCATTAAAAAGCTACACATCAACAAATAATGATATTGTTTTGCATGAAAGGACAGGAACACCCTCTGAAGTAAAATAATCTGTTTAAAAAATACAGGGCCTCATCATAGTGTGCGCCCCGCTGGCCACACTCTGGATGTCTAATACTAGACCAGGAGAAAGCCTTTGACTCCCTGGAATAGGAGTATTTATTTGCTGCACTAGCACGTTACACGCTAGGTTTCACATTCATATGCATGGTGCGACTTTTATACACTGAGCCAATGGTGCGAGTGAGAGTAAGCCCATATATATCCGACCCTATATCGGTTAGAAGAGGAACTAGGCAGAGGTGCCCACTATCCCCTCTCCTCTTCTCGCTATCCATAGAACCACTAACAGAAGCTGTCCGCACCAGGGCAGGCAGGGGCATCCAACTTGGGGATGGCACACACATGATATCATTGTACGCAGATGATCTACTAGTGCATATTAGAGACATGCGCTCGATTTCTCCGAGATTGGCACATATTTTAGGAGGCTTTGCCTCCTTATCGGGACTTAAAGTTAATGGTGCCAAATCGAGCTTATACCCCTTCAATGAGAAGAGCCAAGACCCGACATATGTCCTTAATGGGGTACACGTGAAGTGGCAAGTAGATACCTTCCACTACCTAGGAATGAGAATATACAGACAATCAACGGATCTGCTAGATGGTAACCTGGGAAGAGCGCTGACTCCCGTCCGCTCTCAAATGGCATTCTGAGGAACTCTTCCACTGTCGGTGACAGGCCAGATGGCCCTCAACAAAATGGTTATCCTCTCACGGTTCTATATTATTTTGCGAATCTGCCACTATACATTCCTTCTTCTTTTTTTCTCCTACTAGAGAGATTGGTCAGAGACTTCATTTGGGGCAGTCCCCATACCGAGTGGCAATGAGGAAGCTATGCTTGCCCACGGACCAGGGAGGCCTCGCAGCCCCAAACCTGGAACAGTATTACCTAGTGGCACAACTACAATGGGTGGCAAGATGGCTGACGGATCGCCAACTCTGTGACACAGCGACTTCTCAACCACCCTGCTCTTTAGCTGCCTTTACCAGACTATTCCATCCTTGCATGAAGATAAAACCACCGGAATCACTGCTACTCAGTGTGGTGCATAGGTGTTACCGTAGGAGCCTATATATTATTAGACACATGACGCCATATACGCCTGCTCTACCGCTAGAGGGAATGCCCACAGGACACCTGTTGACAATGGCAGCTGAACTGCTGGGCTGGTGAGAGGTGGGTATTCAGGATACAGGAGATCTGTACCCCGAGGGTGTCCTCATCCCGGATGACACACTAGTAGAAGACAACGGGTTACACCCAGGTAAATTCTTACTACATTGCACGCTATTGGCTGCCCTTGCTTCCAAATGGGGGGATTTAACCAATGAACCCCAAACCTACCTCACCATACAGTATTTACACATAATGGGACGCGGCGGGCACCACACCCGCTGGTTCGCCGCTTCGCTGAGACAGCTCACAGCAGTCAAATTGGCACCGCAACGACGTCACTGGGAGGAAGTCTTGCATCATCTGCTCATGGGCCCCGAGTGGGCCTCAGTGCTGGAGAGCCCTGTGCAGATGCCCAGGAATGCACGCCTATGCCAAATACATTACATTACACAGAGAGCATATCTAACACCTGCAAAAATTAACTGGTACTTTAGCCGATTGGACGCTGCCTGTCCCCGTTGCTCCCTCATAGACGCAGATCTACTGCATATGCAATGGGGATGCCCCAACTTGCATTGATACTGGACAGAGGTAGCAGACACACTTACCCAATGCACAGACCGTTCCCTTCCATTTGAATGGAAAGTTTACATTTTTCATCTCTACCGTAGAAGCCAGAAACATAAAGTGACTTCGAGATTTCTCAATTTGGGCATTGCGGTAGCGAAGAGATTGATCACTCAGAGATGGAAGGCTCTGGATCCCCCTCACATACTAACATAGAGACGCTCCATGCTGACATGGGCTAAGGCTGAGAGTATTGCGCTACATCGAGAAAACACCCTGGGTATTCGCAGGACTCCACTCGCCGCAAGCTGGGACGTGGTGCTAACCGAGCTGCAAAACATACACAATACCAATACGGAAGGCTCACCATCGGCTAACGCCACTGCATGGGGTACACACTAGAAGAGGAGGGTATTGGATGCAATAAAGCTGATCTGAAAAAATAGGAGGTGGACTTAAATGTGCGTTACCCAATACTGCAGCTTAGACACATATCAGATCCCCTTATATGTGTGACAGTACAGAAGGCACAGTAGGCGGGGGGGACGAAGGAACGCTACGGTTTATTATCACGCAGTTACCCGTTATGTTTTAAGTTTCCCCTGTTACATTATTACCCGCCTCCTCAGTTCACAAACCACTACACAGAGAGGGCTAGTAGAGTCGACATGTAACATGCACATGTGTTGAGGGGCCTACATGAACACCAGCGATAAATACTTAAGACACAAGTACACATAGCAGTCACATATGTACCCTGCAGTCGGGAATGTGGATGTATGTTGCTTAATTCTGCTTTGATGTATATTCAATATCAATGTACCAATCATATGGCCACTATTAACAGGAATGTATACTGTGTATGACTGACCTGTTTAAGAAAACTTAATAAAAACAGATAATAAAACAAAACACATAGGGCCTCATTATGATGTCGGTAGGATCGACACCGTCCCACCGACATCTCTGGCTGCTGTCAGACCGGCGCATTACGATGAGGTCGGTCAGGCCGCATTGTTTGAGGGACCGACCAACAGCATCCGATGGGCTCAAGGAGCCCGTGGGGCGGTCGGTGGGATCACATTGCCCACAATGGATGCCGTGCATTCTCAGGCACCGCCATGAGGATTACGATCGACCTTTCCGCCAGCCTTTTCATGTCAGTTCTTCTGACATGAAAGGGTGGCGGAAAGGCTTTTTTGGGGCCCCTAGCAGGGCCCCTGTCCCTTGTGGCCCTCCGTTATGTGCCCTTGGGGGCTCCTGTCGTTCCCCCCTAAACAGCCCTAGACCCTGTGGCAGGCGCCACATGGTCCCTGCCACAGGGTGCAGGAATGTTTAAAAAGTGTATGCTTACTATTGCTGCTCGTGCTGTGGCCCGCAGCACAAGCTGCAGTACTAAACATACACTTTACGACCGCCGTGAAGGCGGTCGCATCGTAATTCAGAATGCGGGAACTCCAACTCCTTGTCAGGCGGTCCCGTTTCCAGCACGATACCGGTCAGACACTCATCCAACCGGCATCGTAATTAGGCCCACAATGTCATACTATGCGGAAAACACACTTCTTCATGTGCACACTTCTTGCAATAAAAGGTGTGCATCTTTTATTCTGTGTGTCTCAGTTATGTTCAGGAAAAGTCTTCAATTTCACGTTTGCTCTGTACACATACAAAAGGCCTCCACGAACCCCTCTTGCATTAAGAAACAGCCCCACAGAACAGTATTTTAAATGTGGAATGCAAGTGTCTCTCTAGGAAGCACTGTAAGATTCAAACATCAGACCTGAAAAAGAAATGTAAAACATTTGGGAATTGTTTGTACTCTGAGTGCTCTTCTGAAAAATCTGTTGCTTTGACAACAATATGTGTGGTGTAAACATGAATATCCATGAATAATGAAAAAAAACATTTTCATGACAAGGAAGGAATAATTTTTACCACACCACTTGAATTACATTGAAGTATGTAAGGATTTTTTCATGCTACATAGAAAAACCCTTCCCCACTCCATCATTTGTTTACATTGATACTTCTTGGACAAATGTTCCAGCTTATAAGTACTGGTGCAGCATCTGAATGTAGCAACAACAACTGAAAGATAGCCTGTTAACCTTTCCAAATTGTCTCCCACAGCCTTTCATCATGTGTCTAATATTTATTTTCATCAATTTGAGAAAGTTAGATGCTGTTGTCAAATATATATATGGCAGGCATATATGCCGCATATCGCAGGGAATGCTGCGACCACAGTGTTGTGTAATTCCAATGTTGTTTGACTTTTGCAAAAGGCAGAGGTATTGTCTCCCCCAGGGAGCACTTGTTTAGTATGGATAGTGGAAAAGACTTCCTGTAGGAACAATTTCCTCCTCTGCAGAAGGGTAGAATTGGCTTTGGTTCAGCTGAGTAATATTTGACATAAGATTTGGCCTCAAGATTAAAAGCATGAGAGCAATACTTTAACCACAAGAGTCGTTTCTTGAAGACAACATAAACTGAGACATGGAAGGACTGGCAATGCATGGAGCTGCTGGACAGATCGCAAATATGTATTTGTATTAAAAAGGCAAGAAATACTTACAGAACAGTAATAGTAGTGGGAAATCCAAGGAAGATCTTTTTTAAAAAGAAAAATCACTGGATTAATGGCACTCAGACTGGCGGTCGTCATTTGCCAACAAGTTCTAGGTTTATATATTTTAAAACAAAAGAGGGTGGGACTACCCCGCCTCGTGTCCCAGCACCCAGCTCGCCCCAGTGCATCATGGTAAATGCAGTGCATGATAAAACGTATTGCAGTGACAGTCTTTAGTTTTTCACCCTTGTTGGTGCAGCCAGTGCTGTGTATCTCTAAACACGTGTTTTATTTGGTACATTGATCCGAGAAGACTTTCGGCAGAATTCTCAGAACCTCCAGTGATCCCTTGAACACTGGGGGTGGATGAGTATAGGGGTGCTGCCAAATCAAGCGGTACTCAGCGCTGCGCCCCACTCATTCTGCTAGCTACCTGCCCGCCCGCATGGGAATGGAACTCGAATTCCCTATTCCACATTCCAGCATAGCGAGAATTTGAAAGGCTGCTAGCAGGTCCGGTCATCCCGCTTCCTGATTGGTGGCCTCCTCACGCCTTGTAACCAGCGGGCCGCGTGGATGCTGCTGCGAGAAGGGCCAGGGTGACTGTGTAAGATTAGTTCACGAGGCGAGTCGGAGGCGTGCCCGCACAAACTTTGCTAGCATGGCGGACTCCCTCCTCGGTGATACCTGCGGTAATATCAAAAGTTCAATATTTGAGCAGTCTTTCTTTGTCACATGGGCCACTGTCCTCCGCGAGGGCGCATGCAGAGGGCGAAGGTTTATCCAACAGCAAACATGAGAGAGCAAGGTAGAAATAGAGAGATAAGATAAAATACAAAGCTAATGTGACAAAAACTATCAGCGACGTGCGGCCTTCAACACACATTAACAGAAAGCACACATTGCTCACCGCATGCACCCACTCACAGCCAAACAGTATCACAGAGCACACCCCAAGACACACCACACTCATCTGTGTATACACACACATAAAGAAACAGAGGCATTGCAGACTACAACGTGGAAAACAAAATGGGTCTGATTACAAACTGGGGGGATCAGAATTACCGGTTCCTGCTGTAATTCCTCCCCTGCACTATCCAATTACGTGTGCAACTTCCCAGAACATGGAATAACTATGCGGACCCAGTATTTCGGAGTCATTTTCAGACAAGTTTTCCCGATGTAATGCCCCCAATTACAACTTGCCCTGAGGAGGTGGGACATGGGAATGGGGGATAAAGCAAGGGTCCAGGGGTGAGGAGGGTATCAGAAGCAGGGGGGGGCTGTTCGGGGAGCATGCACTCCCTCATCCTGTAGTAGAGGGTTGGTGGAAGGCTCTTATGATCATGAAAAGAGGTATTCCCACCAGTCGACCTCTAATCAGGTTCAACTGAGGTCAACTCTGAACCGGGCTTACACACGCGCACGCACGCACACACACACACAGCACACACTCACTCTCTCACTCTCACACTCTCACTCATTTCAACCAGAACCATAGCTTACACTGTAGAAAAAGTACAGAACTACCTACATGCATTCAAAATCAGTCTATGAAGTACCTCTAGATGCATCTATACATGCACACACAGTGTAAAGCGGTCATCGAAGCAATATAAAATGCATTACTGGATGTACCGATCTGTGTGCACACATGCACATGTGCATCAGTTGATTGTGGACCTTAAAACATATCACCAAATTAGCTCACAACCAGCCTAGGAATCACGCTATCATGGATGGCAGACAGAAAGAAAAATCGCACACCAACGCAGCACTTAACACTAGGAACAGTTACACCATTTCACAAAACCGAGATAAAGTCAAAATTGTAATTGACTATAGCAATTTGGCTTTGAGGACCATGAATTTGGAATGGTTCGTGATTAAACCTACAAACTTAGCCCAGCCAACATAGGTTATGGCCATTAAGAAAATATTTTGCAACTCCTATGCCACTGAAATACTCACACAGACCATGGTAGGCGAAGTGAAGGGCATCACCACGCTCGTAGTTGGTGCTTATCTCCATAATTCACCAAAGTCTGAAAACCAGATTGATCATCCTGAATGAAACCACGTGACTTGACCTTGTGATTAAGCTAGCAACAACAACTTTTTATGATCTTTCCCGACAATAGCAAGTGCTTGACTGAGTGATAGTTTGTCAGGTTGTTGTGGGGCAGGCTGGGATTCTTGAACATGTTTTTCAGGCATCTGAATGTCCCACACCATCTTCGAGTCTAGGTTTTGATGTAAAAACATGTGTTCCTTGGCATTCCTTCGATGTAGTGGAGCATGTTCCTTGGAAATGCCATGGAACGTCACAAAACACATGTGCTTACACAGAAGCTTGAGCTCAAGGGCTGTGGGGAACCTTAGAATGCCAGAAAACATGGGCAGCAAGACGGAGACCTGGGTGGATTAATTCGAAAGACTTTTAGCGCTGCACTCCCTCCTCAAAGATTGAACTTTGTAATGTACAGGAATACTGTGTATAGGCTGACGATGTTCCTGTCGATAAGAAATGAAACATGTTGACTGGATTGTCTATATTTTGAAATAGGTAAATAAAGAAGTTAAAAAAATACTGAAGAATCATACTCTGTTCTTTGTTAAATTGTGGAAAAGCACATATGACAGAGCACTTCTACAGCTTGGAGTACGTTCCAACACTCAAAGTGGTTTACTGATTGGTGAGTTGGTTGTCTTTCACAGCCTCAAGTGGCAGGACTTCTTGCAGTTGGGCCCTGGTGGATGTGCACCCAAGCAAGACTATGGGGCATATTATCAAGCCCTTTATCGCCGCGTTAGCGGCACTTTTCTGCCGCTAATGTGGCGATATTTTTATCACACTATTAACAAGCTGCAGCTAACGGGCTTTAGCGTGAGTTTTTGGGCAATAGCGGCCGTTTTTTTATCTCTAAGCATGTCAGCGATATATATCGCTAATGACATGCAAAGTAGGCGTTCCTGACTTAAACTCCATTGAAACAGTCGCAAACACAACTTCCCTCTATTATCAATGCCCGCGAAGCGATAAGAAAAGTCGCTCTAACCGCGCTTATCGCTGGAATTTAACGCCTGAAAAAAACTTGCCTTAACCATTATGTCAATGGGTGCTGGATTGCTAGGTTAAGTACACACTTGCCTATTAGCAAGCTTTTCATTAGCGCAGTTAATTTAGCGCTGGAATTCTCACGCTATTGCTGGTTTTACTCGCTATCGCTGGATTTCCTATCGCCTTTGTGATACGCGTTGATAATACAGCGCTATCACGGCAAGGAAATCCAGCGATGGCCGGCGATAAAAAAAACAGCGCTAAGCGCGCTTCGCGATAGTTATCGCAGATCCTTGATAATATGCCCCTCTATCTTTGACTGTGGATGACCTGAGTGTGTGGTAGTCAAAGCTGCTAATTGTAAACAACTCTCACACCCAGCAGAGGTAAGGGGACTTTTTCTCGCCACCTAACCATAACCTTTCAGCAGCTTGCAAGTGGGGTACAGCCTGCAATACTGCCAGTGCCGGTTGGTGGCAAATCACGCTGTGTGGCTCAAAGATATACATAACATATACACATATATACATATACAAATACACATATACACATAAAACATACACACAATACACATAACAAACACACAATAATATACACATTAACTTAAATATACATGTTAAAAAAATCAATCACTTACTTTACACTGCTGCTCTTTCTGCAGTACTTCCTGGTTGTTCTGCAGGCAGCACGTCCTCCGAGCGCGAAGCCCACAGCCAACTCTCTCGTAATCAAGACGCTGTTCTAAAGCGTCTTGATTGGCTGGAGCGGGCTAGCTCCACGCTCCAAAAGGCACTGTAGGCCTGTGCTTGCTCTCCAACCCCGCTGTCCAAGACAGCGGGGTTGGAGAGGTTTGTATTACGCATGTCAGTTTGGCCGTAGCAAGGCAGCCGGCCAAACCAACATGCGCAATCTAAACTTAAGTGGCCACTCCTCACTGCTATCAATCATTGGCAGCAGTGATGCACTGGTCTCGCCCTGCCTTTGCACTTCGTTTGCTGGCAGAAAGTGTCAAAAATAAAATGGTAATAAAATCATTGTATTACCATTTCGTTTTTGACACTTCTGCCCAGCAGGGGGTGGGGGTGCACTCCTCCACTCCCACAGAGGAACCGCCGCTGAATACTTCTCAATATTTTCACCCATGCTGTGCCAGAAAAGAATAGGAAACAGACTTTCTTGGGTCTTTTTTAACGGATAGTGGCCCACCAATAAAACCTCCTTGGCTAGTTGTCTCAATAAAATTCAGTGAAAATTGGGGTACCACAAATCTCCTGCTTGCTTCAGGCTCAAGTGTCATAGACTCACTATAGAAGAGCCATTTTGTTCATAATATCCTAATGTTCTGTGCCCTTTTACCTCTTGTTTGCAAGTAGGCTTGAGCGTGCAGTCCCAATAGAGTTGAACTCTGCTTTTGCCATGAAGTGTTCCATTCTTGGACGATACTGTGCAAGCAACGAGGTTGGACACCTGGGCCTCTAGGACAAGTATGCATTCCTCGCCTGCAAGGTTAGGAAACATTGCTGCCTCTCTGTGCTACAAAAATGTGGCTGGCCAGCCATGGATTCCTCTTTGGTTCTCTGATGGAGCTTCTGTTATATGTGGGTTCCCTTAGAATTCTTCAGACAAGTATCCCAAGATCAAATTGTAATGTCATCCACCAAAGCCAACACAGTGAAATTCAGTGCCCACAAGGGATATTCCTTTTGTTTGTTTTGTGATGCAGCCTGGCCCTTCTAATTTACTCTGGTTGCAGACAAGGTGTAAGAAACCAAAGCTACCTTCTTAGGATCTCCAACCTGAAAGCTGAATACTAATGTAGGCTTACAGGACAAGTGCCAAAGATTTCCCAGAGTATAATTCCCCACTGACTCTTTGGTCACACCAGTATGGAGAAGAGTAATGAAACACTTAATGGTGGAATTCTGGGCTAAATTCATAGTGTCCAGTGTCAACACTTTATAGTTTAACATATGAGCTAGATTCTACTAACCGTAGTGAACCCCGAACGCACCTTACCTGCCCTCATAGAGGAAATGCAGGCCTATAGTCGGGCCTCCGTTTTCCGCATAAACATGGAAAAATCACAGGCACTGAGCCTCTCAATACACCAGGAATTAACCACAAAACTAGAAACACAATTTCGCATTCAATGGGTACCCACTGCGCTACCCTACCTGGGGATTAAATTAGCATCGACACTCCACCAAACCTCAACAATAAATTACCAAAACCTTCTAAAACAGATCAGACACAAGATGTCTAATTGGAAACACCACCAGATCTCTTGGTTGGGCTGAATCGCTTCGGTCAAAATGATGATACTCCCCAAAATTCTCTACATATTCCGAACGCTGCCCCTAACCCCCCCCTCCCCCAGGGACTACTGGCCAAGCTACAAGCTGAAATCCTACAGTTTATATGGTCCAGGAAACGACACCGCATGGGTAAAGAATTGTGCTATGCTCCCCCCCCCCAAATTTGGAGGCCTAGGTATCCCTGACCTCCAAAAGTACTACGAAGCAACGCAGATATGATACTTGGTGGAGTGGTACAAACCAGAGTCAGAGAAACACTGGCTCTTCCAAGACAGAGCAGTTGCAGGTACATCTCTGTGGAAGGTCCTCTTCCTCAAGAAACCCAATAGACCCCGAAACCTCTATCTTTCCCCAATCACACAAGTAAGCATGAAAGCAAGGGACCAAACAAGCACCAAACACGGACTCACCTCTTTTCTCTCACTGTTGACCCCTCTATTTGATAACCCAGATTTCACACCTGGCCTAGACTCCAAGGCATTCACTGAATGGAGAAGGACCGAATGTCGGGCCATGGGACATATGATAAATGAAGCAGGAGTGATACCATTCCAACAACTATGCGGTGATTTTAACCTCCCAGAATCAGAACGATTGCACCACCTTCAACTCCACCACTGGCTCCTACACCTTAGCAATAAACCATTCATACAGAGACTTCTCACAGCATATGAACACTGGCTCATTTCCCGCACTATAGACAAGGGTCTCATTTCGGAGATCTACATGTTCCTAATACAAACTCGCTAACATGTCTACAACGCTGGTCAAAATAGATGGGAGCAGGAACTGAGAAAGAATGGCGCGACATACACTATAGAGCCCGAAACACCGCCAGTAATACCTCCCTCACTGAAACATTAGTAAAAATCACCACGTACTGGTACCTCACACCCGCCAGGCTACATCAAATGTACCGGCACCGTAGCGATCGTTGCTGTCGAAACTGCGCCGACCAAGGGACTCTAATACACATACGATGGGAATGCCCCTGACCCCAGCCATACTGTACACAAATACTAGACGAGATAGACGTTCATCTCGATGCAGAGATACTGAGATACCTGGCTTATGTTTTACTAGGCCTACCTAACCCCTTAACCTATCCCTTGAAATCTAAACATGGCAGACAAATTGGCTTTGCGCTGGGAGCGGCGACACAGAACATTCTAACACACTGGGGTTCACCACAACTCCCCATGCATACAAGTTGGCTTCACAGGCTATGGTTCATTATGGGCATGGAAAGAATATCCATGACACTCGCAAATCAAGACGACAACTTTGAGAAACTCTGGCGTCCTTATTTGTCCCTCCTAATTCACGATTTGGGAGTACTCACTTCCCCAAAATATTTACGACTTTTACGTTTACCAGAAGCTGCCCTCACCACATGAGTGGATATGTATACATAGGAGGTAAATCAACTATGTTAAAATCATTTAGCAAAGGTGATTCGGACTTTGGGGTTGGGAGGAGGGAGGGCTTGGGGTGGGAATGTGATTCTCTTGTTTCCGTTGTCTCTCCTCTTTCCCCTTTTCCTTACGTTGGTTGAGATGTTTCTCATTTTCCCTTCCCCCTAACAGTTGAATGCTGCCAGTTATTTTACTAGCTGTGTCAATGTTGATGCATATAACGATGTAAACATTATTCTGGCATGCTCTTCAATAAAAAGATTTAAACCATAACATATGAGCTAGCGTCGTTTCTCTTGAGCTCTATTTTGTCTTACTAAGCTCTCTCTTTTTAGGTCAGGCTAGGGGCAGTTTTCTCCATTGCCAACACTCTTGTTATAGGAACAAAAGATGGTACAGAGAAGGTTTTTCAATGTCGATTTTGGTAGTTATCCATCTTGCGCTGAGTTTTTTTTATTGGTGAATAGGATAAAAATGGAAGTCCCTTTCTGCAAGAGCACTACGGAGCTCCTTTGCTACAAAAGCGGTCCCTGGCAATCCCCATGATGTCTGCATCCTTCCACAGCAAGACCTACAGCAACAACCAGATTTACCATCCTTTGCAAGTTACCCTACAAGATTAAGGGGTAACAATCTACCTCTGATCAAGCTTGCTCCCTCATTTCTCCAGGAAGAAACATACCAGAATCTTTTGAAGGAGCACATCCTCCATCATAATTAAAGGACATTGGCCCAGTTCCATCTCCTTGGCTCAAATAGAATAAACTCCTTATCCTATTTGAGCAGCCTTATATTGTGTTTTCTTCCTCATCTTCTAGAGCTCTTCATTGCTTAACCAGCTAGATTTTTGCAATGCAGATGTCAGTACATCCATAGGTGCCATTGTATTGTCGTTTTACTTTAAGAGGTTCTGTTATTTGGTAACACCTGATAACCCAAAACTGATTCTCACTAAAGTGAAAAAGTAGCACAGGACAGTTTTAAATGTTTTCTACAAATGGAAATATTCCTCTGAAGCTGCACGGAGGGTCAACAAGAATTCCATTACAAGAGGTAGTAACTGGAAAGTAAAGGTAAACAGTATCAGTAGATATTTTCATTCAAGTCCCCAAGTGAAGATTGTATTCAAGTTCTTGATTTCTCAGACATCCAGCACAAAGTGTCACTCACCATCTGGATTGTGGCATTCTATACGAGTGGAAGTCTGTTGAAGAGTCTCAACTTTGGCTGTGGAGTATATGTTAATATTACTCAACTAGCATAAGTGTATCATGCCTCGGCCTTTGACAATTTTCATCAGGATATAACCGTGAATAATGACTGAAGTGGGATTTCCGCAACACATTATTAATATAGCAATCTATTGCATGATGTAGTTGAAAGCAAAGAACCTTCTTTCTTAGCGCTGACATCCCACAGCATGAACATGCTCTCTAAATTAAGGTGAGATGAGGACAAGATGCCTAAAAGAATTTCATATATAAATGTGAATTTCACTCCCACTGTTGGCGGGCCACACAGCTGTGATGTTATTGTTGGTGGCGATGTGCGAATGCACATCAGTGCAACTACTCTCTCCTAACTGGCTGTTTATTTGTTGTGACACTCAGCAACTCCTCAGCCACTCGCACATGCTCACAGACTCTTTGCTATTTTTTTCCCTGGCTTTTCAGTTACATCATCAGAACACCCTCCCTCTGCCAGTCCCCACTGAGTTGGTACTAGAAGAGGATATTACCAGAGGCTGTGGATTAGAGCAACAACGTGGTCGGGCTTAGATATGAAAGCTAGAATGTTGTGGCTAAGGAATGGATCAGTGAGAGATTCACATTGGCGTCTTGATCAAGCTCCTCCTCAACAGAGAATCTGAACTGCAAGTTACGTGCCACATGTCAATGGAAAGGATCAAATTCACATCTTCTTATGTTCTTTGTGCAATTAGGAAAAGGTATTAATGCATCTTTTTTTCCCTAATCCTGAATTTTAAGGGGGCCATTATGCAGTACTAAAAGGCAATGAATCATGTGCCCCCTTACTGAAATAATGCACTCTACCTGATTCAAAAAGGCAGTTGTTCCTGAAAAGCTGGGCTGGGGTGTGAGCTTTACCATGCATATACCTTTACCAATCATGCCTTTACAACAAAATTAGTTGTAAAGGCATGAGTGGTAAAGGCATGAGTGGTAAAGGCATGAGTGGTAAAGACGCGGTCGTGGTTAAGACCATGTTGTTCAGGCATGCAATATTATCGAATGCTTGGTTATGTCATACAACCATTGGAACTGACTGTTTTGTGCAGTTCATTCTACTGGATAATTCTCATAGGAAACAATGGTCCAATGTTATCGGAAGAGAGTTCAGCACCATGCATAACTCTTGCGCTGATTGAAGTGCTGAAAGTATTTAACATTTACCTCTCTGGAGGTGCACTGGAGTTATGGTGGTTAGAGGACACTGGTATCAAAATTAAAAAGTACTATTTGAGTCTCTCAAAAATATTCTGCATACTAACTTTTTGGTGAAATTAGTCTATGTCAAGTAAATACTGAAGGAGAATTGGCTAAAAATATAGATTCCTGTTCTTACTGAAGGAGCACAAAGTACTTTAGTTCCCCCTTGGTAATAGGGACTCTAGTACTTTGCAGTGGGAGGTTTAGCACCACAAAATAAATCTGACATTCAAACCTAGCATTCTGTCACTGACATTGCATTCTATTGTGGCAGTAGAATGTTGGACAAGTCTATCAATAGACTTAGGTGGACCAAAACTGAAATTGCTTGGTCGCGATTGAAAAACTCTAGTGGTTTTAAAAACATGGGGACAAAAAGCCATGGATTCTTATGAAGTCCCTCTCAATTATTGTGGTGGTTAGGAATGACTCCAACCTCAATGACTAAAGGTGATCCAGGCCCTTATGTGTCAGATGACAAAAATGAGCTATACAGTTTAACCCCTTCGGTGCGCACCAGTGCTCATGTGCGTCGGACGGCCCCCGGCCGTCCGATCACATGGCACAGGGAATCCCTCTGGTGTGGGCACCAGAGGGATTCCCTTTCCCCCCAACAGCCTCGGGAGCTGGGGAAGAGCTTCCCCAGCTCCTGTGGCTGTTTCTTTGGTTTCCCTAAAATGACGATCAGCGCGCACGTCGCGCTGACGTCATTTCAGTGAAACCGAAACTGAAATGAGCCAAGAGGCTCATTTCAGTTTCACTTTCTACGTGCTCAGGGGGCTATCTCAGCCTCCTGAACACATAGAAAGTCGGGAGAGGCATCGTTGGAAAGGGGAGAATCTCCCCTTTCCAATGCTACCCATCCCCAGTAGATCCCAGCTTGTGGATCGCCCCAGGAGGGCGATCCCCAAGCAGGGATCCGCCCACTAGCCACCAGGGAGGGGTGAGCGGCCCCTTGGGCAAGGGCCTTTGCTCCCCCCAATTAATAATGGGCACAAACAGTCTTTCTGCCCCTCCGGGGGGAAGATGGGGGCAGTGGCCCCCAATTTACTCCCCCGGGGGGGCAGGAAGCCCACTAGATCCAGGGATTTTTTGTTGTTGTAATACTATAGGGTTGGGGGCTACCCAAGATGGGCATGACAATGCCGCCATCACCCCCCTAGCGAAATTCCAGTCTTTCTGCCCCCCCTGGGGGGCAGATGGAGGCATTAGCCCCCAATCTGCCCCTCGAGGGGGCAGAAAGCCCACTAGACGCCAGGGTTTTTTTCCCCCGATAATGTTAGGGGTGGGGGCTGCCCAAGATGGGCATGCCAATACCTCCACCCCTCCCTTCTACAAAATACCAGTCTTTCTGCCCCCCCGGGGGGCAGATGGGGGCAGGGGATTCTGGGTAGGGAAACGCTGGGGATCCAAGCAAGCCATACCTTTCCTGGACTCCCCAGGGTGTCTACTTTTGAGAAATATGTGGGTTTGGTAGGTTTCCCTAGATGGCCGCTGAGCCCGGGGCCAAAAACCCAGGTGCCCCCGTGCAAAACCAGGTCACTTTGTGATAGGTGATATTGATGTCTCCACAATACGTTTTGGGCCCTTGCCTGTCGCGAGTACTTGACCCACCCACACGAGTGAGGTATCATTTTTATCGGAAGACTTTGGGGAATGCGGGGTGGTTGGAATTTTGTGGATCCACGCAGATTCCAGAACTTTCCATCACAGAAATTTGAGGAAAATGTGTTTTTTTGATAAATTGTGAGGTTTGCAAGGGATTCTGGGTAAGAGAACCTGGTGAGAGCCAGACAAGTCACCCCATCCTGGATTCCCCTGGGTATCTAGTTTTCAAAAATGTATAGGTTTGCTATGTTTTCCTAGGTGCTGGCAGAGCTAGGGTTCAAAATCTACAGCTAGGCACTTTGCAAAAAAAGGGTCAGCTTTCACTGTAAAAATGTGGTGTGTCCACGTTGCGTTTTGGGCCGTTTCATGTTGCGGGCACTAGGCCTACCCACACAAGTGAGGTACCATTTTTATCGGAAGATGTTGGGGAATATGGGGTGGGTGAAATTTTGTGGATCCACGCAGATTCCAGAACTTTCCATCACAGAAATGTGAGGAAAATGTTTTTTTTTTACAAAGTTTGAGGTTTGCAAGGGATTCTGGGAACAGAACCTGGTGAAAGCCAGACAAGTCACCCCATCCTAGATTCCCCTGGGTGTCTAGTTTTAAAAAATGTATAGGTTTTCTAGGTTTCCCGGTGCCGGCAGAGCTAGGGTTCAAAACCTACAGCTAGGCACTTTGCTAAAAAAGGGTCCGTTTCCACAGTAAAAATGTGGTGTGTCCACGTTGCATTTTGGGCCGTTTCCTTTCGCGGGCACTAGACCTACCCACACAAGTGAGGTACCATTTTTATCGGGAGACTTAGAGGAACACAGAATTGTAGAGCAACTGTTATTACCTATTGACTTTCGATGCATGTCTGCCTTCCAAATGTAAGACAATGTGTAAAAAAGAAGACACTTTGAAAAATGGCCTATAATTCACATGCTAGTATGGGTACCCACAATTTCGGAGATGTGCAAATAGCTACTGTTTCTAAACTCTATATTTTGTTCCCATTTCAGAAATACGTTGGTGTCTTTCATACCGATTTTTCACTATTTATATTTTCCCACATGAATTGCTATATACCCGATACACAATAAAAAACCATTGCAAGATGCTGCTCAGTTATTTGTTCTGGGTTCCTTGGGTTCTTGGTGAACCTACAAGTCCTATATATCCCCACAACCAGAAAGGTCCAACAGATGTAACAAGATATTGCTTTAAAAAATCTGTCATATTTAGAAGAAGTTACAGGTGAGAATGTTGGCACAAATGGCTGTTTTTTTCAACTCATTTTCAATTTTTCCCATTTTCAACTGTTAGTTTCTATAAGAAAACCTCAAAGGATCTACACAAATGACCCCTTGCTGAATTCAGAATTTTGTCTACTTTTCAGAAATATATAGCTGCCCAGAATCCATTATTGCTTTCATACCCATTTTTACCATTAACTGAAAGGAGGTTGAAAGCACAAAAAATAGCAAACATAGGCTATGTCCCAGTAAAATGCCAAAACTGTGTAAAAAATGTTGGTTTTCTGACAAAAGTCTGTCATTTCCTGAAAGCTGGGAAGATGGTGATTTCAGCACCAAAAACCCTTTGTTGATACCATTTGCAGGGAAAAAAACAGACGCTTTCATCTGCAGCACTTTTTCCAATTTTTCCCCCAAAAACCCAAATTTAGCAATATTTTGGCTAATTGCGGGGTCCGCTCCAGGGGAATCAACAAACCCTGGGTACCTTTAAAATCCCCATGATGTTAGAAGAAAAGGACGCAAATTTGGCATGGATACCTTATGTGGTCAAAAAGTTACAGGGGCCTAAGTGCGAACTACCCCAAATAGCCAAAAAAAGGCTTAGCACAGGGGGGGAAAGGCCTAGCAGCGAAGGGGTTAAGTTGAAAGTCAGCGTGGCCAGTTAATTCACTGTTGCAAGGTCCAGCATGGAGCACAGTGAGCCTGAGTGTGGCTCGGATATATGCTTTCAGTGTCAGGCACAAGACTGGTGGGGCCCATCCCTTCTCCATGCCAGATGACAGGGAGAGGTTGCAAGTCCTATTTTCAGGGTCATATCCACACAACACATAGCACCTCATGCACCCTCAAAAAGTTTGCCTATTATGAGGGCTCCTTGAACATAGAGACTCTGTAGACTGCACTCCTCTTGGACAGTCACAATGTATCCCTAAAGCTATAAATCCGCTTCTGCTAACCAGCCACCTCCTACCAACTGGGTGGTAGAAGGGCTACACCCTAAAGATCAATTTGCAGTGGCTCCATCTTTGGCCGTCCCCACCAACACCAACAGAAGAGTAGGGTTGCACCAGGAAGGTCTGACATCTTATCTGGGTGGTCCCTGGGATTAGGGTCCACCTAGACCGACAACAAAATGGGATAATGTGCAGGAAAAAGCTGCAGATTTTCACCCTCTACTGAATTCAAGTTCCATTTAAGGAATCACAAATCACAATTTAGCGTGGTGGGGTAGGCTTTCAACTTCTGAAATGTTTTACAAAGCTACGGGTGCTATCAGAACGTTCATGAAGAACGATGGAACATGATATCTCTTTTAATTTGTAACCACACAACGCAACACAAATTGAGGAGAACTACCATAACATAGACCCCTATGTATCAACACATTTCTCCATAGACACAGAATGGGAAAAACCCATTTGTACATCAGGCACATAGTTGTTTAGGTTTACTCTGTGCACTCTAGAGTCTTTGTTTACTTTCTGTTTCTAATTGGACCAGATCTAGGTGGTTATTTTCCAGCTGGGGTGGTGACAATGATGGATTAAACAATATTTTAACGTTCACTTCTTCAAGCATGTGTCACTCCATGGCTAGGATTGCGCTATAAAAGACCCCTGCATACATACATTCATGCATAGGAAGGACACAGAGCTAGCCCTGTTCTTAAAGAGGAGACCCTAAGGGAGGCTGGGGACTCAGACTGGCCCACTAGCGAGTGCCATAACTATGCTCATATAAATGTCATATAATCCTAGCTGAAGCAAAATTGTTTGGCCCTAAAGTGGAAAATGACATGGTTTCAGGATCTTTCTTCCTTTCACATTTGCCTGTCGCTAATCAATTACCTTAAGTTAAGCCCCTGCCCAATTAAAAAGGTCTGCAACACAAGAGTGTTTTGTACCATACATTCTTACTCGACAATCAGATCTCTCATGAAGGAAAGATCAATTGGCAACACATAAAACCAGCAAGAAATTGCGTGTCTCCACACTCAGTATTCTTGCACATTAGACCCACTATTCAAACACAGATACAATACGGAAATGGAACCTATATTGGGCTGGTGGTGTGAATTGTGAAGCAATTTCAGTCTTTCAAAACCAAAGTGGCAAAACTTATACTCAATCTCAAACTTCAATATGAAAGACAACTGGCTCTGAAGAGTCTCCATTTACAGATTGCTGCAGGAATACAATCCAAGGTATTCTATCTGGAAGTGGTAAGGAAGATATCCCCCAACCTCTAAACTCACATCAACCGGAGAGGCCACCATACCATGCTCCACATGTATCTATCCCCTCCTAGTTCTCCCCAACCCAATATCGCCGCAAATCACAGCATTCATCTATTGATGCAGATGGGGCTGGCATGAAGGCTCTAGCAAATGCAATTTTGGCTTGTGTCAAGTGAAACCATCTGCTCATGTTTCCACTTTCCTTCTTTGCAGAGATGTGCCTTGCCCTGCAGACATGGACACCACGAAGAAGGCATTATGCTCCAATATGCTCTATGTGCCAAACCGTTCACCAGAACAAAAGTGGGGCCGGAAAGCCAGCAGCTCCTGCTGAACAATTGCATCTCCACACCCTACCACCCTGGTATGGAGGTGAATGAGTAACCGCGAGAGATGGTAACACTGGGGCATATTTACAAGCCCCTATCGTCACAGGATTGTCACTTTTAGCGATGCTCCTGTGGTAATAAACCCCTAGCCTTATTTACAAGGTCACGTAAAGCCACTTAATGTGGCTTAACGCCACCTTGTAAAAAAGGCCTCCTTTCACACTACACTTAGCGTGAATGGGGCGTGCAATGGGTGTTGTGGTGGGTGTTCCGCTGCAACACCCATTGATTTTGACACTGCCCCCTATTTACAAGGGTGGCTTAAATAGGAGGCAGCGCCAAAAATTAAGACCAGGGAAAACCTGGTCTTAGCATGGCGAAACGAGGAGAAATGCTTTATTTCTTCTAATTTTTGCTGTTTCTATGTGTGCTGTATTGTGCATCACACATAGAAACAGCAAATTGCCATGAATGATTGTTTATGTGCAGGAAGGTGTCCCTTCCTGCACATAAACAATCATTTAAAAAAATGAATCGCCATTTTGGATTGTTTATGTGCTTGAAGGGACACCTTCTGCACATAAATAATCATTCCCTCAACGCAGGCACCCTTGCAATATGGTGTAAGGTGCCTGCATTGGCGCTAGGCAGCTGAATTTAGCACCAGCGCAGGGAGAAACGCAGGGGTGCACCATATTATTCTAAATATGGTGCATTCCTGCATTTCTAAAGTGGCGGAGCACGGCGTTAGCAATTTTAGAGCTAATCTGCGCTCCGCCACTTTCTTATACATATGCCCCACTATACCTTGGATGCGGAATAACAGTAATTTTTTGCAAGTTCATGTTGAACTTTGAAGTCACAAATGAGGAGGCTGTGAGGGCGGCAGTGCAACTGAAGCAAACTTAACCCCATTAGCTTGGAAGTTGGCAAGATTTCACCCTTGAGACCTTGTGCGTCTGGTCTTTGGGACCATCTGCCTCAAATCCTTCATCTCTTTCATGTTATGTTTATGGGTTATTAGATTTGAGAAAATGTGACAGCAACTTCCATTCTATATATAGACCCACATGTTTATCATTTCCTATATTAATGTGCTAAGCTTGAAGGAGTGCAGCGGTGGGTGATTTGAATAGCCTTTTCAAGTTGAATGGCCTACACAGTATTCAGTATGCCCTCGTCATATGACAAACAAGACGTCAGGGAGTGAGTGAGATTGTGTGGGATGATACTGTAGGGCTTCAAGATGCAAATGTTCCATGGGGATGAATAAGCACTAGTCAGGTAAAGTTTATCTGATGGCGTGATCGAGGTGCAGGGTAGCTGTGCCTCTAGTGTTGGTGGTTTCTACATGGCATATGTACTCTATGAATCCACACTGTTGAGTCTCCTTCAACTAGCTCCTCACTCTCTTTTGTGGTAACAATACCTGGCGAAGACCAGCTTCAGCGACCTGTCCTTTGGCCAAGATAGACCTCAGAAATGAAGGAGCCTGGTTGATGCATGTATCCCGTTTGTGGCAGGAACACAGTTTAGGAAGCTCCTGCAGTGACCATCATGGAGTCACACAGAACCAAGTGTGCTGTCCTCACTGCCCAGATACTATCTGTCTTTCAGTGGCCCATTGATATTATTTAGGGCTCTGGAAGCCAATTAGAGGATACATTAGTAGAGCCTTAGAGATCGAGGAAGAGCAAAATAATCAGTACCTAGGCTGTCAATACACATTCCCAATTCCTTCGGTCATTCACAGCTCATCCACATGAACCATTGCACCTGGGCTTTTGTGTGTCATTTCACATTCATTTCACATTCATTAAGTGCACGACAAAAACTTTGAAGACATAAGTGATTTTGCATTCCTGGAAAAAGGAAATATTGATAGAGCTCTGTGATTGTTCATCTATTATTCGTAATGGAGTTTTCACAATAGCTTCCTTTATATTCAATTGTTTTCCATTTTGGGACTACTAAGCCAAGTACTAGGCCTTACATTATCCCCTCCCAGCTTAATATTAAAGTTCTGGATATGTTCGTCTATCACCATTCTAACCAACAAGGGCTTTTGGAATAACATTTCTTGACAATATGTAATTCCTTCTCTTGGGCTTCGTGCCTCTCTTAGCAAACACTTTTGGCCTTTTGGACAATGCTTCTGTTCTGCGATTGGAGACCCAGGGAGTTATCTGTTTTGGCTTTATTCATCTGAATGTTGTGAAAAATGAGAGAGAAACCAAAGGCACAGCTCCCAATCCCAACGCCATTCTATCTTAGTATTAGCTTGTAAAGTACGCCCACTCACCACTCCCACTAGTTGAAAGCTGATTAAAGCTCAACAGTGAATGCGAATCCCAAGTCAAAATACAAAGTGAGAGCAAAGTATGTACTCTGATACCAAATACTCTTTATGGATCAGTTGGCAGGGTGCAATCATACCCTAAAGATTAGATCAGAGAGCAGTGCTTAATAGGATCCCAAAGACTCCCTGTATGCCATCAGGCAGTGTGCAATCAATATCCCATAACCTCACAATGAACCAGACAAAACAAAAAGCGCTTTTCCTATGCAAACTAGGTCCTAACTATAACTACCAACTGGCACCACTCTTGGCCATGCCCAGCATGGGGTTGGATGCAGTGGGTGTCTTTTTTTCATTTTCCTCTGCATCTGTGGATCCGGGGGTGGATCTACGGATCCATAGACTAGACGAAAAAAACAATTGGGCAATTTTGTGCCCACGAGGGGTCCCGACTCCTCTATGTGACCCATGGGGTCAGGATGCTTGCAACCTGACCTTTGATATGTTTTTGCAATGTTATTTTCCCACCACCCCCTCCCCAGCCAATTCAACAAAGAAAATGGCGGCTGCAACTTTTCTATCAGGTTGGAACCAGTCAATCATGGCCTTGCCCAGATTCAAAGACCTGTGGCCGTAGATATTTATATTTTTTTAACCTTTAACATCTCTCAAGCTACTGGATGGATTTACACCAAATAACTGAAAGTCTGATCTGCGTAACCAAATCTAGCTTCATGCCAAATTTCGTGTAATTCTGTTCAGCGGTTCGGGCTGTAGTCGTGTTTAACCCCTTGACCGCGATCGGAATTCCGCTCGTGTGCTGGACATTCCGATCGCGGGTGCGGTCGTGACGAGCTCAGCTCGTCATGCGCAAAGCACTACCGCGCAGCATGACGAGCTGAGCTCGTCACGCGCATCGAAGGGGTTAAAGAATGCAAAATCTCCATAACCTAGGGAAAAAGTATTTTCGGATCCCCCTTTTTCTCGGCCCCGCTTGACGTATCACCTCGAAACTTTCGACAAAGCAGCTGAACTGGAGAAAGTATACGTTTTGAAAATTTCATGAAGATTTGTCAAGCGGCGCCAAAGTTATTAGCAAAATAATAAATGCTCTTCCTCTGGAAACTTTGGTCCTAACTATGACTACGTACTGGCTATTGCCATTAGTTTATATACATATATAAATATATATATATATAGCAGCTCTAACCATCCAAGGCAACGGCGGCAGTATATGGGTCATCGGCCAACAAGCATTGGGGCATCACTTGGTGTTCTGGACTGCCCAATTACTTAATGGACGTCCACGACGTGACTCCAAATACCAGCATGCCTTTGTTTGGGACTGAGGTGCGCGAAGTGCCTGTATCACTTTAGGGCGGAGGAGGGGCAAGTAACTACCACACTGGGAGTGGTCACAACACCATCTATATACCAGCTGACCCCCAGGGATAATGAGGAGCCATTGGAGCGAGGCACTGAGGAAAGCTACACAAGCTGAAACGCGTCTGCCAAAGCGTTTTCATGGACCTTTCATCCACGCGCAGAATTATCAATAAAGCTGCTTGTTTTGAACCCCGGAGCTGTGCCGCACTCTTTCCTACCTGTGAGGGAGTTTTGGTGTTTCATGTTGTGCCAGTAAGCGGGCTCTGGCAAGCGGTACGCCCTCTCGATCAGGAGCTACGCGGGAAGCCTGCAACCTTTGGAGTGTGCATGGAACTGCAACGCGTCGCCCCCCCGGCTGTTGCGAATTGCCATTAGGTGTTACTTCGGACTGGGGAGAGAGGAGGCAATATCAATTGCCTGAGAAGGGGACAAACAAGTAGCTCTAACCATCCAAGGCAACGGCGGCAGTATATGGGTCATCGGCCAACAAGCATTGGGGCATCACTTGGTGTTCTGGACTGCCCAATTACTTAATGGACGTACACGACGTGACTCCAAATACCAGCATGCCTTTGTTTGGGACTGAGGTGCGCGAAGTGCCTGTATCACTTTAAAGCAGAGGAGGGGCAAGTAACTACCACACTGGGAGTGGTCACAACACCATCTATATACCAGCTGACCCCCAGGGATAATGAGGAGCCATTGGAACGAGGCACTGAGGAAAGCTACACAAGCTGAAACGCGTCTGCCAAAGCGTTTTCATGGACCTTTCATCCACGCCCAGAATTATCAATAAAGCTGCTTGTTTTGAACCCCGGAGCTGTGCCGCACTCTTTCCTACCTGTGAGGGAGTTTTGGTGTTTTATATATATATAATAGCAATGTGGTTATTGATGGCAGTGTGCTCTGGCTGCTCGTGCTAGCGTGGAAGGTAGACGAGCCTTCCCACCTTCCCATATACGTGCTTTGGCTGCTGGTGCTAGCATGAAAGGTAGACCAGCCTTCCAATATGTTTGCAACAAAAAGAAAAAGCTGCACTCTAGGAACTCCAAGTTTTTTAAAGTTTAATAATCAGTTCTTCTGACAGAAACCGATGCATTTAGGCCCAACAGTCTGTATCACGGTTAATTAGTCCATCATCTATTTCCCTTATATATACAAGCCCGTCCTGTTCATAATGGAGCATTCTGGGAAATGTAGTATGTAACCCAATATAAAGATTGTTAGAACTGTCATCCTTAGTGTGGTCTTTCCCCTTAATTTTTGCCTTTTACCTCCTGTTTTTGCTCATTCTTTTTGTTGGCTTTAGGACTCTGACCATTTTACCACTGCTAACCAGAGCTAAAGTGCATGTGCTTCTCCTCTAAACATAGTGACATTGGTGTATACATAATGGTCATATTTGATTTACTAGTAAGTTCCTTGTAAAGTGGTATGACATATACCCAGGGCCTGTATGTCAAATGCTACTAGTGGGCCTGCAGCACTGATTGTGCCACCCACATAAGTAGCCTTTCAAAACTGTCTCAAGCCTGTCATTGCAGTGCCTGTGTGTGCAGTTTACTGCCACTTTGACTTGGCATTTAAAACTACTTTCCAAGACTCAAACTCCCCTTATAAGTCACACATAAGGTAGGCCCTAAGTAACCCTAAGGGCAGGATGCCATGTAAGTAAATGGTAGGACATGTGTGTTTAATATTTACATGTCCTGGTAGTGACAAACTCCCAAATTCGTTTTTCACTATTGTGAGGCCTACCCCTCTCATAGGCTAGCATTGGGAATGTCATAGTATACTTTAAAGCTGTAATTCTTGATCAGAGAAGAGTAGCCTTTCCATGTTTCATACATTTGGAAAAGTAATGATAAATCGTGCCCCCTAGTTAAGTTGAATTTAACATTACTGTTTCAGAAAATTTAACAACTGTTTCAGCCTGTCTCCAATACATGTCTGGGGTGAGTGACAGCTACACTTTGTACATTTCCTCTAGACAGCCACACCACAACATAGGAAGGATAGGTGTGTCTGAGTACCCTTCTACATACATCTGCATTCTGATGGCCTTCCCTGGCCAGGATGGAAGGGAACGGCTAACATTTCAATTGAATAGGCATTGTCCTGTCCCCACACATAGGACTGATTGCCCCCCACTGATAGCCTGGCAGACAGGACTGGGTTGAAAGGGATGCTTGTGCAATTCAGAGAGCTGCTTTGAAGTCACCCCCAACATCAAAGGCACTGGGTATATGTACCAAGTCCCTGGCCCCCTAAAATCAGACACTACTGGACTTGTAACTGAAACTCTGCAGAAGAGCTGCTGTGCTGCTTAAAGGACTCAACTGGGCTACTGATCTGGAAGTCCTGCTTTTCTGTTTGTTGTCCTGCTGCCTGCTGCTCTCTGACGCTGATGAAGGAGAACTGGACCCTGCCTTCACTCCAAGTGATCTCCAAGGGCTTGTTGGCTTGCCTCCTGTTGCTTGAGACTCAGGGAAATCAAAGTCTCTACCCCTGCTCCTGCGCCTGGCTCACTGGAAGTTGCCCAGACACTTGCAACACAGATTTCAACGCATCTCCTGTCTGCGTGCAGCAGAACCGGCGAATCGAACCGGTTGTGGGAGTAAAATCGGCGCATCACCTCAGAACCAGCGCTTTCCCTTCAGAGATCGACGCATCGAACTGCAACTTGGTGAGATCAACACATCCCCTCGACTGCGTGGCAGAAACCCATCTTTGGAACTTATGCACCACCTTCACTGCGTGGAGAAGATCAACGCATCCTGCACCTGGGGGCCTCCACATCGATGCATCTTGCTGTTTGCGGCCACGAAAGTTACTTCGTTTACCGGGGCTTGTGTGGGTCTTATAGCCGGTCAACGCTTCATCGTGGTCCCCCCAAACTTTGATTTGGCTCAGTGCCAGTGCGACTTAAAATAACCTTTTTAGTGCTACTTGCTTCTAAGCACTTTACTGCATTTATTCCTTTAGAATTCAATATTTCAACTTCTGTACATTGTGATTTTTGTCATTTTCGTCTTGTTTCATTCAGAATATAATAATATATTTTTCTAAACTGCGTGTAGTATTTTGTGGTGAATTCATTGTGTTACTATGTGAGTGTGTTGCACAAATATTTTACACATTGCCTATTTAGATAAGCCTGACTGCTCTGTGCCAAGCTCCCAGAGGGTGAGCACAGGTTATATTTTAATGTGTATCTAGTTTACCCTGACTAGAGTGGTGGTTCCTGCGTGGCCTGGGGGCATACCTCAGCCAACCAGGAATCCCATTTATAACAAAGATAAAAAACTATTTTACACACAGCTAGAAACAGCAATGAATCAAGGCACTTCCTTATAACAATTATGTATCACAATTCTATGGGATGTGCACATTTTGTTTCATGTTGCACTATTTGCTCATTGGTATTATGATTGAGTTGACTGGAGACATGCTTGCATGTTTCAAACTAAGACTCTGTCTTCTATTGTAGGTCCAAAGCACATGCATACGATTCCATAGACTTAAATGGTCATAATGTGTTTGGGCTAAAGCAATAATTTTACATTTACATTCATATTTTGGACCTCATTGGTCAGTGACTCTGTGGTTTTTGTTTATATCTCTCCAATGAAGATTACAGTTAAAGCATAAGCTTCATTGTAGCGAGTCTCGAATACTTGATTCACAGTTCTAGAGAGTGCTCCCCTACCATGTGTTTGTTGTTGGCGATCTCATGAAGGCAATGGAATTCATTTGATTCTTGATCACTGTCTATCCTTTAGAGATGTACATGCAATTCCTTACTCGCGTTCAGTCCATGTGGGATTTTGGTTCTCAAGTTCACAATGAATTTAGATTACAGGCATAATATCTCATGGCCCTTCAATTATTATTGTGATGTTGCATGGAGTGCTTCACAATGGCATAGCTGCTGTCTCTGTTCTGCACAGCCCTTAAGTGTTCAAGAATTCTCTTCTTAAGAGAGCGGAGAGCAAATGGTGCTTCCCATGTATTTTAAACCACATTTGCACTCGATGACATACGCTACATACTGTGTTTTGCATGTTATTCTCTGATTGATGGTTATTATCCAATTCTTATATTCAGATATCTGTTTCATACTTTTACCTACCAATCTTACAGGCTTTGTACTTGTTGCATTTAGTGAAACCATTGTTTTCTTTGTCCAACCAAGTGTTTGATCACAAAAATTACCATTGATCAATTTATCTCTCGGTGATGGTACCTTTCCAAATGTGAAAGTAGGCCTTAGGCCCACTTTACTTCCAATGTCAGGATCTTGACTGATAAGATTCCAATGTTGATTGAAAATCTTACATATTTCTTGACTTTGCTGTAGGTTAGTATCAACCTGCTGTTCTCATCCTCCTCCTTATTCGCATTTAATTTTTTGGGGTGAGGAGGGTTTGCATGCTGGTTTTGAGTTTTTCTCTTTCAAGTCCTTTTTTTATATTCTTCCAATGATACCCTCTCCGACGGAATCTCTGTGTTACTTCTTTGAAGTGATTTTCCAAATCATGATCATTTGAATAGTTTCATCTCACCC
Source organism: Calotriton arnoldi (assembly GCA_963921515.1). NCBI lineage: Eukaryota > Metazoa > Chordata > Amphibia > Caudata > Salamandridae > Calotriton > Calotriton arnoldi. The sequence continues at coordinate 2,762,896 of CAWUFW010001318.1, read as the reverse complement.
AGAGAAATTCTCCATATGGTATAGTTTTGATGAGGGTTTTTGGATGGAAGCTTTTACTATGCAATACACTATTGGTGGCAGTATGTTTTCTATAAAGCATGGTCTCTATGATATTGTCTTGAATGTAGACTCTGAAATCCAAGAAATCTACTTAGGTACTGTTAGTGGTGCATGTAAACCTCAAGCTGCACTCGTTGTTTAGTTTATTGAAATATGTCATGAACTCCGCATGTGTGCCATTCCAAATAAGAATAATGTCGCCTATGTACCTCAGCCAAAGTATAAAATGTATCCAGATGTGAATTGCTCTCTGCACCCCAGGCTACTGCCCTTTCCCACCATCCCATAGTGAGATTGGCATAACTGGGGGAAAAGGAAATTCCCATGGCAGTCTGGCATTGTTGTTGGAATATTTGAAGATTGATCATGAATATATTGTTATTTAGATATATCTCAATCATAGTTAGTAGCATTTTTGAGTTCTGTAACTCTCCTATGTTCCTTTGCCTGAGAAAATATTCCACAGCTTTCAGACCCACTGCATGCTTAATTGTTGAATATAGTGAGACCACATCAGTGGTGACCAGTAAATAATCCTCTTGCCAGGTCATGTTGGCTAATTCTCCCAAAAAGATCTCTAGTGTCCTTGATGTAAGAAGTGAGGGTGGTGACTATGGAAGCTAGTGATCAACGTGTTTAGAGTAATTTACATATAACGATCCATATCCTGGCACCATTGGTGTTCCTGGTGGGTTCTTCAGTGTTTTGTGAATTTTGGGAAGAAAGTAAATGGTTGGAATGACTGGATTGCAGGTTTGTAATTATTGGTATTCCTCTTCTTTGATCAAAAGTTTACTATGCCATTGTTTTTGCTTTTCATTTAATGCCGTGGTCAATCTGTTGATAGGATTTCCCTTTATTTTTTTATAGCTTTTTCATCATGTAGCTGACAATGGGAATCATTAAAGTAGTCTTGTTTGCCCACCAATACTATATTGCCACCTTTGCTAGCTGATTTTATGACCATAGAATTATTGTTGGCAAGATTTTCCACAGCCTTGTATTCTCCCACAGTAATATTTTCTTTTGTGTTTTTTGTCAGGAGTTCCTAAGTTTCTCCAGTCAGTTACTTCTAGTTTATGGAAAGTGTCAATTTTGTTGCCATGTGATAATGTCGCCAAACTTTTAACTTTTGTTGCAGCTTACTATACTTGTGTTTATTGCTATCAATTTTAAGTTGCTCCAACATTTGGGTCTCTGTGAAGTCCTCATCTTTTAAATCATACATGAGATCAAATAGAGTGTTGGAATCAGGAGCCTGTTCGATGGTAAGTCTAGTCTCCCTCGATTGAAACAATTTAAGCAAACAACACTGCTTGGCAATGAAAGCTATTTGGACAAATTGTGTGTGGCAAAGTGTAGTGTCTGTTTCATTTTTCTGTGTCACCTTATGGTACATTCAGCAGCTGTGGTGGTGGGGCACAAAGAGGGAGGCAGGACAAGTAGAACTGGCAGACTGGTCCCATCTGGCTCCCCTCTAGAGACACCACTGCAACTTGGGGTTCTGTATTTTTTCAATAATTTAAGACCTCATTTTTCCTCATAAACCATTGATACATATGGATAGGAATCGCTATTTGGAAGGAACACCTACAATACGTCTCTTCCAATTAGTGTCTCCTTTTCCATTTCTAAACCCATTTTTAGAGTTGGAAAAAAGTTACCATCTTCTAAAGTACACTACAAAAAGCATTTTGCAGTCGCAAACTCCAAATAGAAGTGTTTGCAACCACAAAAATGCTTTGAACATCTGGAGCTTAGAGAGGTGAGATTTTTTTTTTAAAGTGGCTCCTGTTAATGAAAGGATATAAAAATACATTGGAATTATGCCTGACGGTTACACTAGGCTCTTTCTTAACAGAAAGATACGTTTCCAGAGGCCATGGAATTATGCCCGATTGTTACCCTGGGCTCTTTCTTAACAGAAAGAGGTGTTTCCAGAGGCCATAAAGTGTCAATTAAAGGTAAACTCTAAAATGAAAAGTTTTATAACACATCTGGGATGCTGCAATTAAAAGAAGCGAGGCTTATACTGCATGAAGTGTGTATAATTGTGCTTGTTTTCTGTGAGTGCCTGATTGTGTATGTTTTACAAAATTCATTTCACTTCCTCAAGTAGAATGAACAGTGTTAATGAAAGGCATTCATGTGCTTCCAGGAAAAGACAAATCACAACATGCTTGTTTTCATAATATGCTGCATCGGAGTAGGGATTTCTCCTACATCCCCCTAAAGCCTGTATTGAGCTCCCCTACCACTACCACATCAGAGCTGCCACTTCCGTCCTTGAATTCGGCATGAAACGGAAATCCTGCCTTTTCCACTACCTCATACAGGCCAGAAAATATATATATATATACATATATATATACATATATATATATATATATATATATATATATATATATATATATATATATATATATATATATTCTTCTTTTTTGCAGTTTTATATAGAGCGTACTTGGCCGGAAGGTATTGGAGCCCTTTATATGAGCACCAGTTACCTTGCACAAGGATACATTCATTTTTGGGTAGACAAGGGGGATTAAGTGATTTGTCCAGAATCAGAGGATGTTAAGCCGACGCCAAGACTCGAACCTGGTTCCCTAGTTCCAAAGTCGGCAGCTCTGACCATTAGGCCACATCCTCTCTCCTCCTCAGGAAGCACGTTACCCTGCCGGGTGATATGTGCGCCCTACAAAGCTATGTAACCTAACTTAACACAGTACGTTTTTTTTCCTGACCCCAAATTGGCACTCTGTAGTCAAATAATTCCAGTTTTCATAACCATAATTCACAGTTTGTGTTCAGACCCAGGCAGAGCTGCACTGCACGCGACAAATGCCAGAGGCTCAAGACACTGAGAGCAAGGGCTGTTTATTTAGAGTTTATTACTGTAACTGCACCATTACTTCAGAGAGCGTGTGTTGGATCAAAGAGCTAGACCTGGTACCCAAGATTACATATATGCAGACATCAGCACCAGACCAGGCGCCTTAGCTCTTCAAACTAAACCCATTCTTTCACTCTCCGAGCCCGAGGCTGCATGGAAAGGCATCTTGTCTGTGGAACACCCCGTGCAGGCCTCCTTACACTACTTCGTGCTCTTAGCCCAGTGTACGTAACCCGGGCCCACTGTCGCCGACTCCCTGACCTTTAACAAAGGCATCCCCTTGGGGAACGAAGCGGCAACTGTCTCCATAAGGAGATAAAAATCCGGAAGTGAGGGGAGGGGTCCCGAGGGAGGCCGCTGCCTGCCCTTCAGCACCCCCGGGCCTTGGAAAGCCATCTTCCAACATCACAGCCTTCCATTTCAAGTCAAACCGCTTGGTCTCTGCTCACTCAACCGTGTCTCGGCATATGCACCGAACATGACTCCCATCAGGCATGCTTGTAAACAAAGGGCCGGGCAGTAATAGCAGGTATCAGCCACACTAGGCACAGCGCGAGCCTCATGAATATTTGAGGAGCCTGGGGAAAGGTCAGGGAATCCCAACTGTTCCTGGGTTTCCCCACAGAAGGCAAAGAACTGGGCCAGTGAGTGGGGGAGGGGAGAGACAAATTGCCATAAAAGGAGAAAATTGCGGGCCGGGGGTCAAAGAAGGGTTTTGGATTGAGCTTGGAACAGGTGGCCAGGAAGAAATCAGCAGTGTTTAGTTTGAAAAAAAAGATAAACCCGCAAAACTGGCAACATAGAAGAAAACAGCACATGACACAGAGATGATGCAGAACAGCACACAGTTGACATAGGTTTGACTGAGAGTCGGAAAACCCAGACCCTAGAACAATGCAACTGGCAAGCAAAGGCAACCTGAATACACTTGGGGTCATATTTACAAGGGCATAGCGCCACTGAAGCGTCACTTTTAGCGATGCTCCGGTGGCGCTATGCCCTGCTCCATATTTACAAAGTGGCGCTAAGCCATTTTGAGTGGCTTAACGCTGCCTTGTAAATGCGGCCCCTTTTCACGCATCTCTTTATGTGAAAGTGGCGTGCTATGGGTGTTGCGGTAGGCGTTTCCAGGCAACTCCCATTGCATTTTGACGTTGCCCCAAATTTACAAGAATCTGTAAATCTGAGGCAGCGCCAAAAACTAACGCCAGTGAAAAGCAGGCGTTCGAGTGGCACAACGAGGAGAAATACTTTTGGGCCTCATTTACTACAAAATGACGCAGCAAGGCACCACAAACCATTTTTCTGCGCCGAGCTGCATCATTTTAAAAGCACTGGGATGCGTCGTATTAACAACAATACGAAGCATCCCTGTGCTTTCCCCTGAGCTGGCGCAAAATTAGCTGCCATGTGCCAGCACAGGCACCCTTGAGTCATGTTGCAAGGGTGCCTGTGTTGCAGGGATGATTGTTTTTGTACAGGAAGGGAGCCCTTCATGCACAAAAACAATAATTGATGGCATTTTCCTCTTTCTATGCATGCTGCAGAATGAAGCACATATAGAAAGAGGACAAACAAGGGGAAATAAAAGCATTTTAGGGATGCGTGGGATTCTGATGCTTTCCCAGCTTTACAAAACGTTGTAAATCTCGGAATGTGTCAGGTTCCATGGCTGTTATGTGGAAACACCCACACCAACACCCATGGAACACCCCTATCACGCAGAGTAATGCGTGAAAGGGGCCCATATTTACAAGGCCATGAAAAGTCATGCAGGGTGACTTTACGTGGCCTTGTAAATATGGATAAGCCCATTGCGTCACCGATGCGTTAAAAAAAGTGACGCACCGGCAGTGCAATGGGTTTGTAAATGAGGCCCTTTATTTCTCCTCATTGTTTACTCTTTCTATGTGTGCTGCATTCCTCATCACACATAGAAGCAGCAAAACGCCATTAATGATTGTTTTTGTGCAGGAAGATGTCCCTTTCTGCACAAAAACAATCATTAATTAATGGCGATTTGCTACTTCTATGTGTGCTGCAGAATACCTTCCAGTCGAGTTCTCGCTATATAAAACTGCAAAAAAAAAGTCAGTGAAGGTTCAAAAATATCAGAATGCAAGTGCTATTGGTTAAATAGTTACATAGATGTAGGAAGAAGTCGCTGAAGGGCATGCTGGGTAAATCTGAAAAAGGTGAAAAGAAGAATATGAGACTTAATAGCAATGTTCGCAGAGGATAAAAAAATGCTACTAGTGAGAAAGCTTGCGTGCAACTTTGTAAAATACAGCAATAATTAGATGAGGGTAAAAACCCAAAAGCAAATAAGTGCAAGCCTAGGATCTATAAGCAGGCAAGGTGTGCAAACAGCAAACAAAATGCCTTACTTTCTGCTGCTGCTGCTACCTTCACTACCCTGAAATCAGAAGTAGTAAGGACCAAAAGGTAATCCAGAGGCAGCAAATGCTACTCCTGACACATCCCTAATTGATGTACATTGACAAAGCCTTACTGAATGTACGCAATGAACCGGACTAAAGGGGAGAGAATGAAAAAAAGCCAAAACCCAATTGTGGGAGCATTTGGTATTGGTGGATTGTGGAAACATTAAACAAAAGCACTACACATTGGTTGCTTGCTTCAAATACAAAGGCACTAGGAATACATACCTACCTCAGCTCCATGGAAAACAAACACTTCTTATAAAAGGTGATAATGACTATCTCCATAAATCATAGATGTAATTAAAGGGTGGAAGAGAGAAAGAGTTAGAGAAGCATCAATGAAGTGAGAAATAACTGGAGGAAGCGAGATGTAGCGAGAAAGAGAATGTTATACAGGTGGATGGACAGTATGATGCAAAGCAACGGAATATGGGACAGTTGGAGAGGTAAATATTGTTTATATATGATCTAGAGTTCAGAGTGAGCAGCATTGTACTCATACTTGTTCACACTTAAAACTAGGGGTGGGCATAATTTGGGTAATTCAGTGTTGCGTAATTATTCATAATTACCTGAGAATTCAGCGAAATTACGCATAATTACGCCAGAAGAGTAATTCTCCCATTTAGCGCTATTTCTTAATGCAAAAATGCCTCCTCACATCCAAAATGGGCACTAGAATGCATTTTGCACTAAGAAGTACTAAATGCAACAGAAATGAGTAGTGAGCACGAAAAAGTTAGACTGATGAAAAAGGCAACCAATGGTAAGCAGCGAGGAGGGGCTTATTTACAAGCCCATTGTGCCGCTGGTGCATCACTTTTTTTGATGCACTGGCAGTGCAGGGTGAAGACCCATATCTATGAGGCTGCGCAAAGCCACTTTGTGTGGCTTTTCATGGCATCGTAGATGTGGAGTAAGGCAAAGCAGCGCAAGTCGCGGCTGGCATGGCTCGCGGGTGGGGGGAGGTCGAGAGGGGGGGGGTTAATTTAATAATACATTTTTACAAAATTAAACTTAACTTTCTGCCGGCCGGGTCTCGCATCTTTTCTGCTCCTGCTCTCCTGCATCCGGCAGGAACAGGAAGCAGAAGCAGGCAGCCAGGCTCCCTCCCCTAAGCCAATCACAACGCTGCAAGCAGCGTTGTGATTGGTCGGGACGCCGCCCAGCCAGGGGCTTAAGGGGAAGCCATTTTCTCCATGCAGGCAGCCTGCATGGAGAAGGGCAGAGTGCGCATGGCTGGTTTGGGCAGCCCCAGGAGGCCGACCAAACAGTCTTTGCGCACTCGGGAGTGGGCAGGCACACCACTCCTCCCCTGCTCGCGGAGCAGCCCCGCCCACCCGCCTGCCCGCAACCAAACATAAAATAGTAATAACTGAAAGTTATTACCATTTTATGTTTTTGCTTCTCGCACTGCAAGAAAGCAGTGGGGTGACGCTCCTCCGCCCTAGTGGAGGAGCCGCCCCTGATAGAAGGAGGAAAACGCCTGCATTGATTGTTTTTGTGCAGAAAGGTGTCTATTCCTGCACAAAAACAATCATTCCTACAACACAGACACCCTTGCACCATCACCCTTGCACCATGGTGCAAGGGTGCCTGCATTGACGCAAGGCAGACAAAATGGCGCCAGTGGAGTGGGAAAGGACAGGAATGTGCCGTATATCAAAAATATTATGCACTCCTGCCCTTTCCTTTTGACGCAGGGCAGCCCTGCAAAATGAATTACTGCACTGTCCTGCATCAAAAACTTGCAAATGAGGCCCTCAGTGGCCTAATTTCCTTTTATGTATTGGTATTGTCCACAATAGGTCTGCGTTAACAGCCAGCTAAATGCTGTCTTTAGGTGAGACCTAAAAACTAAGATAGAGAGAGAGAAGGAGAGGAAGAAAGAGAAAGACAGATAATTGGAGGACGGAACAGAGTGAAAGAGAGTGAAAGAGATGGAGAAAAGGATGAGAATAAACGAGAGCACAGAAAAGAAGAGGCAATAAGCAAATGGAACAGAGAGTAAGAAACAGAGATGGCGAAAACTGGAAGACTAAAGGGTGATGGATAAAGAAGAGCAAAAAGAGAGATGAAAATCAAGATTGAGATTGAGAAGGAGCTGGAAAGGGGAGAGAAATGAGAGAAAATAAAACAAAGGGACACAGAGAGAAGCAGTGCATGAAAGAGACGGGGAGAACATTAGAGCTCAGAGCTGCTGTGAGGAGCAGCGGGTGCAACGTGAAACAGGAAGATGGAAAAGGAAGGGAAGATAACAGAGGTGGTAGAGAGGAAGGGGAAAAGAAACATAAATTAAGGGAATTAGAGGAAGAAAGGTAGAATGATCAAGAGCGGGCAAAAGCAGAGAGAGGGAAAAAAGAGAGTGGAAATGGGTAAGAGAGAGACTTGAGAGAAAGGACCCCACAGCAGAACTCACTGTCATGCCAACCTCCCCTATGCCACGGTGCAATGTATCACTTTAAAAGATCTTTGAACATTCGCGTCCGAGCATAGCTGTCAGGGACATTGAGTGCAATGTGAAGCTATGACACTTGGCTGAGGGGGTGTGAGATTAACGGGGGCGGGGGCTGCAGCCGACTCAAGCTCTGATGAGGAGACGGGCGCTGGCATCTTCCCACACAGCGAGCCTATGTGGGTCAGCTTAACATCTAGCGTGCGGGAATTCCCAGCACCTGGGTGGTTCGAGGAAAACTGCGAAGGGGGGCGAGGTTTGGGGGCAGAACCCTGGTTAAAGCATGCGTCATTGAGATGCTTAAAGAATGAGTGTGATGTGTGCTACTACGAACAGCTGCGAGGTATACAAACTACAAGTGTTTTGAACTAGAAAGGAAAATTAGGCCAAATTGTAACGGGCAGAACATGAAACCCGAAGCCCTGATTCCCACTTTCCCCAACTCACTCAATCGTGTGATCCTTGGCAAATTATTTGATCTCCTTCGACTGACTCAGTTACATCATGTGCCAAAAATAGCGCTTAGTAAAAGAAATACTACTGGTAAGCACTACATACAGTTTGACAATGAACACTTACATTATTTACGGCATCAAATTTCACTCTATACCTTGTGTAGTGGTAGTTGGTTACTAGTCAGAAGTATGTTCGTCTCTGAATTCCAGATGCCATATATATTATTTTTTTTTGCACTTTTATATAGCACGAACTCGACTTGATTACACAAGGGCACATTCATTTTTGGTAGGCATGGTGAAATTAAGCGATTTGCCCAGAATCACAGGATGTTGATCCAATACCGATACTCGAACTTGGGGTAATAATTACAATAAAATGGTGCAGTGCGGCACGGCAAACAGTTTTGGTCATCGAGCTGCGTCATTTCAAAAAACGCAGGGATGCGCCGTATTTACAAGAATACGGCACACCCTTGTGTTCTCCCCTTCGCTGGTGCACAAAAAGCAGTTGTACGCCAAAACAGGCACCCTTGCACCATGGTGCAAGGGTGCCTGCGTTGCAGGGATGATTGTGTTTGTGCAGGAAGAGACACGTTCCTTCATAAAAACAATCATTAATGGGGTTTTGCTCCTTCTATGTGTGCTTCAAAATGCAGCACACATAAGCTTGTCACTTCAGTGCTGTGTGCTGCAGTCTTTTGTTTCTGTTCCGGCTCGTGACACTGGCAGTTGTGCAGTGTTGTGTTCTGTGTTCTCCTTGCCATTTCGATACAAATCACTGTATATCCCCGTTCCTCAGCAAAATGAATGTGTCCTCATGTAACGCGGCTGGTGTAAAGCGCTCTGATACCTTCGGGTCAAGTTCGCGCTATATAAAATTCCGAAACGAAAGAGCAAAAAAACAAGGAGAAATAAAAGTATTTCTCCTCATTGTGCTACTTTAATGCCTCCCCTGGAAAGGCGTTAGTTTTTGGCGCTGCCTCAGATTTACTAATCCTTGTAAATCTTGGGCAGTGTCAAAAAGCCATGGGTTTTGCGTGGGAACACCCACAGCAACATCCTTGACACGCCCCTTTGACGCAGAGTACTGCATGAAAGAGGTCCATATTCCCACGGCTGTGTAAAGCCACACAAAGTGGCTTTGCGCGGCCTTGTAAATAAAAGCCAGCACGCAGCGCCACTGGAGCGTCAAAAAAAGTGATGCTCCGGTGGCGCTAGGGGCTTGTAAATATGCCCCCTGGTTCCCCAATTCTAAAGTTGGCAGCTCTGGCCATTATGCCACATCCTCTGTCACATATCTGCCCAGTAGTAGCCCTACACTGACACTGGTTGAGTAATGGTGGCAGTGGCCAGGACTTTGGGGAGGTTTTATCCCTCAACATGTATGAGCTTTGCAGAAACGGATATATGCATTTTATGCAGGCCACCTCTGAAAACTGAGGTTAACTCAAGGACCAACTGTATGTATTAATGTTTATACACTTATGTGTGTGTGTGTGTATATACTGCATATCTGATCACTGTATAGCCCAGCAGCTCCCATGACTGCATTGACTATGCATTCCAATCTTCCATGATGATGTAGTTTAAACATGCAGCACTGTCAGCTGAGCAGTAACTGAAAAAATAATCTTCTACTACCTGAGGAAGGCAGAAGCCTAAACACTGTGGTGGAAATATGATTTTGTTCTTCAGTGAGTTAATATGTTTGAGACATCTCTTAAGGTATACAGAATTGTAGTGGAATTTTGTAGGTGGGAAAGGAGCCTTTTAACATGTATTGTTTACACCGTGTAAGGTGGGGGTGAGGTGAGAGGATCCTATTCCATGGTAAATGAGGTATCCCAGGAAGAATTGGGTCCTTGTCTACTTTCCATGTTTTTGGGGGGACAAGGTGAGCCCTGACATGCATGAAGGTGCTGTTCAATAGCCTTGTCACATAAATCACGATTTGTCCCCTGGTCCTTTTTTTTATTTTTCATATCTTGGTTTTGAGTCTTTAAATATCGTGACTTCTACAGAAAGGAATATTGTGCTGTCTAAAAAAATTATAAATTCCATCTTAATGATAAAGAAAGAGATGCACTAGTGAGAGGAGGCTTCCACTTGCACTTCATATGGAAAGAGAGGGTTGCAAAATCTAATCTGAAAGCCTGTGAGCACCTAGTGAGGATGCCTTGGACCCAAGAGGGAATAGCTGGTTTTGCACACATCCTGGAAGATTGATTGACAGCTGGCGCAAACACTGATTTTTATAGTTAGTGGCGATAGAGAAGGCATCGTCTCTGGTAGAAACTGATTTTAATTGGGATTAATGCAGGGTCTGAGATTCTGTGGGTATGAATACTTTGAATGAGATAGTCAAAATGGCTGGCTTCTCAGCGTAAGAAGGACATATGGACTTAAACCAGGGCCGGACTGGCCGTAGCGGGCACCGGGCGTTTCCCCGGTGGGCCGCCAGGGTGGGGGACGTTTTTGGTCCCCTGGGGGACGTTTTTGTTACCGGGGGGCTGCAATATCGGCCCCCTGTAACAAAATCGGCCAAACCGGCCACAGCAAACAGCTGGGCTGCAACTCCCCCTCCACCCCTGGGGTGGGGGCGGCCCTAGCAGTTTGCCAGGGCTGGTTTTGGTTCCCAGTCCGGCCCTGACTTAAACATTGACACCCTAAATATTAAAAACAATTTCCTTTACCACATGATAAGCCTCAGAGACCCCCTGTACATGTCACACATGGCTTAAATAATAGTCGTGCTTCAATTCATGCTTGAGAGAGCTGAAGCTGCAAGCGCTTTACTCACATGTGGGCAGCCCTTGTTTTTGGTGCACTGCTGAGGCCACCCACGGGATAGACGAGGTGCGGAAGCAAAAGTGAGTGTTAGGGTTTACAAATCAGCTAGAGGCACTGAAAACCTGACCAAAGACTGCACAAGGGTGGTTTGAACAGGGTCTGATGAGCATTCCAGTCTCAAGTCAGAGAAGAGATTGTCAACTCCTTATATGACGTCCTCCTGGCTGTTGTGTGGAGATTTTTGCAAACATCACTGAGGCTGTCTGGGTGGGAAGGTTTATGGATTCTCCCCAAGACAAATGGGAAGGGAAAACGATTGGGTGGCCCTATCGCTGTTTTGGCATGTACAAAGCCAACCTTTTTGGTCAAACAGTGCACAACTGACCATGAACGCGCAGAGCTCTCTCACAATTGGTTGAAAGAAACACAGTGCCAGTTATGGTGAGTAACCTCCTGAGGTACGGTAATGGCGTGCCTCAAAATATATGATTGACTCCCAGCAACCGGTAACCCTGCAAGTGGCTTATAAGTGGTTAGTTACTCCTTTGAGAAATATGCATTGAGGACATTTCCGGGCTCCCCTTCTCCAAACAGTGCTCTGGTGGGGAGCACTAGAGGTGGGATCTGAGTGGTCCAAGGGCTTAAGATGCACCAGGCATGCCAAAACAGAGGAATCATAAGGAGAAGAGGGCCAGCTGACACAGGCACATTCCATCATAAACTGTAAACCATACATCCTGAATGTACGGGCTTGCTCTGCTTCCTCAACATTGGTAGTGCTCTGCTTTTCCAAATAAACCCATAGTATCCATTGCATGTTCTCCTTTCCCCTGATATCCCATGTCACTTCAATGGTAAATTGAAGAGACACTGATATGATGCCCTTGCTTACCCCTGGTTCTACCTGCTCACCTTGCTTTCTCCTCGGCGCCTCGCTATTCATCCACCTATCCCTCTGGTGGACTTCTGATTCTCTTCTTCACACCCTGCTGCCCATACCCTTGGTGAAAAGGACTTTTGGCAAACGATAAAGTTATTTCTAATGGTTCTAATTGTGGTTCATACTTTTTTAACAGTGTTTTACATATAACAAGCAGATGAAAGAAGGAAAACTCAACTAATTAATTAATACCAACTGAGAACAAATAAATACATTTCAGTACGCACCATAAGAAATCATCAATGACATTAGAAGCAGGTATAGCATGCACCAGCAAAATACTGAAATTTCCACCAGATCTACACACCGTTCTCATCCCTCGAGCCCAGGTCCCACCTGCCCCTGCTACCAACCCTTGATGCCCCAGTTCGACAACGTCTCTTTCTAGTGTTTTTTACTGAGTTTCCCTTTACGAACACCTGGGTCCATCTTTCCCATCACAACTTCCAGGGATTCTCTGCCCTCGACACTCATTCCCTTTCATTTCCATTCTCCCGCGCAAACCCTAGTGCCTTTGTGCTGACCCTTCTAGCCCCTCTGGTCCCCGCATACCCCATCGACTTAAAGTGCTTGATATTGGAAGCAGCAATTGAGATTTTCCAGTTCAGCATTTTATTGTAAATTCCTGATAATCCTGATTTCGTCCAAGAAAAGGGTTTGCTACGAAAACGAATTGAAAAGTGGTGCAAATTTACTATTCTTTTCCCCACACAAATTTTGCCAGGTTTAATTTTTTCAGGTAAATGCCACATGTTCCAAGTGCTGAGCCATAGATCACGTGAAAAAATGCTGCGTTATGGTGTTATTCCCCATTCTAAGGCCTGGAACTCAGAATGGTGAGATTATTGGATACCCTTAACACACTGTAGCTGGCAGCATCACGGTGTGATATTACTAGGCTTGGCCAGAATTTTAGTTATGGCGGAGTACTCTCGGTAATTCTCCATTACTCATTGATGCAGAATTACAGATAATAACACAATTATGCCCCCTCGTGTAATTAAAAGTAATCTGGTGGAAAAATCCTACCACAAGAGCACATTCAGCGAGAACGAGCGTCTGCTCACACTGCTATTTATGTTCTGTTGCGTTTAGCGCTATTTCTTTGGTGGAAAATGCATCCTCATGTCCATTTTGGGTTCAAGGTTGCATTTTGTGCTAAGAAACTAACGCTAAATGCCAGGAGAAAGATAGGGAACATCCTCCCCAAGCACATTCAGCAAGCACAAGGAGCTGCTCGCCATCGCCTCTCTTGTATTTACAGCTATTTCTTAGCACAAAAGGCATCCTCACATCCATTTTGGACACAAGGGGGCATTTCGGAGCTAAGAAAATAACACTAAATGTAGAATTACTCTTCTTACGTAATTCCATTAAATCTCAGAGAAATTTTGGGTAATCCAGTGTAATTAAGCTATACAGAATTATATGAGTTACACTCAACCCTAGATGTTACCTCCCTAAATACCTGGCCAGTTGTAATAAGGCCAATAGAGTTTCTCACCAGGTATTTAATACATGAGTGAGCATGCCCTTGTCTCGAATTCTGTGAGGAATAACATCTTCAGATAGTCAAGATACTCTAGTATCACATCCTGACTATTTTAGCGTGTATATCTACATTATCAATTATAATCCTTACCCTACTATTCCGTTTTCGTTAACCCCACTAGGCCAGTCTGACTAGGGGTGATATCTGTATCTACTGCCTTAGGGAGATCTCTTGAAGGAGAGAAACAGGGTGGATTACCTATTGCTACATTTTGTGATGTCACATACCCCCAAAACACCAATTCTTCCCACTACCACATCGCATTAGAGTTGTACTTGCTACCCATACTCCCTACGCCTTATGTGTTACATTGTTGACCATACTCCCTACCAGCCGCGGCCCGTGCAGGTAAGAGTGGTGGGGTGGTGGGATGGTGGGGCCGGGTGGCGGGGGGGGGGGGATTTTGACTGACAACGACGAGGGAATATTAATTATTTATTTAACTTCCCCTTGTGGCCGTCTGCGAATCCCCCCCAACACGGCCCAACCGCCCCACCGCTCTTACCTGCACAGGTCGCGGCTGCTCCCTACACCTCATATGTTACCTCAACTGTTCTTATAAGACAGTGCTAGAAGCACACCCCTATTGACAGCGACTGCTACATCTTTGGTTGATCACATATACTGTAGCGGCCCAGACCGGGACTCACTATGATTTATATCCATTTGATAATGCTGTTTGCTATGTTATAAGATATATGATATATGACACATTTTTTAGCTGATTCTTGTGCTTTAGAACAAGATTTAAAAAAAAAAAAATGAAATCTTTTTTTAAAATTGCATAGATGTCCAACTTAAGTCAGTGGGAGCAGACGGTAGAAGGAATAATTAATGTCAGATTTTCAAAATATTCACGCAAAATACTCGGACATTCCATTAAGCTAAGTGAAATTAATTAACATAGCAGTTTTCCTGAAAATATGACAAGGATTCGGACTTTCTGGACACCCCTGCTGCAATACATGAATGCTAAAATGAAAAGATCCCGAGGGATCGCTTTCTTATGCCACTGATAAATTGATGTTCAGCTATTTCCCAGCAGAGCTATAACCCGATATGTCCTGATTCAGGGACGAGCGTCATCATTTTCTCTCGATATTGTGAACACAACTCTCTCATTAAAGACACAAGCCAGAAAAGCAACCTTCCCTGTTACTAGTTGATTCGTAGAGTCTTAGACATAAATATATCTAAAACCACAATAGTGTAGTGGATTAATATTATAAAAAGGATATGGGTGCGATATTTGGGATCTTGCGTTGAGGTCCCTCCCGTGCTCCCGGCCTGCACGACCGCTCCTCAACGCCCCCCCAGGAGCTCACAACCGCAGCAAAGAGGCTCAGATCGGTGCCCAAAGGGATCAGCGTCACACCGGGCGGCCTGTCAGGTTGGCGCAGCATCAAGGGGGCAGCCGGGGCCGCCGTCACAAAGAGAAAGGGATATCATTTCAAACACACAGCCCTCTTGAGTAGGGCGAGAACAACCCCACTGACCGCTCCTCACGTCGCACCTGCGCTAGAGAGACAAGGACATTAGAAAATCTCACACATTTCACCTCAAGACACGAACATTAGAAAATCACACTCATTTACCCTCCGCCTGCAGCCAAACATGGGGTGGGGGGAGAGCTCAGATAAAACTCCCCAAAAAAAAAGTCAAAGACAAGCTTTATTCGATTGTTGTATCACACAACCATAAAAGCACTTAAAAAACATGTTAATTCATTATACAGCAAAAAAATGGTTTAACATTTTTCAAATAAAAAATTAAAAATTATTCCATTAAAAGACTGTATCCTTTGCCTCATTACACATGCATGATTATGTTACAATACTTTTCCTATGGCTGACGACCTTCTTTAAAAACATAGCAACCCTCCATATTATATGTTAATTTTCCAGGTGCTGTAGTACAATGAACGCTGGGCGGCATTGTCTGATCCCCATAGATTTCAGAATTTTTACAATCCACATCTTTCTTTATTCATTATAAAATTTACAAAATAAAACAACATGCATGGTGGATTGTTCTGAATGATTGTCACAAGGGCACAGTTGCATAACTCTATCCCAATCGTTCATTTTAGGGAAGCTTACCAATTTATGAAAGATCCCAAATCTAAACCTTGTTAATAAGAGCCGGTCATAGCACCCGGGAACCATTTTCAGATAAGGTTGAATCCTAAGGGTTGTTAAGATCATTTGGTTGTACCGCACAGTAGGCTTTATGATCTCTTGTGTTAATCTACAAGTATCTAATAGTAAAGGACACTCTTTTTTTAGCTCTTTCCTCGTAAGCCTCAACATAGTGCTAGGATCTGTAAAATATTCTGGGTGGCCAAAGTCACGCATACAATCTCTCACATACCTTAGCCAGGGGATTGATAGAGCTCCCTCCAGTGTTAGACTATCCAATAAAATGTCCTGATTGAGTACAGTTTTTGGTGATATCCAGATCCTGTGCCATAAAAGAATGGGCTCCATTTTTATAAGATCAGCTATGTATGGTATACCCAATTCAGAATGGCAGACAAACGAGGATGTACAACTTGATACAGCTAAAATATAACGTAAAAATGCATTTTCCACAGTTTGCAAAGAATACACATCTATAAAACCCCAAATCCCAGCCCCATAGATGGCCGTGGCAATGCATTTTGCCTTATATATCTGAATAAGTTCAACAGGCGTCCTCCTGCCTAACTTTCTTGAAAAATTTAGGAGAGCGCCCGTAGACTTTAAAACCCCCAATTTCTTTGCATGGACTGCTTGAGCCCAACGGTCATTCTCAGAGAAAAGTATACCAAGGTATGAAAAACTTTTGGTAAATGCAATCTTCTGTCCGCCTATATACATATTCCTGCATTTACGGCTACCGTGGCCACACCGCATTATAAATGTTTTTGTGGTGTTTACTCTAAGGCCAAGGTGACACATGAAGGCTGCAAAGGAGTTTAACACCTTTTGCAGACCAACCTGAGTACGTGACATCAGAACTGCGTCATCCGCATATAAAAGCGCAGGTATTGGACGTCCAGCTATTTGGGGGAGATCTTGACATTCTTTTATCAGTGCCTCGCCAAGGCCATTAATATAAAGATTAAAAAGGAAGGGGGCAAGCACACAACCTTGCCTGACCCCCCTCCTAATCGGAAACGGAACAGTGCACTCACCAGTGATACTATATCGTACTCTTGCCCTTGCATCAATATATAACCGTCTCAGAAAATTGATTATGTTTATGTCCACCCCCATACCCTCAAGGATCTCCCACAACCTGTCATGCCTAACGCAGTCAAAAGCTGCGGTAAGATCCACGAAGGCTAGGAACAGTCTACCCTGCTTTGCACGTGTGTATTTTCCTATAATAATGGTCAAATTTAGGCTCTGTTCAACTGTCCCTCACGGAAACCATATTGGATATCAGACATAACCTTGTTGGCCTCGGCCCAGTCTTGTTGACGTTCCAGGATAACACAGCCTGCCACTTTTATCAGAGAGTCCAACAATGATATTGTCCTGTAGCACCCCGGATCCTGGCGGTCCCCCTTTTTAAATATTGGCACCTATGATCGATTCAGTCCACGTAGTCAAGAAAGGTGAAACACAACTTGCTCTAATTACCTGGGTTATGAGTGGTCCCCATAATAACACATTCAACTTGAATAGATCTACAGGGACCCCGTCAGGCCCAGGAGCCTTGCCGCCTAGGCTCATGTCGATTGCCCGGTTGATTTCGTCCAGGTTAAAATGGAGATCAGAGTGTTGAGAAATAGATACCAGAGCGGTTTCCCCGTGGTAATAAATATCTGAGGCATCCTCCCTCGCCCCACCATTAAACACCTTATCAAAGTGCTCTACCCATTGTTTTTCTGTTATTGCTATTTCTATTGATGGGCCATCACCAGGGGTCAAATTTGGGTCTTTCACTGCTGTCCAAAAAGCAGAGCTGTCTTTCGATAAGGAGGCCTCATGCAGGGACTCCCATGCCTCATTTCTAAGGGATGCTTTCCGATCTTTTTTTTTTAACAACAAATTTTTATTGATTTTCAAGGTACCAAATGGGCGAAGCCCGGCGAGCATCAAACCATGTAATAGACACAGTATACAATTGCAAGGCACCAAATAACATCCCCGATGAGGTCTGCAAAACATCAGACCCAAGCCCCCTTCCCCCCACCCCCAACCACGCACCATAACCTTATATACATCATTATTCGAACGTAGTGCAAATTTGCTCTTTTACCTCTGCACAACACCATTACCCTATACCGGTGAATTGCTCACTAAAAGCCTATCTATTGGGTCTCGAGATACCGGAGGCCCCATGAGAGACAGGTCAATGCCTTGGTACGTAGCCCAGCCGCCCCAGATCTTCTTGTGTTTTTGCGGACAACCCCGTGCCTGAAATACTGCAACTTCGGCCGACAGGCACCTATCCATTGCTTTCTTCCAGGTACCTATACTGGGTGGGGATGTTGCCTTCCAGTGTTGTGCGATATCGCGCTTAGCCAGTGCAAGCCCCAGGAACAATAAATGTCTTTTATATCTGTTCCCCCCAATGTCCTCAGTACTGTGCAGGAGAATCAGCCGAGGGTCTGCAGGAATGTGCCATGCCAACACCCGCCCCACACCGGACCTTATGCCCGACCAGAAGTGTTGCAGTGCCACACAGCTCCACACAGTATGGAGAAACGACCCCTCCTCCGAATCGCAGCGGAGGCACATGGGGGACCGGATAGCCCCCATCCTGTAGAGGCGTAGACGTGTAAAGTAAATCCTGTGAAGATATTTAAACTGGATCAGTCGATATCGGGTAGCAACAGCAGAATATCGGGGGTTAGCCAGTGCCTCTGCCCAGTCATCGTCTGTCAAGGTGGGCACATCTGCTTCCCACGCCGCCCGAGTCTGGTGTATAGTGGTCATGGAGTGTGTAGTGAGTGTTTGGTAGATTTGTTGAATCTTGTGGGCACCAAGATCCCCCATAAGCAACCGGCCTTCCAGCGGGTGGAACTCTGGGAGGGTCGTGAGGACCCTTATTAAAGGGGACACGGCGTATCGGAGCTGCAGATATCTGTGAAACTGTGTTTTATGGAGGTCGAAATCCTCCTGTAGCTGCTGAAAGGATTTGAGTGTGGACCCCTGCATTATGTCGCCCAACATGGAAATCCCAGTGTCGTCCCACCTACGGAACCCCACCAATGTCGAGACTGGCCGGAGGTGTGAGCCCTGCCAAAGAGGTGTGGCGCAGGTCAGCCTGCCCCACCATCCCATCTGTCGGACCGCTCGCCTCCAAATCTGAATGACAGTCCTACATGCCGGCGGAAGTTCCACCAGAGACGAGGAGCTATATAGGAAGTGGAGCAGTGGGGTTTCAGCCATGAAGAGTCGTTACACTGCATAAGCTGGGTCCGCCTGTGAGCCATACCACAAGTCGTTTATCGCTAGGAGCTGCAATGCCCAATAGTAGGCCCGAACGTCGGCCGCCGCTATCCCACCACAGTATGTAGATTGAATACATGTTGCAAGCACCACCCGAACCGCGCCTCCCCCCCAGAGAAACCTATTCAGTATTGCATTGATTTGAAGAAACCACGACGGGGGGATTGGAAAGGGGTAATTTTGCAGCTTATAAATGGCTGATCTGCCATACAACGAGAGGGGGAGTTGGGACCACACCGTCGTCTCATCCCAAACCGTGGGAAGCAACGGAGCGACATTGCGTGACCATGCTTCGGTTGGGCACCGCGTAATAAACACCCCAAGGTACCGGAATCCCGCCTCAGCAACTATCAACTGCGATGCCCAAGCCTGAGACCGCTGATCCCCGCAGATAGGGAACAGAATGGACTTGGACGGGTTAGCGTAGAGTCCGGAGGTCTCCCCGAAGATCCGTAGAATCTGAAGCACCCGGGGGCCCGGATACCCAGGGGTCCGACATAAAAAACAAGGCGTCATCGGCGTAAAGCGCCTATCCGAGCACTCCGGAGACCAGTCCAGACCCCGTAGGCCAGAGTCCAGGCGGACCCACGCGGCCAAAGGCTCAATGGCTAGCGCTAACAATAGCGGGGAGAGTGGGCATCCCTGCCTAGTGCCCCTACGGATGGGGAAAGGGGCCGAAGAGTGGCCAGCCACCCGGACTGATGCAGTGAGGTCTGTATATAGCAATTTCACATATGCCCTGAAGTGGGACCCAGATTAACTGCCTCCAAGAGCTTAAAGAGGTATGTCCAACTTAACAAATCAAATGCCTTGTCAATGTCGACCAGCAGGACTGCCGCGGGGCGCCCCAAACGATGGGCCTCCGCCACAGCATTGTAAACTCGCCTGATATTATGTCTGGTGGACCGCTGTGGCATGAAGCCAGACTAGTCCGGATGCACCAGATCCTGTATGCACGTGCGGAGGTGGTCTGCCAGAATCTTCCCTAGTAGTTTGGGCTCGAAATTTAGTAATGAGATGGGGCGATAGGAGCCTGGGTCGTCTGGTGGACGGCCCGGTTTAAGAAATACTACGACCTCCGCGTGTCTCCAGTCTAGAGGGAGAATATGCTGCTCCGAGGCGTCGAGTATCACCTTGAGCAAATGAGGTCCCAGAGTCTCCATATGTGGCCGCAGGAAGTCACACAGGAACCCGTTCGGGCCCGGCGCACGACCTGGGTGAGTGTTGGATAGCGCCGACCGCAACTCATCTAAAGAAATGGGCTCCTCCAGGGCAGCGCGTTGCTCGTCTGAGAGGCAACGGGGCGGGATATCCACAAAAAAGGCACCAATAAGGGGCTCAGTAATGACCTCTCGCTCTTCGTATAATGCCGCATAGAAATTAGCAAAGGCCTGAACAGGGGAGGCGCAGGCGACTCATGCAGGGGACCGCAGGAGGGGTACCTGCGTCGGGGCCGCTCTAGCCTGACAGAGCCTATGAAGCATCTGGCTAGACTTATCACCCCATTGGTAGATCCTATGCTGGGTGGCCAGCCAGGCGTCTTTGACACAGTCGGTATGAGCCTGATGGAGCAATTGTTGCACATGCAGGAGGTTCCGGCGGGCAGCGGGGTCTGAGCCTCCCACCACAAGGGATTGGAGCTCTTTTTGTCTATTCTTTAGGTCTTGCACCTGAGCCAGGCGGCGTCGCTTTTCCCCGGTATGATAGCTTATATCTACTCCCCGAATTGTGGGCTTGAACGCCTCCCATAAAATAACTGGGGACTGGCAAGTGCCGGCATTGAATCTGAAATAGTCAGTGATTGCCTGACTTAGCATTTCCCTGTATTCCTCGTCTCGGAGCAACCAGGGGGACATACGCCACCTGTAGGGGGCTCTGTTAGTTAGCAGACGCAGTTTAAGTTGGATCGGTGAATGGTCTGAGAGGCCACGGGGCATAATGGATGTGTGTGCCACCCTATGCATGTAGCTATGTGGAAGGAATAAATAATCTAGGCGTGAGAGAGTGGGATGAACCGACGACACGTAAGAGAACCCAGCTTCAGACGGGTGTAGGGCACACCACGTGTCCATCCAGCCCAGTGTATGTGCTAGTACATTCAGTTTGGATGTAGTAGGGGTGTATCAGGTTGTCGGGCTCACCACCTATCTAATGGTCCCATAATATCATTCCAGTCGCCCCCCAGTATCATAAGGCCACCCGGGAGATCTCCCCAGAGCTGTGTTATTTTATCTATAAAAGTCTGGCCTAGCGGTGGAGGGGTGCATATGCTACCAATTGTAATGTGTTCGCCGGCCAAAGTACCCGAGACCACTGTGTAGCGTCCCCCTGGATCCAACCAATGTCGTGTAATCTGGAGCGGCACTCTACGGTGAATAAGTATGGCTGTACCCTGTGCCCCGCGTGTAAAGCCGAAGTGATACACTGTGGAGTAACCATAGCGGGCCAGGCACGGGGCCTTCGTGCCCAAAAGGTGCGTCTCCAGGAGCAATAGAATATCTGCTGCATAGCGCTTTGCCTGGTGGAGTACAGCCCCTCGTTTATTAAGCAAGCCCCGTACATTCCAGGCGAGAATGTTCAGTACCCCCGGTGGAGAGTTACCTGTCGTGCGGGCCATCTCTAGATGTCCAAATAGAAAATGACAACGGGTGCGTGCATGGTGGAGCAGTGAGGTGTGTGTATGGTACGGAAACATAGAACAAATAAGAAACCAACATAAAAACTTCCCCCTGTCCCCCCCCCGCCCCCAACCCCCATACTTCCTGGAACACGGAGTATCTGTCGCGGTGGAATCCCACCCCAGGCCCCCAACAGGATGACCTAAGCGGTTCCTCCAATGGATCCCCCCCACCCAACTTACCCAACATTACCCAAAACATTCAGGGCGTGCCATGTCTAGGTCCCTCCAGGGCTAGAAGTGAAGACCCCCACCTTCATGGCCAGATCGATCTAGCGTGTGACCGCTGCCTGCAAGCATGACCCACCCCGGGAAGTGAACAAGAAGAGGACGAGTCAATTTGCCCCAGTTTATCTCAGTCTCCTGTGCCCGTCGGCTCTTGGGCACGCCAATTGGAGCGGGATCGATTGCGTCTCGATGTCGCGTCTCTGCCCTGTCGACCACTCCGATGTGAGCCCTGGGAGGAGTCGGAGTCCAACGGGGGCGGTGAATGTGGTTTAAGAATACGTCTCTCATCAGTCCACACAAAGACTTCTTCTGGGGTATCGAAGAAAAATGTTTTTGCATTGAACATCACCTTCATCCGGGCCAGGAACAGTAATGCATAGGATAAGTTTAGTTCACGTAGTCGTCTCTTGGCCGCCACAAAAGACTGACGCTGTTGCTGCACTAACTTAGTGTAGTCAGGGAAAACCATGATGGGGTGTGAGTCAAAGATCATTTTGTCTTTATGTAGCCGGGCATATCGGAGTACAGCATCTCGGTCAGCGTAATTAAGGAGTCGGACTATCACTGGCCTCGGGCGTTCCCCTGGCGGCGGTTTCTTAGAGCACGGTGGGCCCTCTCGATTACGAAGCAGGAGGACATGTCTTCCGGGGGCAACAGTGCCTTGAGCCAACCTGAGATGAACTTATCCATAGATGCCCCCTCGCAACCTTCAGGGAAGCCCACCAAGCGTAGATTATTGCGGCGGGCCCGCCCCTCCGCATCTTCGACCCGTGCCGCCATCTCCTGCGAGTGCTTGGTCAGTTTGTCCACCTTTTGCTGAAGTGCTGTTACGGAGTCCTCGACAGTGGAGATCCTGGTCTCTGCCTCTGTGATGCGGTCGACCGCCTTCCGCAGATCTTGGCGGAGAAACGACACCTCTGAACCCACGGCCCCGATCTGAGCCTCGAGGGCCGTCCGCGATTGATGAATCGCCTCCAGCAACGTCGCCGTATCAGATGACAAGCCCTCCATGGTCTCCCCCCCGGGAGGGTTGGTAGTGGTGGTGTAGCGGTCCATTGTATGTTGCTTGGGGGCCACCGCCCCTTGCCTATCTTTGCCCATGGCAACCGGGGACAGCCAGCCGGGAGGTCTCACCAGGCCGGACCCCCCGCGGCCGACACAGTGGGCAGCAGTGGAGTGCAACAGGCACCGACAAGGGGCAGCCCCCCACCGGACTCAACTGCAAGGCGTCTCTGCGGCGTCTGCCGTGGCCTGATGCACGTGTTGCAGGTGATCGCACAGGGGCCCTCCAGCGGCGGCACCACTTATATGTAGGACTCGTCTCCGGGGCAGTCCAGGCGTCACCGGGCGGTTCCTGGTAAAGAATGTAGGCCAAACACCGATAGCGGAGTTTAGCACCCCCCAAGCGCCGTGGATCGGGCAGTCACTGGGACCTTGGCCTCTCGGCTGCTTTTCGGCCACGAAAATTTCAGTCCCCGGGCACCACACCACCTGAATCGGATGTTCGCCAGGCCCCTCACTGGTGCAAAGTTGGGTCTTCTGGCAGCGGCCGCACCGTCGCAGCTACACCTCCAGCCAGGTCAATAGCAGGCCGCCCTCCGTCACGTCTCCAGGAGGACCGCACTACTAGACGGGAGGCCCACGGCTCTCGGTCGGTGCGCAGACCCGCCGACGGCTTGACTCAATCGCGTTCTGGTCCGAGGTCTCTAGGTCCAGGCAGGGCCTCACCAGGCCGCGATGAAGAAGATGGGGAGGGGCGCCTCGCAATGGCGTCACGGCGGGAACCCCCGCTCCCTGCCCTCCAGCCAGATGCTGTGCGGGACCGCACCACAGTGGCAATGCCCCTCTACCTGAGGCTCTGATGAAGATCACAGGAGCAGCCGCCTCTCCGCCACAGCCCCCTCGGCAGAGAGGGCCCGCCGCAGCCGCGGACTTGAGTGCTCCGCCCACCGTCACAGGCACGGCAGCCGCCGATCGAGAAGCTGGCCGCGGCAAATCCGACCCTCTGCCGTAGTCAGACCTCGTCTGCAGGGTCACGGCGGGTACTCCAGCAGAGGACCCCCAAAATTATTGCTTGGGGTCTAGGATAGTGTAGGATTTCGGCCCATGGAGGGAGCGAACTGCGGAGCTCTAAGGAGACATGTCCGCCATGTTCGGCTCCCAGGCCATGCCCCCTGCTTTCCGATCTTTGAGTGCTAGCCTATATGCCACTCTAGCCTGCCTAACATTACCCGGATTTCTTGGAACCTTATGTAATTCACTCTTCAAGTTAGCGTACGCACAAGTGCATTTCGAATCAAACCACCCATGATTTTTCTTTGTATTTCTGCTCTGCACGAATAGAGCCTCCCTTACAGCTTCTGAAATTTTCTGAAAGGAAGAGAGGACACAATCGGGAGTAGCTGTTTCGCTCAGGCAAATGTCGATCGCTGATTTACTCTTAGTTACTACTTGCTTAGTAATATCCACGGGGTCCACCTTCGCCCATCGCAGGGAATAACCATTTAACCTATTTAAGGTGAGATTTTGCAGAACCTGATTTGTTTCGTCTCTTTTACCAGAAGATCTTACCGGCATTGATATAGACACACTTAGTGGGAAGTGGTCACTAAGAGAGTTACTATGGGTATGGAATGATTGAAATCTATTTGCATAGATGTTTGATGCTAATATATAATCTATGGTGGAGTGCAGGTCTCTACCATTGAAGGTCTGACTCATCGGAACAGGCCTAACGCATATTTCATTTGCAAACCCTAGATCAAGGCAAAACATCATCTCATTAAACAGTTCCCCCAAATTTGAGTGTCGGAAATGTGTGTAACTAGACTCGTCATTATTCGTGAATCCACATTGTTTACCAACTGTATCAGGACACAATTAAAATCCCCGCCCAAAATCAGAAATGTATCCTTGGCATTGTCATTGTATACGCGTTTCAGATCATTAACCATTTTTTCCATAACTTCCCCCGTTTGTTCCGGAGGGATGTTATTGTAAAAATTTGTCAATACAATGCAATGTCTCCTGTCCAAATGAATTTTTGTCAGTTGATAGTAAATCTTCTCACTATACATCTGTGTCTTGTTTATATTTAACCTGTTTGAAATGTATATGCACAGCCCCCCCTTTGGCCTACCGCATGCTACCTCTACAGCTGGGGTGTGAAAGGTTTTAAATCAATTTACATGGAATGCATCAATCGCCCATGTTTCTTGAAGACATAATATGTCAAAATTAGGTATGAAATCACACCATACAGGGTTGGTTAACTTAGACCGCAAGCCTGCTATATTCCAAAATGCAAGGTTGAAAGTAGTGCATATGGTACTATCAACATTAACTGAGGGCCCTAATGATCTATAATTATTTGGGGGCGGTTCTTGGATAATGAGCGATGGCTGATTTACGTCTAGATATTTGTTAGAGTTTGTGAATGTTGTGCAGATCAAACTACTAGCTCCCAAGATCTCATTTCTGCGCCCATTTGGGACAGGCGTTAGAGAATAGTTATTCATTTTGTTTTTCCTGTAATCAAGGGAGGGTTTCTTTATAGGTGCTATGCCAGTGATATAGCCACCAAGGCCATGCTTGTGGGTGAAGTAGATGTTTCTAGAGTGAGTTAGTCAGTCTTTGTCATCTAAGTAATTAAAGGTGTCAAATCGGTTACTGACTGGGACCCTGAACCTGTGCTGCATGTTGCTTGTATGATTCACCTCCGGGCAGTTATTCCACATGTTCTTAGCTGGTCTATAAAAGAACCCTAGTGGTACGATGTTAATCCCCTGGGTCATACTAAACTGGTTGCCCACCCTACCAAGAATGGACTGCATCAGGTACGGGGATATAAAAGTTAAGACAACACAGTCACCTGCCAGGTATTTATTTGATTTGCCGACCCAGCCAATTCTTCTCGCCATTTTGAATTCTGAGAAGAGAATATCGGTTAGGCCAGTTCTGGCACTCAGTAGGTGCAGCGCTTTGTTTCTCAGAGTTGTCCAGTGCTCGGGGGCACAAGGGGCAGAGGAGGAACATTTGTCAGCACTATAGTGTAGGGCGTTGCTTCTGGTGGGAAGTGCAAGGTCTCATTTACGTTCGTTTTGTATCTAAGGTTAGGTCTTCGAGGGCTTGGTTGATTAAAGTCACTCCCCTCATTAGCCAGTGTGGTCATCCCTGTAGCAGCTAATGCTGCATTAGGGGTATTCAATGCTTGTGCATGGGAAGCGACTGGGCCTGCTGTCCCATGGCCTCTCTAATCTACTGGGGGGTACTCCTGGTTGTAAAACAGGTCCCGAATGGGCTGTTACACCATGGAGACTACCCTGAGTACTGTTGTACTGTGCTATACCAGTGTCGAAAATAGTGACAGTTTGGTTTACCTCCGGCCTCCCTCCCGATTTAACATTGTGTCAGAGTCTCTACCCAAATGTAGCTCCCGAAGAACCGGGCCATTATTTACAAATCGCCCCTCCAAATTACTAAGTCTTCAATTTTTAACAATTTTTGTAATACAGGGTCAATTAAAACAAATACAATGGTTTCTAGTCTTTTCCAGAAGTGTTCCTCCTTTGTCCCCAAAGGTAATCTAATGGATCCATCAGTTTCCGACCTTAAGCCGAAACCCTGCGCACTATTTCTGTCTGGGGTTGTTTTTTCAGTTGCTATTTCGCTTCTTGTTGCCTCTGAGGTTTTCTGTTTCTGGGGCCCCCTTGACTTTTTAGGTAACGGCTCACTGCTACAATCTCGTCTCGTTTTATTTTTGGTCTTCCGGCCCCTCGTAGTTGTGCTCGGCCTAGTTTTGCCATTCACTTGCTCAGAAAGTGTAAGAGTTTCTTGATCAGGTGACTTATTTAGTTACTGTGTTGCCTGTACTGAGGAGTCTTGAGAGCTGTTTTGCGAAGGACAGCCAACAAAGACTGATTGTCCCTGGGGAATCTGCGGTTCCAATGAAAGCCGACGCTCGGTTAGTTCAATTTCATGAATGAGGGCAGATTCAGCCCTCAACAAAAAGGCGTTGAGTGTCCCCACAACTCCCTGGCCCCTCTGATCCTTGCCAATTTTATGTCTACTCATTTTCATGCCCCTTAATAGCTATGTATCCGATGGTGAAATCAAACAGTACCTTTTCAAATTGATGGTCTATCAGCTCAGGTAACAGTTGTTAGGGGGGTTGCCCAGCCCGGCCTCCTCCGGCCGCGGACGGGCGCAGACGGGCCCGCCCTTGGCCCGGGCTTCATCCGCGCGCGGTTCCCGCGAAGTGGGGACCACGAGTTGCTTTAATGCGCCTCCGGGCGCAAAGAGTGGCGTCAGCACCTTCTGGCGCGAGAGCAAAGCAGGCTGGAGTCCCCCTGGCAGGAAGGCAAGGCAAGTACCGGTCTCGGTGCGCGGTTCCCGCGAAGCGTGGACCGCGAGTTGCTTTAATGCGCCTCCAAGCGCAAAGAGTGGCGTCAGCGCCTCCTGGCGCGAGAGCAAACCAGTCTGGAGGCTGGAGTCCCCCTGGCAGGAAGGCAAGGCAAGTACCGGTCTCGGTGCGCGGTTAAAACTCAAAATTCAGTCTATTGCAGAGTGGCCTGATAAAACTGTGATTGACCCCATCCCCCGCCCTCCCTCCAACAGCTTTCTGGAGCTCGACACACCAACATTTCAGATAAAGTCCAGCTAAAGTCCAATTCTCTGGAGTGACTAGATAATCAACCAGAAAAAGGCCCATGCTCCCTAAATTCGTTCAATTGGCGTTTAATATTTAGCACAAGATACATCTGTGAGACATGAATGGTTGCGTGAATAAATTAAGCAAGTGACTGCATGTCTGTTTAAGAGATCTGTGAGTTGGTTGGAGATCACAGTTCTACAAATCAGCTTCCCACCCTTTCTAGATCAACAAAATCTGAACTTTACAGCTGATAACAGTTATTTTTTTATAGAGAAAATGTATTGTGTTTTATGTGTTATATAATGGGCCTATAACCGCTCTTTATATTCACTGTGAAAATATAAAGTACACCTTTCATACTCAATAGACCTAGTGCTCGTCAGATGAATAGCTATACTCTTATATGGGAAACAATGGTTCTGATTCAAGTGTTATGGTGGTCCTTATAAAAACAGCAACCACAAATGATTTAAAGGATTCAAAAGCAATTGTGTCCTGAGGTGGCTAACACATTTAGAGAGATGCGTAAGTATGTCGGAAGACACCATTTCCTTTCTTGAACTTGGAAGAAAGTGCTTAAAGGATATTGAAAAAGCAAAATGTGGATATCTCACAGGCTGAAAGGCGTTGATCTCTCAGCACTTTCCAGTCCTTCCCGTCTATGATGAAGCATGCCATGAAAGTGTGGGTGAGGCTTTCTCGAACCAATATAACAAGCTTTGCCTCGCTTAATTCTCAATGATCCTAAATATTTCACATTCTTTGTGCGATTCAATATCTGGTGTAACAAGGACATGCAATAATAGTTGAACCTCTTTGTAAGAAATTGGGTTGACAGGGTTGTTAGCCCTAGACAAGCAGCAACCACAATCCTTGTCATGGTGGAGAACAAGCCTGTGCTCAACCCTCTGGTAGCTTGGCACAGAGCAGTCAAGCTTAACTTAGAGGCAGTGTGTAAAGTATTTGTGCAACACTTCAAACAATAATACAGTGAAAAACACTACACAAAAAGGATCTCACACCAAGTTAGAAAAATAGAGTTATTTTTAATGAACAAAACGAGACTAAAACGACAAAAATCTAATCAGTAGAACTATATATGCAAATTTAAAGATTTTAGAGAAAAGAGCACCAAAAAGCACAAAGCGCCAACCATGGATATCTGGTTGCACTGGACTGCGACAAAGTCACAAGTTCAGGCTAATGATGCACCGGCCGGCTACAGGGACCCAGTTAGGCCCACTGAACAAACTACCTGAAATCCTGGCTGGCGGAGCGTTGCGAGGATCCATGCCGAAGATGAGTCGCGCAGCTGAAGTGTTGCTTTGGTTCCGAGGTGTGGCGAGGCTGCAATGGGAGGTCCTGCGTCATCATCTAGGATCCTATTGACAAGGGCTTGCGATTTGAAGTCGGGGGTTAAGGATGCATTGCACAGTCGACGCAGTGAATTGGTTTCGAGGAGCTGTGAGGCTCTGATGCGGAGTCCTGCATCGTTGGCGAGGCTGCCGTCGACAAGGGATACGAGGGCCTGCACCGGTACTGAAGAGGCTGTGGAAGTGATGCTGGTCATTGCAAAGGTTTAGATCCACTCAACAGCAGTGATGCGTCTGTTCTGCTTGAGGTTGCACCGCATAGGAGAGGAGATGCGTAGGTTCCGTTTGATCCATAAGGGCTGGCAGAGCACTTTAAGCCCCTTCCAAGGGTCCAGGACTAAGGTGGCACCACTTGGCAGGGTAGACTTGCAGATGGCAGGGTCCAGGTCAAAATGCAAGATTGTTGGAAGCATGTTGTGTCCCTGAGGCTGCAGATCAGGAGGCCAGCTAACTAGCCCTTGGAGGTACTCCGGTGTTCTGGGTTCAAGAGATGCAGGCCCAGTCCTTCTCACCCAAGCAAGAGGGCAGCAGTCAGCAGGTTAGCACAGCATTGCAGCAGTCCTTCAGAGAAGCAGTGCAGCAGGGTGGCAGTTCCTTCTTGTTGACAGAGTATCCACAGTCCAGAAGAGTACTGAAGAGTTGATGTTTGAGGTCCAGTATTTATACCCAGCTGTGCCTTTGAAGTGGGTTAGAAGCTTCTAGAGGCATGCCTTTGAAGTGCACAGGTGCTCTGCTTTCCTGACCCTGGGTCCAGACTAACTACAGGGCTTATGTGGCCCTTTGTGTGGAGGCAGGCCACAGCCTATTCAAGGGTAAGTGGGGCTGGACCCAGCTCCTCCCTCCCATCCTACCAATGATGGTCCATCCAGCTCCCTATTGTGTGTGGCTGTCTAGGAGGAATGCACAGAGCCCGATTGTCAACTACACCCAGCCATGTGACCCAGAGACAGGCTGCAGGCACCAAATGGGTAAGGCAGGAAAATGCCAACTTTCTATAAGTGGCGCTTTCAAAATTTTAATTTAAAATCCGACTTCATGGTAAGTTAGGATTTTTCATTACAATTTCAGAGACACCAAACATGAACTGGTTATCTGTTCCCATTAGGAAATTACAGCTTATTAAATGTAATAAGGTGCCCCAATGTTATCCTGTGGTAGAGGTAGGCCTTGCAGTAGTGAAAAACAAATTTAAGAGTTTTTCACTACCAGGATATTTAAAACTTAAACGCAAATGTCCAACTTTTTAAATACACTGCACCCTGCCCTATGGGTTGTTTAGGACCTACCCTCTGGTTGACTTACATGTATTAAAAGGGAAGTTTTGGGCCTGGCAAAAGGTTTGTTTTGCCAGGTCAAAATGGCAGTTTTAAAACTGCGCACACAGGCCTCAATAGCAGGCCTGAGACATATTTAAAGTACCACTTAGTGGGTAGCACAATCAGTGCTGCAGGCTCACTAGTAGCATTTAATTTCCAGGCCCTGGGCACAGGTAGTAACATTTTACCAAGGACTTGAAAGTAAATTAATTGGGTATCAGCCTAGTCCTGAGGCCAGCAAAATCGAAGTCAGCAAAACAGAGGGTCAGAAGGCAAAAAGTTAAGGGGAAAAGCAAGTCACTGGTAGAAGTTTCATATTTCCATATACCATAGGCTACTGGTGTAAGGAATTTCTGAATGATCATGAACACTAAATTACCACAAGTTGGTTTAGGTCGTGCCCAACGAAGTTGAATTATGAAGTGATTTAAACATCTACTTTTGACCTCTTTATACATCATCCCCTGCACCACCATTGCTCAACATTTATTTCTTGAGACCTTATAATATGATGGAATCTTGAGGGTTCTAAGACTAGAATTAAGGATAGTGCACCTCACTTCATGTTTTTGAAGGCAGAGAAATGGGTGCCATCAAAAGCCTTTGTAAGTCAGAAGATGAATGGAAGGATAACCCTTTCTTTATGCTGAACTTATGCAAGCTAAGGTCCTAATTTATATGTTGGCGGTATGTATACTCCATCGTCATGGTGCAGAAGTATACATGCCGCCAAGTTAATGATCTGCCCACCTGATTTAGATGCAGGCGGATCATAGGTTTAACCACGGCAGAGACTACTCCATCTCCTCATGATTAAACAGCTCCAACCGCCCTGTGGAGTAAGGGTCGTCAGAGGCAGACCTTCAATTCTGCCCATCTTTTTTAGATGGTTGGAAGTAAAGGTCAGTTTACACTGCCTGCCAGCACTAGGAAACCCCGGGCGGTGAAGGGTAGTGAAAACTGCTAAATGCTCCCCTCTCTGAAAATGAAAAATAAAACAGTTTGGTGCAGGGCTCAGTCATGTTGATGGAGCCCTGCACTAAACTGTAAGCAGCATCGACAGGAACCACCTTGATGGCGGTTCCGGCAAAAGTTGTAGAAACGACCGCCAGTTGTTGCAGAGAGACAGCACACATCAAGGACACATAATTTCAACATATAGCTCATTTCCATTGTAGGACTTTTCTTTTAAATTTAGTATGTGCAAACGATTAACTTCAGCACTCTTAGATTTAGATATTGCTTGCTAAATAATAGGATATTTTTCTTATTGAGAGTACTAGGGGGGACTCATACATGCCACACTTGTAAGTTGGCTAGTGTCCTCTTTATGTTAGCCAATTAAGAGAGGTCTTCGGCATTAGCCCATGCGACTAAATCCTCGCATTATTCCAGCACAACAAATTTATATTGTTAGACCAAAAATAAACTTAGATTAATAAACCAATGTATTCCAATGAGTTCCTTATTTCCCAAAGTAATCATTGCCCAACAGGTTGCTCTGGGTTGATGTGGACTTTAATTTTGTAGCTCTTGTCTACTACAGTATGTGTGTTCCACCCAAAGCTTGTGTACAGCATATCTGGTGCCTAACATTGCTTTAGTTACGATTTCTTTTATGTACTTGGAGCAGGTTTCTGCTATAGTCGCTCTCTATCATAACTGATCTCTCCCATAGCTGCTTGTCTATGACAGATGGTGTTTCCCATAGCCTGTCTGCACCATAACTGGTATATGCCATAACCATGATGTTATATGTATATGATAATACAGGTTATCCATATCTACTGTGATCTACTGTGATCAGATGCATATACTGCAGCTTGCAAATACTCTTTAATATCACAATCTAGGAGTAAGTATTAGAACTATGGGAGAATTGAAAAATCTACATCTCAAGGTTTTTAAAGTAATCAAAAGAACTGGTCCTTAATATAAAGAGGAAGAGGAAGAACAATAAAACACAGGATATCATGCCTTTGAATGGTAACTTGAAAAGGTCTATTAAGGTGCAAATATAGCTTAAATATCAGATTGCTAATTTTGAGGTAAGTAACATTTTTATGAATTTCAAACTACTACACCAGGCTAGATACAAATAAGGAGATGTATGACTGAACCACGCAAGCCATTACCACGCATGGCTTTACAACAGGGTCATTACAACAACTGCGGCACTACCACGCAAGTCTTTACCAAGCATATACCTTTACCAATCATGCCTTTACAGCGAAATTTCATTGAAAACGCTTGTATGGTAAAGGCATATGCATGATAAAAATGTAGCAGGTAAGTATTAGCCCAGTATATATATATATATATATATATATATATATATATACAGAAGAAGGACCGCTGCATTGCAGCAAAGATTCACGAGCCACACCAATCATGAGTGTTAAACAAGTTGTTTATTCAGGCAGACAAACAGACGCGTTTCGACCACAGCCGTGGTCTTGGTCACACACACAAGCATAATACATCCTTGCCACCCCAAAAACCCATACCCACCCTAAACCCTAAAAATACCCTTCCCACCCAAACACCCATACCCACCCTAAACCCTAAAATTACCCTTACCACCCAAAACCCCACACTCACCCTAAACCCTAAAAAATCCATTGCCACCCAAAACCCCAAACACACTCTTATTCCTAAATATTCCCTTGCCACCCAAAAACCCATACCCACCCTAACCCTAAAAATGCCCTTCCCACGTAAAAACACATACTCACCCTAAGCCCTAAAAATACCCTTTCTGCCAAAAAACTCATACCCACCCTAAAACCTAAATATTCCCTTGCCACCCAAAATACCAAAACCACCCTAAACCCTAAAGGTTCCCTTGCCACCCAAAACCCTAAACCCACCCTAAACCCTAAAAAATCCCTTACCACCCAAAAACCCAAACCCACCATAAACCCTAAAAAATCCCTTACCACCCAAAAAACCCAAACCCACCCTGAACCCTAAAAATGACCTTACCACCCAAAAACCCAAACCCACCCTAAACACTAATAAGTCCCTTGTCACCCAAAACCCCAACCCACTCTAAACCCTAAAAATTCCTTACAACCCAAAAACCCATACCTAGCCTAAACCCTAAAGCCCTAAAGAAAGAAATATATATATACACACACACACACACACACACACATATATATATGTATATATATATACATACATATAATGTGTGTGTGTAAAAAACACTTAGGGGCCTATTAGCATGGCGGGCGGATCGCCACCGCCCGACCGGCGGTGGCGATCCACCCGTCAAAACACCCCGCCGGACGGTCTTTTACCCCCGCCACATTAGCATGGCGGGGGGTACCGCGGCGGACGGAAAGACCGTCTGCCGCTTTTCCGCCAGTAGGCAATCGTCCCGATTGCCTACCGGGCGGAAAAGGCCCATAATATGGTGGCGGTGCCTTGCAGGCACCGCCATCCATATTAGCATGTGGCATTTTCAATGCCTTTCCATGGCGGAGACTCCGCCATAGAAAGGCATGCAGAGTTCACTTTGGGGGCCCGTTGCGGGCCCCCGGGGGAGTGGGGGTATGGGGGGCTGCACTTGGGGGGTACCCATGGTACCTCCCTACATTGGCATGGACAAGGTGGCAGGCACTGTCACTCCCCACATACATTTACACAATTGCACAACATGCATTTTCAACATTGTGGCGGGTGCTGCTTACAGCACCGCCCGCCACAATGTTGAATATG
This sequence comes from Calotriton arnoldi, assembly GCA_963921515.1. Taxonomy (NCBI): domain Eukaryota; kingdom Metazoa; phylum Chordata; class Amphibia; order Caudata; family Salamandridae; genus Calotriton; species Calotriton arnoldi. Next base: position 2,728,887 of record CAWUFW010001318.1, on the reverse strand, counting down.
CAGAATGCGACCGCCAGGGTGGCGGTCGCATCCTAATGGGCCCAGCGGGACCGCCGCACCTCTGGCGGTCGGCCGCGTTTACCGGTACGGTGGCGGGTGGACTTTGTCCGCCCGCCATCGTAATGATGCCCATGATACTTTAATACTTACAACATTTTATACTTACATGTACTTACCTTAAAAGCTTTAACAACGAATATGCCGTTACCACTCATGTCTTTACAACAAAATTTGTTGTAATGGCATGCGTGTTAAAGGCATGTTAAAGGTTAAAGGTTATAAAGACTTGCGTGGTAATAGCATGTGTGATGGTGTCTCATGTGTGGTAAAGCCAGCGTAGTAAAGGCATGCAGGGTTCTGGTTTTGTTGTAAAGGCTGTTTCCCCAAATAAGTCCTCTGTTTCACAGAGTAGTTCATTTATTCCTAGTGTTATGCTATTAATTATTAATGCTGATTGGGTAACATTCCTTGTAGACGAAACAAAATTGCTAATCCTATTATAAACATTGATATTTATATGCACTTAACATTGAAGGGTTTGACTAGTAAGACTGAGTTGATACTTACCCAGGGAAGTTTTGGGCCCTATCAACAAACTCCTTTCCCACCTAAGTGAGAACAGCACAACAATTATTATTTTCAATTCCGCATCTTGTTTCACATAATCAGGGTCAGTCGAATTTTAGGAGTCTAGTTGGCACTTAGGGTGGGTGATGCATAAGTCCCCAATATGGCAGATGTCCTTCTGATTAGGGTCAGGAAATCTATTGACATTCAAAATGCAAGGAACATCCTCATTTTGTATGTTTCAGGCCCACTCAATAATATAGACTATATATGACATGACCTATGCTTGAACTAGGGGGGAGAAGATTTAGTAGGAAAATGCCCTTTCTGGTCCTCTCTTTGACATGAAGACCAATGTCACGTAAAGTTAGACGCCAAGAAATATTTCACTGAGGGGATTGTTTTTGGTGAAAGGCCAAAAGTTGACTTGATGAGCTTATGGATAGTACCTATTATTGATTAAGGGAGAGTTTGATAAATTCTGTCTTCTGTGGGTTGAGATATTTTTTATATTTGTTGTCCAGATTTATATAACTGGGAATCATAAACATATTGGTGAAAGGCATTTCCCTGTTTTGTTAAGAGACTACCTGGTGTCTCCACATAAGTAAGCATTTAAATGTAAGGGAGAGAGAGAATGGAGCCGTGAGAAACTCCACATGAGATTTTAATAGGGTTGCAGAAAATCATGGCAATGTTGATGCTTTGTGATTTGTCTGATATGTAGGCCCTGAAGCAGTTGAGCACATTCCTCTAAGACCCATTTTGTTGCTGAGGCCATTTAGGATGGCTTTATGGCCTGCAGTATAAAACACCACTGATAAGTAAAAAAGAATCAGGATGCAGGAGCTTCCTTCCAAGAGACAAAAATTATCAGATTTCTTGAGAAGAAGGTGAACATGGCACGTCTTCAGGAAAACTGGGAAAGCATGCTGGTTTAAGTACGGGTTTATGATTTATTGAGGTAGAGAAGCGAGGGCATTTGAGTGTTCCTTTGTTAGAAAGGGAAGAATGGGTTTGAGGAGAAATTTGATGATTTAGAGTTATCAATGTCCTTCTCTAATGTATTTTTGGTAGTCTACCAGGTTACATGGGGAGTTTTCTTGGTAAAGTCTAGTTAACTATGCCCTTCCAAATTGTAAGGCTTTTGTTCAGGAAGTGGGTTGAGAAGTTGTTACATTTACATTTGGTGAGGGAAGGAAGGCCACACTCTGGAGGAGTTTCCAGCAGGTTGATCACGAACTACTAGTAGCTCCTAGTCGGTCTTGGAATAGCTTCTGTCTCAGTTGAGTTTGGGAGTACACAGCTACCTCCCAGCTAATGTTGCATTTTTGAACTCTGGTCCTGTGAAGCAGAGAAAGGTAACTGAAGTAGCAACACAGCCCACCCTCTTCTTAAATAAACAATCTCGAGATGTTTGCCTGGGAAGAGGCTTGAACAAAATAAATGTCTCAGATTAGAGTGCATTGTAAACGTTGACCCTGATAAATATTGCATTAAACTGAGTGTAAAAGATTCGGAGAGTTACTATGGTGTATCCAAAGATCCATCTGTCAGAGTTGCACTACATTGACATTTTTTCCTTTCCTTCTCTCCTTTCTTTTTCCCTTTCTTTCTTTCTTTCTTTCTTTCTTTCTTTCTTTCTTTCTTTCGCACTTGTTTTCTTTCTTTCTTGTTTCTTATTTCTGCCTCTTTCTCTTCTTTCTTTCTCTCTTTCTCTTTCCTTCTCTCCTTTCTATCTCTTTCTCTTGATTTCTTCCTTTCTTGCTAGTCCACTTTCTTTCTTTCCAATTCTTCTTCTTTCCTTTCCTCTCCTTCCTTCCTATTCTTCTTGCTGCTTCTTGCTGTTCATTGCTTTGTCTCCTCTTTTTCTTCTCTCTCATATTTTATTGTTCTTGTTTCTGCCTTTGTCTTTAGTTGTCTCTCATTTTATTGTTTATTTGCTTTTATCGTTTGCTTTCATACCCTCTGTCATTTGCTCTTCTTTTGGCTTGCAAATTATTATTTTCTCTCCTACTTTAATTCTTTAATTTCTTTCTTTCCTTAACCTTTTTTGTCTCTGTCTCTCATTTGTCCCTGCACTTCTTTGCTCCTTCTTTCCTTTCCTCCTACTCTGCTTCGGTCCATCTTTCCTTCTCTTTCGCTCCTTATTTCCTTTTCCTTTCCTCTTTGGTTGTTCTTTCCATTTCCTCTCTTCTACATTCATTTTTGTTCCATCTCTCCTTGTTTCCTTTGGCCATATTTTCCTTTTTTCGTTTCTTCCTTCTTTCTTGTCTTTACTTCCTTTCAATTTGTCTTTCCTCTTCTCTTGTTATTCCTTGCACTTATTCATTCCTCTTTCCTTTTCAGTCCCTTCCTTCCTCATTCTGTTCCTTCTTCCCTCCCCTCTGTTCCTTGTTTTGTTCTTTCCTTTCCCACATACTCCTTTTCTTTATTTCCTTCTTTCTCTCATTTCTTTCTCTCATTTGTTTGTTTGTTTGTTTCTCTTTTTCTTCTTTCCTCCTCTCTGATCTTTTTTCTTTTTCTCTCCTTCCTTTCTTCAAGTGTACATAACTTCCTAAAGAAATATCTTCATTCGTTAATTTGTCTTTCATCTTTGCCTCAAATGAATACCCATGGGGATGGCTGCAGAGATATGTTTACTTGTAGTGTGCTATAACGACTGTATGCACATATTACTAGTGGTCACTGTTAATAATGAAATGTGTATGCTAAATAATACATTATCGTTTAGTTTATTTTTGTGTGTGCCAGAGAGTACTTAGGCGTATTCTTCTACAGCAGCAAAACTCTAGGGTCAGCCTTGCCAATAATTCTTGTATCATTTAAGCCACCAGTAAATGTTAGACTTAGGGGTCGATTCCGATTCGGGCCGGAAAAAGCACCGACCGACTCGGATCCGGAAAAAATACCGACCGACACGTACCCGTGGCGCCCGACACGCCAAGTACGATGCAAGGTGCGAAAAATCCGACCGACACGTAACGAAACCAAGTCGACCGACCGAGCCGCACGGAAAACAGCAATCCGGCCGGAAAAACACGCGAATCCAACCGACCGACACGCACCCGGAACAAATCCGACCGAAACGTACACGCTAACTCCAAACCGCTAAGTACGATGCAAGGCGCGAAAACCACGAGCGAGTCGGACGGAGGACAAGCCGTACGACCGACACGCATACAAAACCGAGCCGAAGCAACACAATACACCGCGACCGACGCGTACGCAGCATAGAAAACTGCACAAACACAGCGTGAACGAAACGGAAAACACAGTACAAGACCAATGCAGGGTCCGACTCGGTCACAAGAACGTTCCCAACATACACAAACAGCACAAAGGAAAAATCACCCAAAAAAAGGCCAAACATGCAATTACCAAGCCAATAAATACTGGGGGGGTGGGGACAGAGAACAAGGACACACCCACAACTCCACCTATATAAAGGACACAAATCACTACCATGAGCCTTTGCAAATGCCATTCCACTGCCAGCACCCAAGAGAAAGCAACCACACACCCACAGCTCATCCCTCACACAAGCCACACACCATCAGCACACCAACAAATACCTACCTCACATACACCCAGCAAAACACACACTCACACACCCTCACCTGCACACCAACACACACATCACCCACCATCACCACCCATCACCATGCCCCCCAAGAAGAATCCCAAGTTCCTAGATAGTGAATTGGAAGTCATGGTAGACGAGATCCTCAGGGTGGAGCCACAGCTGTTTGGCACTCTGGTCCAACAGACCCCCATGTCGCAGAAAACCAAGATGTGGGAGAGGATCATCAACAGGGTGAACGCCCAATCACCATGTCGGCGCACAAAGACGGACATCCAGAACAGGTGGTATGACGTGCGCAGGAGGGTACGGGACATGCTGAAGAAAGACTACATCAACAGCCAACACACCAGCAGTGGCCCTCCTGCCAAGCCAATATACCTCAGGCCCTGGGAGGAGAAGGTGCGGGCCATCCTTCCGCCAGTGAGCGTATATGGACTAGAGGACATCCCAGAGCCTGGTGAGTACACAACAAATGTACACAATAAACTGCCACAAAACACACACATCACTGTCAAGGGGAGAGTCAAACCATGCACTCATAGCAATTACACAGCAACTAGAACAGAATCATCCCAAAATGTGTATGTCAGTCAGATAAACACAACACATGCCATCAAAAAAGTCACATCCAACTGTGCCAACACATGTACAAACACAACCACAACTACAGCTAGGCAGTGGCACAAATAGAACTAACAAACACATCCACACATGTAGCCACCACAACAACACCAACACACAGTGAAGACCACTCAAAGGAAGGAATTCTGTGTATGCTGGCCAAGTCAGTGTAGCCAATAGCATCATGGGAGTCGCAGTCACACATATTGCCCGCCCCAAAACTGTCCCATCAACACCACCATGAACCATGCGCACATCACAGGGAGTGGAGAAGGACTCACAAGATGGCTGACACTGGCTACTGCTGTGGGGAGCACAAGGCCCTGCTGCCAACTGTGCACCAACAAACAGCAGGACACCACTGACTGACATCCTGAGAGACAACTTACACTCCCTGCAATGCAAGCACGTTCCATGGTGGGATATCTGGCTGGCTGGGTGGGAAGGGGGACTTGCAGCACTGACTATAGTCACCAGCACCTCCCCTCACACCCCCCCAACACAAACTCCACAGTACCCACCTGGTAGAATGCAATGCCCACCATCCTAACACAAGATCCCACAAAGCACCACCACCCTGGGTTATGTTGTGTGAAGCACAGGGACACTCTTGGGACTCTTAGCCAAACAACTGCCAGGACAACACTCCCAGCCATCCTGTCAGCACAGCCAGCCCACCCCACAGGGAAGCAGAGTCAAAAGGAAGGAAGCATGGGCATGCTGGGAAGGGGGTGGAGGCAATAGCATGATGGGAGTCGTAGTCACAGACATTGCTCAGCCTCACAACTGGCCCATCAACACCACCCTGAACCATGCTCACATCACAGGGAGTGGAGAAGGACTCACAAGATGGCTGACACTGGCTACTGCTGTGGGGAGCACAAGGCCCTGCTGCCAACTGTGCACCAACAAACAGCAGGACACCACTGACTGACATCCTGAGAGACAACTTCCACTCCCTGCAATGCAAGCACGTTCCATGGTGGGATATCTGGCTGGCTGGGTGGGAAGGGGGACTTGCAGCACTGACTATAGTCACCAGCACCTCCCCTCACACCCCCCCAACACAAACTCCACAGTACCCACCTGGTAGAATGCAATGCCCACCATCCTAACACAAGATCCCACAAAGCACCACCACCCTGGGTTATGTTGTGTGAAGCACAGGGACACTCTTGGGACTCTTAGCCAAACAACTGCCAGGACAACACTCCCAGCCATCCTGTCAGCACAGCCAGCCCACCCCACAGGGAAGCAGAGTCAAAAGGAAGGAAGCATGGGCATGCTGGGAAGGGGGTGGAGGCAATAGCATGATGGGAGTCGTAGTCACAGACATTGCTCAGCCTCACAACTGGCCCATCAACACCACCCTGAACCATGCTCACATCACAGGGAGTGGAGAAGGACTCACAAGATGGCTGACACTGGCTACTGCTGTGGGGAGCACAAGGCCCTGCTGCCAACTGTGCACCAACAAACAGCAGGACACCACTGACTGACATCCTGAGAGACAACTTCCACTCCCTGCAATGCAAGCACGTTCCATGGTGGGATATCTGGCTGGCTGGGTGGGAAGGGGGACTTGCAGCACTGACTATAGTCACCAGCACCTCCCCTCACACCCCCCAACACAAACTCCACAGTACCCACCTGGTAGAATGCAATGCCCTCCATCCTAACACAAGATCCCACAAAGCACCACCACCCTGGGTTATGTTGTGTGAAGCACAGGGACACTCTTGGGACTCTTAGCCAAACAACTGCCAGGACAACACTCCCAGCCATCCTGTCAGCACAGCCAGCCCAACCCACAGGGAAGCAGAGTCAAAAGGAAGGAAGCATGGGCATGCTGGGAAGGGGGAGGAGGCAATAGCATGATGGGAGTCGTAGTCACAGCCCTACATCCCCCACCACATGGCCCAGCAAGCTCACACTCACGCATGCACATCCCACAGAGAGTGGAAAGGCCCATCAAAGATGTCTGACACTGTTGCTGTGTCGTGGGGAGCACAAGGGCATGCTGGGTACTGCACACCAACCAACAGCAGGACACCACTGTCAGCCATCTTGCCATTGCCCTCACACCCACACCCACTGAACTCCACACAAAAGCAAGTAAGTATGGGAATGCTGGCAAGTGGGGTGGAGGCAATGGCATGATGGGAGTCGTAGTCACAGACATAGCTCACCCCCACAACTGTCCCATCAACACCACCCTGAACCATGCTCACATCACAGGGAGTGGAGAAGGACTCACAAGATGGCTGACACTGGCTACTGCTGTGGGGAGCACAAGGCCCTGCTGCCAACTGTGCACCAACAAACAGCAGGACACCACTGACTGACATCCTGAGAGACAACTTACACTCCCTGCAACGCAAGCACGTTCCATGGTGGGATAACTGACTGGCTGGGTGGGTGGGAAGGAGGTCCGGCTGTCAACCAAACACAAGCAATGCAGACCATGTTCACACCCCAGAAAATACATAGAAATGCCCAAATAATGCAGGACAATGTGCCACACCAATATCAACCCCTGACTGTGACGACTTAGGACAATGCAATGTACAGGCCCGCACCCAGAGGCACAGTCACAACTGTCATGTGTGTCAACCATTGATGCCTGCAGAAACATGACATACATTGTTTGTGTCTCCCAAAAACAGGTGATGATGGGGACACAGCAGCAGACGCTGAGGAGTCCCAGTCCCAGGCTCAAGAGGATGCCGAGCTCACTGGCGTCGTACAGCCTCTGTCCTCCTCGGACGATGAAGAACAACCTGGCACATCCGGTGCAAGTCAACATGCAGCACCAGCAGGACCACCAGCTGCAGCACCAGCAGGACCACCAGCTGCACCCCCTGCACCCACCCCTACAACGACTGTCACCACGAATACCATCCCTGCCGACATGGACAGAATAAGGAGCAACACCAGCACAGTGACCCTGGACCAACCTGGGGCCATGGACACCACCACCACCACCAACCCCCAAGGTGGACCAGGGTTATCTGTGCGTGCCACTGCACACACTGCACATGTCAGCAGGGGTGGTGGGAGGGGTGGGAGACAGAGGTCGCTGCTTGCAGACGTTGCTGGTGTGCATGACGACCCACAACTGGTACGCATAGCTGATGCGTACCAGTCCAGCACCGGAGAGCTCAGCCAGGTAGTGGGGCTCCTCAGAGACATTAAACAGCAGCAGGCTGCCCATCATGCCCGCTTGGACTCCCACATGTCCCACGTGGAGTCACACATGTCCCGTGTGGACTCACACATGTCCCGCGTGGAGTCCAAGTGGGATGCACTGCATGAGATGACGGCGGTGCACAGGGACATTTTACAATGCCTCCGCCAGATGAACAGCAACCAGTCCACACCTCCCTGTGTGCCAACAACATCTGGTGCCGAACAAACTGCAACTGCCACAGGGAGGGAGGAGGACTCTGGCGGAGAGTCCCCTGCACCGCAGCAGCCTGCACTTGAGGGCCCCCCCCAAGAAGAGGGGTCGTCCGAGGAGGGAAAAGTGAGAGGCCGATGGCCAAGCGCAACTCCCAGGAAGCCTGAACCTGTTCTGGATGTTCGCCTTTGTGCACAGACTGTTCACCCTGTTGACGGCAACACTACTCCCACACATTGCATGGGGAGTACAAGTTGGACCAATGTGTCAGACAACTGTGGCCCCGATACTGGGGATCCTGTCTACCCGGACTTTCAATTCACCTAGGAACTTGGGATTGCAAGATTCATGTACAGCACAACCCATCCTATGCACTATTAACACAAATGTATCACAATAAACACACTAATACACCATACTTGCCTCTGTCGTGATTCCAACGTGGGTGCTGTTATGGGGATGATGAACTGCAAAATTACACTGTGTATGCGAACTGCAACAGCAAGGACAACACAGGCATGTGAGTACAGGCAACGTGACACACATGAGGGAGACACACCACCAGGGCTACACGACACATACACACCTAGGCCATCTGACTCATTGCCTACACTGATGTTGCCAGGGAAGACGGTGCAATGCACAGACACCACACCCATTCCCAGTTGTAGTCAAGTAGCCCACAGGTGCAGTAAGCAAATGGCAGTCAAATGTGTGACCACAGACAACGCACATCACAAAGTGAAGCACAGGTTTATTACACAGTTGCAACATGCCGTAACCACTACAGATGCAAGGTAACCCCACCTGGTAGCGGGCACACAGTCAACAACTGTAGACGGAAGGAAGTCCATGGGTGTGGCGCACATCACCTGTAGGGACACAACAGCTACCAGCCTGGATGTGCAATCACGTCGTCGGTGGACACAGTTGACCAAACGAATCTGAAAGTACCCTGTGAAGGACAGAAATGACACACAGTCAAAAGCAATGGAGTACAGGACAGAACAGCAAAACTCATGCACAATACATGTTACAAGATACCCACCCAGAACCAAGTTAGCATGTCAACACTGTTGGGGAGTACAGCCCACCTGTCACCACACATCGCAACACACATCCAGTCAAGTAGCCCATGGACACACTCCAACAGCACCAGAGCACCACCCACACATCATGCCAACTCACATCATTGACATGACACCTCAGGATACTCACATTCAGCTAAAGAAGTTGGTGATGAGCTGTGTGCGGACATCACCATCACCATCATCATCATCATCATCGTCACTGGCATCGTGGTCCAGGCCAGGATCCTCCACAGGTGGCGGATGTTGGTCATTGTCATCCTGGATGAGAGGCAACTCCTTCCGCACTGCCAGGTTGTGGAGCATGCAGCAGACGATGATAATCTTGCACACTTTCGCAGGGGCATATGGGAGGGACCCTCCGGTCTTGTCCAGGCAGCGGAAGCGGCTCTTCAGGAGACCAAAGGTCCGCTCAATCACTCTCCTGGTCCGACCATGTGCCTCATTGTAGCGCATCTGGGCAGGTGTCACAGGGTTCCTGAGGGGTGTCAGCAACCACGGCATGTTGGGGTATCCCGAGTCACCTACGGCCAGACAAGTGCACATTAGCTGACTTGGAAAAGTGGGCGGAATACTACAGATCAGATCACACACAATGGCACAAAGTCAGTACACACCGACAAGCCAGGCACGCTGGTTCTGCATCTGTGCCATCATCCTGGGGATGCGACTACTCCTCATCACAAAGGCATCGTGTGCTGAACCAGGGAAACGGGCACACACGTGTGTGATGGTCATGTCTGCAAGACACACCACCAGTGCATTGACCGAGTGGTAGTGCTTGCGGTTCCTGTAGGCCTGCTCCTGGGCCTGTGGTGGTACCAAAGCCACATGTGTCCCATCAATGGAGCCAATTACATGCGGCATCCTCCCCAGGGCATAAAAGTCACTCTTCACGTCAGTGAGTCGTCGCAGTCTAGGGAAATAGATGTACCGGTTCAGGAAGAGCAACATTGCCGCCAAAACATCGCGGAGCACACGGCTGAACATGGTCTGTGACATCCCACCAGCAGTCGCCACAGTATGTTGGAAGGTACCGGTGGCAAAGAAGTGTAGGGCTGCCATCACCTTCACCTTGGGGGTCAGCGCTGTAGGATACGGCCGGCCAGGCTGCAAATGTGGGGACAACTGCACTGCCAAATCCTCAATCAGCTGCCTGGTGAAGCGGTACCGTCGGATGCTGTCCCGTTCCACCATCGTTGCCAGGTCTGGGAATGGCCGATGGACAGCAGGAGCCCTGCAGTGCAGAGGAGAAGTAAGCAAGATTGTCAGTCACCCCACATATGCGGCATTGAACACACTCAAGATCCCAACATACATCATTATGAGGCACAACTACATGAAGTGTGCAGTACCGGAAGGACATGTATGGTACATACATGGCCAACATCTGTCAACACGGTCCTACAGGTGGCATCAATTTGTCCCAGGTTGGCCCATTGGATATCATGATGCCGTGTCACAGTTCCCATCTCCTGCTGCCGTGTCACATTCACCCCCCACAGTGACATGTGAGGACAGATGTGCCCCAGGCACCACAGCTCAACGACAGGTACATTCCCAGGGACCCTGTAATGCCACATGGACACTGGCATCACATGGAGTATCATGTGTACACCACAGCAAAACAAACATGACCCCCACAGGTAGTGGCCCCACTTGCCACGGCAGGACAGACATGGACGTCTGTGACACACACGCACAACATCAGAGTCCATGCACACACAACGTGGATGTGGAGACTGTCTCCCATTGTGCACATGAAATCAGAGACATTGTAAACACTACATGCACAAAGACTGTGGAGGTCCATCACTATTGTGCCACTGGGACACCCTGGCTCAAACATACCGTCCCACATGGGACTCACGGGGTATGTGACATGACATACACAAACACCACTGTGAAATGTGACCATGGCACATGCACAGATATGAACAGTTGCACATCACAGTGGTCACGTACACGTAACACCCAGGATCCTGTCCCCATGAACACGTGCACAGCCTGGGGGTGGCTGCCCACAGGTGACACCCACAGGACAACATGTACACCAACATACACACAATAGGAAATGCAGCCTTACATGCCTTATGATAAGGTTTGGACAGGCTGTCGTGATGTAGGTGTGCCCCTCACTCCCTGGGAGCTATCTGTGGCTGGCATATGTCCATCTGAGACAGGCATGCTGACATATGCCAGTCACATGTACAGTGATGCGTTGTACTGCAATGGACCGATCGGTGCCTCCGGCCGGCCCATTGCTTTCAATGTGTGGGGGTACGCGTTGTACCCCTGTGCGCGTTGAACTGCAATGGACCGATCGGTGCCTCCGGCCGGCCCATTGCCTTCAATGTGTGGGGGTACGCGTTGTACCCCTGTGCGCGTTGAACTGCAATGGACCGATCGGTGCCTCCGGCCGGCCCATTGCTTTCAATGTGTGCGGGTACGCGTTGTACCCCTGTGCGCGTTGAACTGCAATGGACCGATCGGTGCCTCCGGCCGGCCCATTGCTTTCAATGTGTGCGGGTACGCGTTGTACCCCTGTGCGCGTTGAACTGCAATGGACCGATCGGTGCCTCCGGCCGGCCCATTGCTTTCAATGTGTGCGGGTACGCGTTGTACCCCTGTGCGCGTTGAACTGCAATGGACCGATCGGTGCCTCCGGCCGGCCCATTGCTTTCAATGTGTGCGGGTACGCGTTGTACCCCTGTGCGCGTTGAACTGCAATGGACCGATCGGTGCCTCCGGCCGGCCCATTGCTTTCAATGTGTGCGGGTACGCGTTGTACCCCTGTGCGCGTTGTACCGCAATGGACCGATCGGTGCGCACCCATTGACAATGGGCTTGCCTGGCAACGGACGCGTTTTCGAATTTCGAACGAGTCGGTTGCTGGAAAATCAGTTGGTCACCCACAACAATGTTGCAAAATCATGTATGTCATGAAGTTGAAGATTTGAAGGATGCTGTGGGCGTGTTTTGGTGCTGCTATTCCATGGATTGGCCAGATTCAGAAGATGCAAACGACTTGGACCTATCACTTTGGACACAAGGGACAGTATCTGCCTCTCCAGCACATATATATTGCTGGCTGTTCCCCTGAGAGCCCACTTGCCTGCACTACATGCTCCAAGACGACATCTGCCACTGCACTGCTGCTGTCTCTGCCCCTCTGGACCCTGCAATGGCACGTACTGTGGAGAGAGCCCCAGCCTTCAGCCTTGAAGAGAACCAGGCCCTGCTGGACAGCCTACTTCCACAGTACAGCAAGCTGTATGGGACACCAGGGGAGCAGGTGAGTGTCCTGTGCACTGCCTTTCTGAATGTGCATTTTGTCTGACTAGCAAGGCTGAGAGTCTGCACGCCACTGGCTAGCAGGCTCACTGAGTAGTTGTCACCCCCCATAGTGTGTAGTGACTTGCACTGGACAGGTATGGTGCAGTGACAGTGCTTCTGAACAGGGTTTTACTCCCCATGCAATGATACCATGTAGTGACTTCTGGAAAACTGTCCATGGGCAGCCGTGCACTGCCTGTGTACACCATGTGCCCCTGTGATTGCGACATGTATATGCAACTGTGTCATGCACGGATATGTTGCATGTGTAGTAATGGCCTTATCACTTTGTCATCCTGACAGGCTTCTGCCCATCGGAAGCAGGAGATCTGGAAGGACATCGTCCGGGCTGTCCGGTCCGTGGGGGTCTACAAGCGCCGGATCCGCAACTGCCAAAAGAGGTGGCAGGACCTTCGGGGCTGGACCCGGAGGATTGCACGGGTCCAGCTGAAGCTGTCGCCTCCTCGCAGGAGGGGCGGAACACGGACCCTGACCCCCACATGCTCAGGATCCTGGCGGTGGTCTTTCCAGACCTGGATGGGCAGCTGAAGGCCAGAGAGCAGCAAGGAGGGGGTGAGTCAAAGACTGCACTGTGAACTCTGTCTAACATGCTATGTGCCCTCCTCGGGCCTGGTTAAACTGCCACAGTACAGCAGTCATGTTGTCCAGGAGCCATGTCCCTCTATTGTGCACTGCCCACTCCTCATCTGATACCCAGGTGTGGCCCTTACATGCAGGGAATTCTGTCACTTAGGACTGTGTCCTTGCAGTTTGCTTGACTCAAGGTGGGAGACAGCATCTGTTTCCCTGACTCTGTGGTGGGCATCATGGGTGGGTCCATTGCTTACACAATGCCTGTATTCTGACATGTATTCAGCGTGTTACTTTGATCTGTGGTCCAATTGCTGAGCTGATCCACCACATGTGGCTGGGGTATCTGGCACACACCCATGCTGCGGGTGGGAACAATGTTTGGGCCCCAGGAGTATGTATATGACGTGTGTCACACATACTTAGCCAGCTGCCTACAGTCCAGGGCTCATCCCTCATTCATGTGGGGCTGGACAGTCATGCCTACTCCAGGCCATACAATACACTCTGTACTCCCACTCCCGTGTATCAGCTGACACATTGTGCGCAGTGATTTGACCCCTCAGGTGTCTGCCTCTGTGTCAGTGTGCTGTGGATTAGTCGCCAGGACTGCTGTGGAGTTTCTTGGTAGGGGCTCAGCATGCCACTGGAGATGTGACCATAGGAGACGATACTTGTGTGTCACATAGGTGTCTGATCAGCTGCCCATGCAGACTGGGGCATGTGAATGTGAAGTTCAGGCAGCTGTTCCCCATTCACAGCAGAGTGTGAGGGGCTCAGGTTCAGAGGGTAGTGTCACAGGTCTCCCATATGTCCAATAGGTATGACCTGGACAGATGAGGGTTAAGAGGATGTGTTGTGGGGGGATGTACATGTGCACTTGTGCAGCTCCAGGACTTGCATTCCCCATGACCTACTATTGTGACACAGTGCAGAGTGTTGTTGTCTGGCTGCAAAGTCATACATCACTGAGACAGTGATGTATGACTTTGCAGTCATGCCTCCGCCATGGCATGTGTCTACTGATTGGTGAGCCTGCAGGGGAGTGACATGTGCTACATGCACACCATAGTGGCGCTGGCTATCAGGACATGGGTGCATCATGGTGTCTGTCGCTGGTATGCATCACATGCATTTCCTATTTGACTCTGGGCATCCCTTTCATCCGGAAACCTGTACTGACTCAGTGGCAAGAGCTGTGATGTGTGCATGTCCACATGCCACACCGTGTCCTCTGCACTGTCCAACTACTGTGTACTTGGTGCATGTGTCCACACTGGGGTGTTGCAATCCAACAGACACCAGACAGATGGGTGCAAGGCCATGTGGGATGTGAGTGCCATGCTTGGCATCAGACTGACAATTGGCTTCTCCTGTTCAGTTAGGGCACTTTTAGCAATGTACAACTAATGATGCCAGGGCTTGCTCTGTGATGTGCTGTGCTCACAGTGGTGTGTGCGTTTTGTGCAGGTGACTGATGTCTGTCTGTTTCCCCATTGTTTGCAGATACATCCACGGCCACGGAAGGGGACAGCTCCACGGACCAGGAGGAGCCAGAGAGCCAGACTGGGTCAGCAGCCGAGGAGTGGTCGGAGGGACCCAGTGGCACGGAGGGCGAGGGGAGCCACACCGAGGAGTCCTCAGCAGCATCCACCTCAGCTGAGGACCAGAGCAACTCGGAGGATGACTCCCTTGTGGAGGCGGGTGTCAGCAGCCACCACACCCCAGCTAGTGTTGCTGTCCCCGCCACCACCAGCACCACCACCGCCCTCCCATCGGCTCCCATTCCCCAGGTCCGTGGAGGCTCCCATGTCCGGGAGCGTGTCTCCTTTGGGCCAGGCACCGCAGCCCCTGCCCCTGTGTCCCCTGCTGCCCTGAGTGAGGAGTCTGTGTACCTCCTTCGCCAGCTCCATGTAGGCCAGACAGCCATGCTGAGTGTCCTCCATGCGCACACCGCGCTGTTGACTCAGCTGGTGTCGTTCATGGAGGGCATCTCATCGGGCATGTCTGACCTACAGAGGGGCAATAGGTCCATGGACTCCTCCCTGACGGCAGCAGTGTCCCTCCTCAAACGGTCCCTCACCCCTCCTGCCTCTGCTCCATCCACACTCCCCAGCACCTTACCCATCCCAAGCACACACACACCGGCACAGGCACACACCAGCACACACACATCCAGCACACTGACACACACGCCAATGACAAAACGCACACGCACGCACATTCAGGGGACTGAAGCCAGACTCACAGGGGATGGGGCCCTGGAACACACACACGCATCCACATGCACTGCGCAGTCCTCAGTTCCCTCTCCCTCCAAAGCACCCTCCCTTGCCTCACCTGCAACCCCAAAGTCACAGCAGCTCTTCCTCTGTGACCTCGGCCTCTTCCCCACCGATGAAGCTGCTCCAGCATCCCGGGGGAAGAGGAAGCCCACCCACACGGAGCAGAGTGCCCCTCGCCCCCGGACACCCTCCCCCAGGCGCAGACGGACTGAGGCCCCCACCCGCAAGTCCCCCCGGAGTCCTAAGAGCAAGACCCCGCCACCGCCCTGCAGCTCAGGCACAAGGTCTCCGTCCTCCATCCCTCAGGCCCCCACTGCACAGGTGCCCCCACCACACCCTGCCCCAGGTTCCCCCACCCACAGATATACCATCCCCAAGAGGATCAGGCCTTCTCCCCCTGCCACTTGCTCTCCCAGCACCACACCCCCGCTGCGCTTGTCTGTGCCACTGATGTGGTGAGGGTGTCCTCCCCTCTGTCCAACCCACCTTGCCTGTTCCCCATTCTCCTCCCCTGGAGGTAGGCACTGCAGTGGAGTCCACTACCGCCCTGTCTGACTTGGGCACTGCAGTGGCGGACCTGTCCACTCCATCTGCAGGGTCCACTGCAGTTGTGCCGGCACCCACGACATCTGAGTCATGCCCCCAGTTGTGCCGGCACACACCATGTCAGACACCTCCACTGCAGTTGTCAGTGGCTCTCCAGCACCCACCACCCCTTCCCTGACTCCCCTGGTGAGCCCTGATCCTGTCCCTGCGGTGCCTGGCCTGCCCCCCGGTTGCCCCTCCTAGTGGATTGTCCCTGGTTTTGTGCAGGCATGCGTAGGGTGACATCTGCCAGTGTCACCCTGTTTGAACTTTGACAATGGACTGGCCATTGGCCTTTGCTCTTTTTTTCTGGATGTCGTTTTCATTCAACACATATGCTGAATAAAGCAACTTTCTTTTCTCTAGTGCTCATGCTTCAGATGTACATGTTGTTGGTGCTGCTAACCATGCCCTTGCTGCAGTGATGGTGATATCTGGTCTCATGATTATGAAGTGTTACTGTGCAGGAACCCATGTGGTCCAGGGGGAATGTGTCCTATCATGTGGTGTATCCATGTCATCCATAGCAGCATCTGAGGGTGTCATGTGTTCAGTATTTGGCAATGGGATTTCCTACTTACATTAGCAATTTCATATCTGTGGCTTCCACCCCTGCACATCTGTTGTGCCTGCCATTGTTGGATTTGTCTACTTCCCTGACCGTGTTGCCATCTCCACTGGACATGCAGGTTTGGGCATCAATGGGGAAGGACTCATCCGTGTAGTCAGTGCAACATTGCTATACAAGTGTGTTGGATCTGTGCTGATGATTCCGTTGGCACATCCATGACCAGGCTGATGTGACGGGAGCCCTCATTTGGTGCTAATTGTTGATTGTGTGACCAAGTGCTCAGCTGACATGATGGGGCCCTACTGAGGCAACATATGGCACAGCTTTCCTCACACAGGAGTGGAGTCCCCTCATGGCAGTGTGTACACGTGTGACATTGCCTGCGCCCAAGGTGTGTGTTGTATGTGCATGTCTGTGTGTTCACTTCCATTTATCTGCGCATGCTGTGATCCCTAGTGTTGTACCTGTTTGTGATGCTTGCTGACTTGAGCTATGTTCCCCCAAAGTCTTCTCCCTGTGTTCTCTGTGATGTGGGTGCATGGCACATTACTGGTCATCAGGGTGTCACCCATAGGTGTGTTTGCTGTCAGGGCTGAGTTTGTGTGCAGACGCAGATGGGTCACAGTCAGGTTTCCCCTTGGCACTTGTTGTTTGCCCCTGTCATGTGATTTTCAGTTCGTGTTATCTTTAAGTTATTGTGACACGTTGTGTGTGTGACTGCTGGCACTCCTCAGGGTCCGGGCTGCGATGTTGGTTGTTGTCTATGTGTGTTCTTTGTGGGTGACCTTGGCTTCTTCATTGGTGTGTGACTGTGGCTGGGATCCCATTGGTTGGTGTGGTATCGCCGTCATGTCCATGTACAGCGTAGTGTGCAGTGTGTCAGACATTCAGGAGTCTTGTTGAGTGGCCATGTGTGATGTGTTTCTGCACCTTGGTTCCCACCCACCACCCTGGAATAGTCATGGGTGCATGTGCAATGTCACCAGTGCATGTGTACTTCACTGCTGCACATTGTTGGAGGTCGAGGGGTGTGGTCTTGAGTGTGTGCAGATGGGAGTTGTTGCCCAGCTAGACCCCTGCCTCCATGTTGGCCTTGGCTTACTGGCCATGCTGATTGATTTGTGCTTGTGTCGGTGTGATGGTAGTTTGTTGCTCAGGACACATGACTGTGGTTCACAGTGTGAACCACATTCAGCTTTGTCATCAGAGTGGGATTTTTATGCAGCCAAGGGTCACCACATTGTGGGGGCCCTGGGGGTGGTGCTGTGGTGTGTCTGTGTCTTGCTGTGTCAGTTGTTGTTCCTACGTGCCTGTGTGACATGTGTGTTTTGTGCTCCCTCTCATCTGACAATGCCTGCTTGCCCACATAGGGGATTTGGATCCATGAGTTACCTTAGTGTGGCAGTGTATGCACATCTGTATGATTGGTATTCAGCTCTCCTCATGTGTTGTGTGGTTGCCTGGGGACACTGGAACCCCCCCTCACCTGCTGTGTATGATGACAGTGTTGGTCTGCCTGTTTGTGTTTGTGCATCTGCACCACTGCATTGGCATATCTTGGGTGTGCCATTGGCTGTATGTTGTTTGGTGTGTTTCCCCTGCTGTCCCTGGGACTCCTAGGTCATCGGTCAGCACAGTGATCATGGTTTGTGTGTCCCATTGCTGCCATGGTATGGTATCTGTTCACCTCACATCTGCTGTCTCCACAGGATATCTGCATTTGTGTGCCCATTGGTGCAAATATGTGGTTCTGCATTCTGATGGTCACTTCTGTCATTGTGTCATTGATGAATGTTGACGGTGTCAGCCCCCATGGGTGATGTTTGTCTGCACATGGCCAAAGGAATGTCTCATTTGCACTGCAGTATTTGGCTCACCCAATTTATGTTGCAATGGGACACATACACTACTTTGCCACAGATGAGTTTTTGGTTCTGTGACCAGGAATGATCCATGCAGTTTGGCAGTTGCAGCTCTTTCTTTGTCAACACTTACCTTTTGGTCACTGTGATGATGGGGGTGTAGACCCCATTGCCACAATGGTCAAAATGTGCTTCAGCTATGGACCCCACACTTCCCTTTTGGTCACTGTGATGATGGGGGTTTAGACCCCATTGCCACAATGGTCAAAATGTGCTTCAGCTATGGACCCCACACTTGCCTTTTGGTCACTGTGATGATGGGGGTTTAGACCCCATTGCCACAATGGTCAAAATGTGCTTCAGCTATGGACCCCACACTTGCCTTTTGGTCACTGTGATGATGGGGGTTTAGACCCCATGGCCACAATGGTCAAAATGTGCTTCAGCTATGGACCCCACACTTACCTTTTGGTCACTGTGATGATGGGGGTTTAGGCCCCATTGCCACAATGGTCATGGGCTGCTTGCATTGTGGGTGCCACACACATATATGTGTGGCACATGTGCTAGGGGGTCACATTGTATGTTCAAAGTCATGTTCGGTGTTGTAGGCATTTGACACAGCCTACACACGCTTGTCATGGTGGTGGGGGGATGTCTTTATCTTGCATTCCCTAGGTTGTGGTGTGCTGGTTGTGTCATGCATTGTCCATCCTATGAGTGGGGGTGGTAGTAGTGGTAGGCATCCTGCCCCCCTGGCTAAGGGTGGTAGTAGTGGTAGGCATCCAGCCCCCTGGCTAAGGGTGGTAGTAGTGGTAGGCATCCAGCCCCCCTGGGTGAGGGTGGTAGTAGTGGTAGGCATCCAGCCCCCTGGCTAAGGGTGGTAGTAGTGGTAGGCATCCAGCCCCCCTGGGTGAGGGTGGTAGTAGTGGTAGGCATCCAGCCCCCCTGGCTAAGGGTGGTAGTAGTGGTAGGCATCCAGCCCCCTTGGCTAAGGGTGGTAGTAGTGGTAGGCATCCAGCCCCCCTGGCTAAGGGTGGTAGTAGTGGTAGGCATCCAGCCCCCCTGGCTGAGGGTGGTAGTAGTGGTAGGCATCCAGCCCCCCTGGGTGAGGGTGGTAGTAGTGGTAGGCATCCAGCCCCCCTGGCTAAGGGTGGTAGTAGTGGTAGGCATCCAGCCCCCTGGCTAAGGGTGGTAGTAGTGGTAGGCATCCAGCCCCCCTGGCTAAGGGTGGTAGTAGTGGTAGGCATCCTGCCCCCTGGCTAAGAGTGGTAGTAGTGGTAGGCATCCAGCCCCCTGGCTAAGGGTGGTAGTAGTGGTAGGCATCCAGCCCCCCTGGGTGAGGGTGGTAGTATTGGTAGGCATCCAGCCCCCCTGGCTAAGGGTGGTAGTAGTGGTAGGCATCCAGCCCCCCTGGCTAAGGGTGGTAGTAGTGGTAGGCATCCAGCCCCCCTTGCTAAGGGTGGTAGTAGTGGTAGGCATCCTGCCCCCCTGGCTAAGGGTAGTAGTAGTGGTAGGCATCCAGCCCCCTGGCTAAGGGTGGTAGTAGTGGTAGGCATCCAGCCCCCTGGCTAAGGGTGGTAGTAGTGGTAGGCATCCTGCCCCCCTGGGTGAGGGTGGTAGTGGTGGTAGGCATCCAGCCCCCCTGGGTGAGGGTGGTAGTAGTGGTAGGCATCCAGCCCCCCTGGCTAAGGGTGGTAGTAGTGGTAGGCATCCAGCCCCCCTGGGTGAGGGTGGTAGTAGTGGTAGGCATCCAGCCCCCCTGGGTGAGGGTGGTAGTAGTGGTAGGCATCCAGCCCCCCTGGCTAAGGGTGGTAGTAGTGGTAGGCATCCAGCCCCCCTGGCTAAGGGTGGTAGTAGTGGTAGGCATCCAGCCCCCCTGGCTAAGGGTGGTAGTAGTGGCAGGCATCCTGCCCCCTGGGTGAGGGTGGTAGTAGTGGTAGGCATCCAGCCCCCTGGCTAAGGGTGGTAGTAGTGGCAGGCATCCTGCCCCCCTGGGTGAGGGTGGTAGTAGTGGTAGGCATCCAGCCCCCCTGGCTAAGGGTGGTAGTAGTGGCAGGCATCCAGCCCCCCGGGTGAGGGTGGTAGTAGTGGTAGGCATCCAGCCCCCCTGGCTAAGGGTGGTAGTAGTGGTAGGCATCCAGCCCCCTGGCTAAGTGTGGTAGTAGTGGTAGGTATCCAGCCCCCCTGGCTAAGGGTGGTAGTAGTGGTAGGCATCCAGCCCCCCTGGCTAAGGGTGGTAGTAGTGGTAGGCATCCAGCCCCCTGGCTAAGGGTGGTAGTAGTGGCAGGCATCCTGCCCCCTGGGTGAGGGTGGTAGTAGTGGTAGGCATCCAGCCCCCTGGCTAAGGGTGGTAGTAGTGGTAGGCATCCAGCCCCCCTGGCTAAGGGTGGTAGTAGTGGTAGGCATCCAGCCCCCCTGGCTAAGGGTGGTAGTAGTGGTAGGCATCCAGCCCCCCTGGCTAAGGGTGGTAGTAGTGGTAGGCATCCAGCCCCCCTGGCTAAGGGTGGTAGTAGTGGTAGGCATCCAGCCCCCCTGGCTAAGGGTGGTAGTAGTGGTAGGCATCCAGCCCCCTGGCTAAGGGTGGTAGTAGTGGTAGGCATCCTGCCCCCCTGGCTAAGGGTGGTAGTAGTGGTAGGCATCCAGCCCCCCTGGCTAAGGGTGGTAGTAGTGGTAGGCATCCAGCCCCCCTGGCTAAGGGTGGTAGTAGTGGTAGGCATCCTGCCCCCCTGGGTGAGGGTGGTAGTGGTGGTAGGCATCCAGCCCCCCTGGGTGAGGGTGGTAGTAGTGGTAGGCATCCAGCCCCCTGGCTAAGGGTGGTAGTAGTGGTAGGCATCCAGCCCCCCTGGGTGAGGGTGGTAGTAGTGGTAGGCATCCAGCCCCCTGGGTGAGGGTGGTAGTAGTGGTAGGCATCCAGCCCCCCTGGCTAAGGGTGGTAGTAGTAGTAGGCATCCAGCCCCCCTGGCTAAGGGTGGTAGTAGTGGTAGGCATCCAGCCCCCCCTGGGTAGGGGTGGTGGTGCGCATTCAGGCCCCTGTGTGCATATGTGGCATTGGTGATGGGCATCCCGCCCCTATGGTGCTGCTGTTGCTGGTGTAAGTATATTCAGCATCCCCGTGTGTGTGTGTGATGTGTCGTGTACGTGTTGTATGTGTTTTGTGGTTGGTGTCTGGCTTACCTTCTGCGCCGTACGCGTCCGTGCCTGTTCCGGTAGTAAATGTAGAATATTGGTATGATCGGGACGAAGGGATTCATGGTTGGTTCGTGTCGTTCGTCCTTCTCGTTGCTTGGCGTCGTCCTCGTCGATTCGCCTCGTCCTCGTCGCTTCGCGTCGTCTTCGTCGGTGCCGTGTTCGTCTCGGAGCCGTGGATCGTGTTGTGGCGCGAATCGGAGCTTATGTGCGCCTCTCCCGGATGCTTTGACGTGCCGTGCGTAGCGACGGGTTCGGAGCGTACGGAAAGCGCATCGTACTTGTCCGGCCAGACGGGGCTGCATTTTTCCTTCCGTGCGACTCGATTCGGCGTTTCCGGATTCGCCTCGGTCGGAGAACAGGACCTGGTTTGGGTGAGTACGGCTCGGCCGGATTTTTTGCTGTTGTGCGCATCGTACTTGCTCGTTCGGTGTACTGTATGGATCGGTCGGGAAACAGGCTTTCGCATGGCTTTTTTCCCGACCGAATGGTATTGGGTGCGCCTCCGACCGAGATCGGAATCGGCCCCTTAATCTTGAATCATTAAGCCAGTGCGAGTTTCTGGACATCATCCAATGTATTTTGGGCAATTAGCAGGATAATGGAAGATTTTCAGGTCCTACTTCTCATGATGAGAACAGCGTCATCCCATATATTTCACAGCAAAGAGACAATAAACCCCAGAGAGACACTCACTTCTCACAGGCGATTCGAAAACAAGAGTAAAGGGACGAAGCAACTCCTTGGGGATGCTACAGGATATAGGGGCAGATTTACAAGGAACTGACGCATCTGCATAGATGCGTCAGTTTCCTTGCGTCAGCGCCAAATGTCCATGCGCCACTATGGATGCACTGTATTTACAATACAGTGCTCCATGGCGCAAGGATTAACAGATGCGTCAGAAATGCTGACGCATCTGTTGGCGCAAAAGTGACGCATTGCTGGAGTTGCTCATGAAAGTGAGGCAACTCCAGCAATGTGCCACAATAGATGGGTGAGTCCCATTCAAAAAGCCCTGCGTCATTCCTTACGCCTGGTCTGAGCAGGCTTAGGTATTTTGACGCAGTGAAGGCATAGAGTGACGCAGTGAATTCTTGTAGATTTCACTGCGTCAGTTCTACATGGCTTTTTGCGTGGGAACGCCCACCCTGCATACATTATACCTGACGCAAGTATAATATGTGACGCAGGGCTTTACAACGTGACGCATCTCCCTAGATGCGTCACGTTGTAAATGGACTGCAACATTTACGCCGCGGCTGCGTCACAAAAGTGACGCAACTGTGGCGCAAAAGTCACGCAAGGGGCTTGTAAATCTGCCCCATAGTGTTTATGTCAACACAGCAGGACTGTTTAAGTGTTGAAGTTGCTTGGACTTTACGTACCGTCATTTATTCCATATATGAGGCAGTATCTCAGGATGGGTTTCATTGATTAAAAGTAGCTATTGCTATTGAAGAGGTTGGAAACTGCTGCAAGTCTAGAACAATTAGGTGGCTGCAAAAGTTTCAGCTTTAGGAATAAGGATTTCTCATGTTACATAGTTTGCACATATGATTTCCTATCCATTTTAAGGTTGAGGAGATGGGCAGACATGGGTCAATTTCTCCATCTGTTTTCAGAGGCTCTCAAGGATTTTTGTATTTTGTTTGAGGTGAGTGTTAGTCTGCACATAATGATAGAGTGCTCACCATTATACCTCAATATTTCATCTAATTTTGTAAGTATCTAGTTCTTTGCCCATGTGTGAATTTGCATTAAATCAGTCAATCTGAATTTGACCCTTAAGTCCACTTTCAGCAAGTGCATGTTTTTGAGTATCATTGTGACGTGGATATTTGCAGCTAATGGATATGGCAAACGACAAGATGGCTCAGCAGGTTACACACTCACTGCTGGCATTTAGTGTTACCTGAAGGTAGTAAGTTTGAATGTTGGAAAAGTCAACTCAGCCTGTGATCATTTTGAAGTGAGCAACTCGTATCTATTTGCATTTCGGTAATAGTAACACCTGCTCTCTACAGAGTTCACGAACAAGGAAAGGCTGTTATATTAATACCCTGAGAGTTCACGAACAGCAAAGACTGTTATATTAATTTCCCTATAAGTGTCTTATTATGGACTTTGGCCATTATTTGTCCATTATTTTTATTTCTTTATTTATTCTTTAATTCATTCTTTCTTTATGTTTATTTTCTTCTTTTTTTTGGTGCAGGCCTGTGCACAGTATGTTTTCATATTCAGCATTTTACTTTGGTCCCGTGATAGTCTTGTTACGTGTAACACTGACTAATATTAATTATCTAGTTATTCCACATTTTCTGTGAGATTACTGTAAACTAAAATTATAATGACGCATAGATTCTTTAAAGTAACTGCACATGGTATGTTACTTTGTATTTGTACATCAAACTTATACCATTGGCTCATAGCACTGTGAGCTCTCTGGAAGATACACTTCTGCATGACTGTGGGGTTACCTGCAATCTGAATTTTGTTTAGCAGGATGCTGTATCCCTTCCCCAGTGTGATCCTCAGTCCTAGTGTCTGGTCTCTCAATTTCATTATTTCTACATCTCCCACTTTACATGTTTTCTAGTGCCCAGATCACCCACTTTTCATGTCACTTGGTGCCTGTGTCTCCTTGTGCCTCAGTGTCCCTGTCCTTGTGTCTCTAAGTGACTGTATCTCTATGTCTATGCATTCCTGTGTCCTTGTATCCTAGGGCCTACTTCTTCCATTGTCAATGACTATCAGTGTCCATCTCCCAATATCTCATTTTCAGTGGCTAGATCTCTATGACTTCCACTATCTGCCTCTCAGTGTCCGTGCCCTGTAGAATCTTTATCTATCAGTATCTATCTATGCTACCCACTGTTGGAGTCACCCAGTGCCTTTGTCTCCTAGTGTCATGCAATGGCAGTGCTTCACAGCATCAGTGTCTTCCAGTGCCTGTGCCTCCTAAGAGCCTTGTCTCCTGTAGTCCACATTTCCCAATATCCATTTTTCCCATTTTCAATGTAGAAGCTACAGTGTCTTCCGATGCCAGTGACTCCCACTTTGGGTCTCTTAGTGGCTGTGTCTCAGCCCCACTCTTTGTATGTCTCAGTTCCAGGTCTGCGTCTCTGCATTTTTCAGTGTCTATATGCCCCATGCATTTGTCTACACCCAGTCTCTCAATGTCCTTATCTCCCAGTGTCTGTGACTCATTGTGTTATTATATCTCAGGGAATGTGTCTTTGAGTTTCCCTTTCTTTTTATGTTTGCATCTCTCAGTAGTGCAATGCCTCTAAAAGTCCAAGGGCCTGATTCACAAAAGGCCTCGGCACTCGGGGCAGAAGCTCCGCAGTCGTGGGAGAGTTTCCGCACCTGGGGCAGAATCTCCGCAGTGAGAAGGATTCTGCACCGAGTGCGGAGACTCCACCCATGACTTTTGGGCCTCCGCCACGAGTGCGGAGGCACTTTGTGAATCAGCCCCCAAGTGTCTTCTTGTTACTGTACAGGTGCCTCCCTGTCCAAGAGTTGCACTGTCGCAAGAGATACCCTGTCCAAGACTGATCGTGTACTACTGTGACGCTGCACAAGAGTTACCCTGTCCAAATGCCCCCTCCATAAGTGGCGCCGACGATCACAATTTCATTTTTTTCCAGAAATCTTTGGATGGATTGTCTGGCAAAAATAAAGCAAAATAATTGAGCAACAACATGTACATAGGGGGTCATTACGATGACGTGCGGATCGCCATTCCCCTCCGCCCGCATGCCATTTCCCCCCCCGCCACATTACGATGGCGGGGGGAGCCCGGCGGACGGAAAGACCGTCCGCCGGTTTTCCGCCTGTCACACAGGTGACCGGGCGGAAAAGGGCACTAATATGGTGGTGGTGTCTGCAAGACACCGCCATCCATATTAGGATGGTTGCGGAGAGCAGCCTTTCCATGGCGGCAACGCTGCCATTGAAAGGCATACGGTCTTCGCTATTGGGGGCCCGTTGCGGGCCTCAGAGTGTTGGGGGGTCGAGGGTGCACATGGGGGGTACCTATGGTAACCCCCTGCATTGGCATAGACAAGGTGGCAGGCACCGCGCGGTGCCTGTCACCTTGTGCATGCCAATGTATGACGTGCATTCCCAGCATTGTGGCGGGCGATGCCGTGAACACCGCCCGCCACAATGTTGGGAATAGGGGATGCCACCGCCACCGTGGCGGTGGCATCCTAATACTCATGGCGGGACGGTCCCATTCACCGCTACGGTGGCGGGCAGACTTTGTCCGCCCGTCATCGTAATGTGCCCCATAGAGTTGAACCTCATGGTTAAAATGCCCAAGTGGAATATATGACTGGACAACACATGCATTTACCATGCATGCTTTAAGCATACATCCTTTACCACGTATATGCCTCATTATACTTTTGTTTCTTTATTTGGGGGAGACCCCCCTTTTTATAATTACCTTTACCACTGTATATCCCTATCCACCACTACACCAAAAAAATGCCATTACCACCCTATGCCCCTACTCACATCTAAACCCTAAAATTGCCCTTACCACCCTATGTCCCTACCCACCTCATAACCCTAAAAATACCATTACCACCCTATGCCCCTACTCACCCCAAAACAAAAACATACCCTTACCAGCCTGTGCTCCCACCCACCCTAAACCTTAAAAATACCCTTACTCTTACCCACCCCGAAACCCTAAAAATACCCTTACCAACATATTCCCCTACCCACCCTTAAACTCTGAAAAATACCTGTAGCACCCTATGCCCCTACCCACCTCTAAACCCTAAAAATACCCTTACCCCAATATCCCTGAAACCCTAAAAATACACTTACCACCCTATGCCCCTACACACTCCTAAACCCTAAAAATACCCTTACCATCCTATACACTTACCCACCACTAGACCCTAAAAATGCCCGTGCCATCCTACAGCCCTGTCCACTCTTCAACCCCTAAAATACCCTCACCCCCTATACTGTTACCCACAACTAAATCCTATAAATACCCTTACAACCCTACACCCTTACCCACCCCTAAGCCTTACAAATACACTTACCACCCTTTACTCCTACCCACCGCTAAACACTTAAAATACCCTTACCACCATATACCCCCACCCACCCCTAAAACCTAAATCTACCCTCACCACCCTATACCCCTACCCACCCTTAAACTCCCAAAATACCTTCACCCTACCCACCCCTAAACCCTAAAAATACCCTTACCACCCTATACCCTTACACATGCCTCTAAACCCTAAAAATACACTTACCACCCTATACCCCTGCCCACCCCTAAACTCTATAATTACCCTTACCACCCTTTGCCCCAACCCACCCCTAAAATTATCCTTACCACCCTATACTCCGAGCCACCATAAACCCTAAAATTACCCTCACCACCCTACACTACTACTCACCCCAAAAAAATGTAAAACTATACCTTGTTTGGTAAAGATAAGCATGGTAAAGGCATATGCGTGGTTAAGGCATATGCGTGAAAAAGTCATGCGTGGTATATGATGCATGGTAAGGGCATTGTGAGGTAGACTGCGTGGTAAAGGATCCTTCCTCGCGTGTGTATAAGCAAGCCACAATGTTTGACTACCTACCACCTCTAAAGTACCAAACATCCTGTTGCATGCACACAGGGGTTCAAAGAAATATGGATGAAGGCATTGATGGCTCCAGACAGTTTCTCTTCATGCCAATGATTACAGTACTTTCTTATGTACTTTCCGCAGAACTGCCATCTATAATTTGACACGATGTGCTACAAATGCCTCAAAGTGAGAGGAGGGAACATTCACAGTTGAAATATAATTTTACACGATGTGCTACAAACGCCTCAAAGTAAAAGGAGGGAACATTCACAGTGGAAATGAAAAGAAAGTGCTTTAATCTGTACAAAGGGTGTTCTTCAGGAAGGAAGACAAATACAAATATATTTGGGATCACTCTCTCCCAATTCCACGTAACTCCTTCATTCAATTAATGGTGTTGTAATATGTATGCCGACTCGCTGATGCATAGCAAACACATATAATGTCTAAAGAGTTTCTACTGGAACAAAGTAATATCTGCCAGAAACATGAGCAATGGTGTATGATAACAAATCAAATAAAAATGCCAAATGACGTCATAGCAAATAGCAAGACGGTATAACAAAGGTGTTAGGAACAGAACGCAGATTCCTGACTTATTCACTAAATAAAGCTACAGTGACTCTCTATTTAACAAGGCACATTTTTTACAAATTTGAAATTGTTGTTTACAATTTCTTAACAATTCCGTGAGCCCGTATCTTGAACAGTTCCTCTGACTCACAGCAGATCCGAGCTCATATAACAGAAAGAGGCAAATCCTGCTGTTTGTGAGTAATGGCGTCCAATAGTCAAGCTCTGACTCTGAGAAATGTTGGGTTAAATGAATGCACTTTACAAACTCAAAAAACAGGCACTCGCCCGCACCCCTTCCTTGTACGCTCTTAAGAAAGCACCATCTTGGAAAGCGTGCGCAGCCACCGAACAAGATGGCAGCCTAGCTCAGAAGCTCCTTACGTCGACGGACGAACGGAGCGGAATGGAGCTGATTATTAAATCAGTTTACCGCGTAGGCGGTCATTATGCGTGTCAGAAGGCAGGGTGAGCCATTATTTATGCTGAACTGGCCTTTTGGAGCTTTTTGCGACCTGTATTAGGTCCTTTTCTATTTCCCTCATTGCGACAGCCATTTTAAATGCATTTGGCTTCTGTCTGAAGAGGTCATTTTTCCTCCTGCTTTTTCTGTTTTATTTATCCAGAAGGTTCATTGACTTGCTCTGCTATATTCATGGATTTCTTCTGATGCCATGCATGCCTTTGGCTTTCCTGCTGTACTCTGCATTGCTTATTTGAGGCTCATCACACTGAGGTAATTTTTTCCTCTTAATTCTTCTGTGATGCTCTATTTTCCGGCATTAGAAGCAGGGGTTTGTTGTTTCCGACCAGTTCTCTCTATTTTTTGGTAACGTTCCCTTGCTTGCTGTATGGGCAGATTGAAGAAACTCAAGGCATCTCCTCTTCACGCAGCCTCCTCTTCACAGAAATTGTCGTCATTTTTAAAGCCTGCTAATTGTCCATTGAGATGCACTTCATCTACAACCAACATGTCATTCTCAGCCTCTTCTTCTGCTAAAATTGGTCCGGTTGCGTCCTCGTCTACTCACAAGAGAGTTAAACAGGACCCTCCCTCTCCTGAGAAATCCTCTTCTCCTATTTCTCTTGACCTGGTACTTGAGGAAATTCGTGCACTCCGACCTTTCGTGGAGGAAACTAATATGTGCATTCAGAACTTGGATAACAAATGGTCTCAAATGGAAACCAGTCACGGTCCTTGAACAACGTGTCAGTGATGTGATGATGAGTCTTTGAAGATTGCAGTTTTGGAGAAAGAGATGGCGGTATTGAAGGCTCATTCTGAAGATTTAGAAAATAGAAATAGAAGGAATAACCTACGGCTCTATGGTCTTCAGTAAGGATTGGAGGGAATGGACCCTATTTTTTACTTCTTCTTTACCTCAGCTGGTGGACTTACCTTCCTCCACACGCTTGAATATTCAGAGAGCTCATTGTCTAGGTCCTCGCTCTCTTTCATCCTCCTCGTCATCCAAGCCCAGATGTGTCATCATCTTTTTTCTGGAATTTACTGATTTACTGAAAGCCCTCAATGCAGTGAAATCTAAAAGGCAACTTTTATGGCAAGGGTGTAAAAAATTTATCTCACAGGATGTCTCAAGAGCTACAGCTGTCAGGCGGAAGGAGTTCTTGGATCTTCGTCCTCAACTGCGCTCTTTGGGTGCCTGCTTTTGGTCTGTTTCACCCTTGTCTCTTCAAAGTGACACTTCAGAACAAAACTTCCTCCTTCACTGCTCCTGCAGACCTCCGAGAATTTCTTCATCTACATTCTTCCAGCTCCATGGAGATTTCTGCTTCTTTTTTTTTTTATAACACATTTTATTTAAACACCTCGTCATAGTAACAGCAGGAACCTTTGATACATAAGGTGTTGTGTTTTTGTTCTTTCCATCATATATATAATACATATTTGACCATGAGATATGTATGTAACTTCTGGTTACAAATGCAAATCGTCAGTTGTCCGCCTATGCGGCATGAAAAGCATGGTCATATGAACGGTCAGTAGATTACATTAAGAACAATAATGTCCAGCATATTTATTTTTAGACTAACTTTAACTATCAGAACGGTCCCCACCCGCCTCCCGTTCCCCCCTCCTGGTCTGCTGCTTCTGATGCATGTAGTCAACTGATAGGGCTATTATCATGGTACAGTGTATCCTGTGTTGTCCGTAATCCATGGTATATGGCCTGGGGTCAGTGTGGGTTTAGCCATGTTTCCATAAGGCCTGAACGTAGATTATTGCGTGGGGGTGACTTGTGCAGGGATTAGATCTAAGTGTTTAAAGTCCTCTAACATAATGTCCCATTCCAGAGAAATGGGCACTTTCCGTAACCCCCTTGTCTCCTCTCTTCTAAGCGCCGCGCTCTCAGCCCCGCCCCATTGTATCATATCGTCTTGCCAACTAGACAGTGACGGGCATCTAGGGGATTTCCATCTCATAGTGAGGGTCCTAATGGCTAGTAAAAGGGCAAGATCCAGAAAACGTCTTTGAACTTTCTGTGTGTTGGTGCGTCTACAGAGCCCCGTAAGGCACTCTAGGGCATTGTCTTGGACTGTCATATATGTGACTTCTCCCAGGGAGTGACGAACGCCATTCCAATATTCTAAGATACGCGGGCAGGTCCATAGCATATGTATAAAGTCTGCCTCATCGCCTTTGCAGCGGGGGCAGTTGTGTTGGGCCTCTGGAAACATCCGATGTATTCTCTGTGGGGTGAGGTAGGATCTATGCAGGACCATTGTTTGAATAAATTTCAGTTTAGCGTTACGGGATACCCTCCTGGGATGTTCTAGCATGCTCGTCCAGGCTTTGTCGGTGATTTCTGAGCCAGCGTCCCCTGCCCATTTTGTCCTGAGATTTGTGAGTGTGATGCCAGCATGTGCCCTGATACCGGTGTACAACCATTTAATGAGGTGTCCCCCATTCCCCATATGATACAATAAGTGGACCAGGTCATGTTGCGGGGGCTCTCTCCGTTGCGGTGCCCAAGTGTTCTTGATATAATGTGATACGACAGCATGTAAAAGATACTGACTGTCTGGCGCTCCAGTAATTTGTATGAATGTGTCGTGATCTAAGAGATTACCATCGCCAAAGAAAGCACCAACCTCCTCCACCCCTACCTCTGTCCAGGTGCGTATTCGGGCCTTCGTGAGCCCCCCTCCAGGGATGGGAATACCCAGTAATGGGACATTGGTAGAGTAAGGGGTTACATCTGATGTATACAGCAGAGCTTTTTTCCAGCATTGTAGCGCAGTCCTCAGCAATGGGGGTCCCTCCAGGGGAATCCTAGCTTTGGGCAGGATCAGGGAGTGCAACTTACCCTGGTCAATGTCCCTTGGCGTAAACCCGATTCTTGTAGATTTCTCCCTGCTGTCCAATACGACAGCCACTGGATTTGACAAGCATAATAGTAAGCCCTGAAGTCGGGGACCCCTAAACCTCCCTTGCTAGACTCCAGTTGTAGCTTCTGAAGGCTCACTCTGCGGCGACCCGCACCCCATATGAGATCCACCAGGATAGTGTTTAAGGTGCGAAATATGGATTGAGGAACCACAATGGGCAGGTTCACGAAAAAATATAATAACCGAGGGAGTACTACCATCTTAGAGATGGCAATTCGTCCCATCACCGAAATGGGCAAGGACGTCCAAAAGGCCACACTTGAGCGTAGTGCCTTTATGGCCTTCAATAAGTTACCCTCCAATAGATCCGTCTGCGATCTGTATACTTGTATTCCTAAGTATTTGAACGTGGTGTGGGTTACGGGTAGAGTATAGGTGCCGAATTGTATCTTATCCGGGCGGGGCCCCTCCCGAAAGAAAAAGGCATGTGATTTCTCCGAGTTAATAACGAGGCCTGAAATCTTTTCAAAGTCGGAAAGAAGAGCGGGGAGGGGAGTGGCTTCGACAGACAAGTCGCGAATATATAGAAGAATATCATCTGCGTATATAGAGGTGAGGTGGATTGTGCCATCAATAGGTATTCCTAGCTGTTCTGCTGACTGTCTCAGGGCTATTGCTAAAGGTTCCAATGCAAGTACAAATAGCAGGGGAGACAATGGGCATCCCTGTCTTGTACCCCTGTGGACCGCATACTCGCGAGAGATATGCTGTCCAGTGCGAGCTCTCGCCTTGGGAGAGGTGTAGAGTAGGCGCACCCATTTGAGATAGCCATCAGGGAGACCAAAGCGTAGTAGAGCAGTAAACATGTAGTCCCAGGTTATGGAATCGAAGGTCTGACGTAGGTCTAGCGCCAGACACCCCGCGGCCGGATAGGCACCCGGGGTAGCTTTCATAACATAGTGTAATCGTCTAGTATTAAGGGACGTGCTGCGATTCGGTAGGAATCCACATTGGTCACTGTGTATGAGGTTGGTAAGATAGGGTTGCATACGATTCGCGAGAGCTTTGCTTAAAATCTTATATTCAGTTGCCAGTAGGGATAGGGGCCTATAATTAGTAATGTCTGTGCTATCACGGCCCGGCTTGAGTATGGAGGTGACCAGGGCCTGCATAGTGGACTGCGGTAAGTGGCCGGCCTCTAGAGCTGCCTTATAAACTTCTTCCAATTTGGGAACCAAGGCATCTGAATAGGTTTGATAAAATTCTATGGGCAGACCATCTAGGCCCGGTGCCTTATTACGATTTAGTCCTTTAATCGCTATTCGTATTTCTTGTTGGGTTATAAGGCCTGCTATATCTTCCTGAATGTCTGTCGGCAGGGAGGGAATTGTTAAATTGCGCAAAAAGTCTTCTACAGAGGTGTCAGTGTCGGGTGCGGGAGCTGCGTAAAGATTACTGAGGTATGTGCAAAAGGCTTCGTTGACCTCTTGTTGTGTGTGAGCTGATCTGCCGGACGGTGTATGAATATCCGTAATAATGGGTGGTTCAGGTCTGTCCCGGACTATGCGAGCCAATAGGGTCCCAGCTCTATCTGCTTCCGAGTGTTTTTGTTGCAGAAAGGCCCTGTGGTCTATAACCCGCAACGTTTCGAGTGTTTCAGCGTGGTTAATGCGAGCACTCTGTAAGGCATCCCTTTTGTCTGCGTCTGTCACTGCTTCCTGCTCTAGGGTGGTCATTAAATTCTCTACTCTCATCAAAGTCTGATGTATTTCCTGTCTGGCCCCTACCATCCGTCCGATTGCGGCTCCTCTCACCACCACCTTGAGTGCGTCCCACTCAATTAGGTTGGAGGAAGCTGTGTTCCAGTTTTCAGAGAAATAATTATTAATGGTATTGGATAGGGTTGTACGGAACGGGCGTCCTCCAGCAGCTGTGGTCTCAATCTCCAGGTGGGCACTGGGGTCGGTACTCTACCCCAGGCTAGGGTAAGCTCGAGGGGGCTGTGATCGGAGAGTGTTTTTGCTAAATACGTGGATTGACGGATCTGCATGGCTATGGTCGTGGAGCAGAGGAATCTGTCTATCCTTGTGTGAAGCTGGTGGACTGGCGAATAAAAGGAATATTCCTTATGTGTCGGGTGTAGGCGGCGCCATACGTCTGATAACACCCAGCCCTCCAGCCAAGTGTTCAGAATTTCTGCTAGCTTGCAGGCACTGGCACTGTGTAACGGGGGGTGTGACCTGTCCAAATCCAAATCCAACACCGCATTACAGTCCCCTCCCAGGATCCATGGAATTGTATCCCACCCGGTTAATGCTGTGCCCAACCGCCGGAAGAATTTGTCCTGGTCGACGTTCGGGGCATATATACTCCCCAAGACCACGGTTATGCCATCCAGGGTGCCCTTCAATAGGATGTACCTCCCTTGGTCATCTATGCGACGGTCCAGTTCCGTGAACGGGACTCCATGTCGGATCCAAATGGTTGCTCCTCTAGCGAATGCTGAGTAGTTAGTGGAATAAATATGGCCCCACCATTTTTTGCGGGTCTTCTGAGCCTCGGTGTCAGTAAGGTGTGACTCTTGGAGGAAGACTATGTGGGCTTTACGTCTGAGGAGATATGCGTGGACTCTGTGTCTTTTCTGTACTGCTCCTAAACCCCGCACATTCCAGGTTAGTAGATTGTAGGAACCTACGGTGGTACTATCTCTAGGCATAAGGCTTTATGGTGAGTGAAGCTCCCTATGCTGCGGAGCCTGTGAACTATTGCAGACCAGGAGTTCCCCGTTAACTGAAAACTAACAACACTTGGCTCAGCTCCTAAACTGCGCTGGGCCCAACAACTAACTTCAACCTTCAAATACCATGAAACAGTGCATTCGCTTTGTGGGGGGTCGGTGTCGCCGCCCATACTATCGATCACTTAGTTACCGAGCTCTGACGGCTCAACGGACCCCGGCGGGGGGGGAGTTTAGCTATGACATTATGTTGTGCCCAAAAAAGAGATCGCCCTCGGTGTGGGCCTTAGAAACGCACCACAGAGCGATAACCAGGGTTCAGTTGTAGACTTAATGGGCTCTAGTTGTGCGCATAATACAAGCGGTGTCATATCATTACATAACTTTGACAGCCTATGGAGTACAAGACAACTTATGGAACGTAAAGACATTTACAAAACAAAAGGATACTGGTGTGTCAGGTAGTCCAGCGATAGGGCGTCAACGAGCTATTAGGTAGGCCATAGGCTAGTGGCAAGTCTGATCACTTCAATTATCCACTAGATTGTCAACAGTCTGCGGCGTTACCGAAGGGAACAGATTAATACTGTGTTCCGAGTCCGAGTTAATAGTGCTGTCCTCTGAGTCAGTTACAATCTTGGGGTGCCCCTCGCGGAGGGAGCCAGCCATAGCCAAGGCCTCTGCCCTACCGGTCATCTTCTGGTCGTGTGATGGACCAATTATTCCGGAGTCCTGTGTGCCCAACGTGTGGCGGCGTGTATCAGATTTCTTTGGTCTTGTAGAGCCTTGTCGCTGCGAGCCTGCCAGTGGCTGCTGGCTCCCCCCCATTCCCATCACCTCCAGCCACTCCTCCGCATCATTGGGCTATCAAAAAAGTAAGTTTTCCGCTCATGAATAACTTTTAGTCGAGCCGGGAATAAAAGGGCGTATTTCAGCTGGGCCGCTCGCAGCTTTTTCTTGATGGCTTGGAAGGAGGTCCGTTGGCGTTGCACCAGTATGGTGTAGTTGGGGTAAAGCGAGATCCGCTGGTTTTCAAAGTGGATCTGAGATTTTTCTCTTGCTTTTTGTAACAGCACATCGCGATCTCGATAGTTCAAGATTTTTACAATCAGAGGCCGTGGGGGCGCCCCTGCTCTCGGCGCTCCCGTGGGAATCCTGTGCGCCCTCTCCACGCAGAAGTATGGGGATAGGCCGTCCTGGGCCACATAGTCTCTGAACCAGGTTTCCATGAAATCCGCAGGCTTGGGACCCTCGCTGCGCTCCGGAAGACCAATTACACGGATGTTATTCCGGCGGTTCCTGCCTTCTGCGTCTTCGACTTTGTGCAGGAGGCCATTGACTTGCTGTTGCAGTTGTTTTATTTGGGTAGTATGCTCTAGCATCTGAGGTTCTATGTTAGTCAGGGCTTTCTCATGTTCCTGGGCCTGGTCTGCAAGTTTCCCATGATCTGCTCGGAGGAGAGTGAGACCGCTCGTTAGGGTCCCGATCTGTTGTTCAATCACTCTACGGGAGTCTCTGACCTCCTTGAGGATCAGGTCAAGTTTGTCCAGTGGTGCCTCAGCTGCCCCAGAGGAGGAGGCGTCTGGGGACCCGGGCCTGGTGGTGTTGTCAAGCTCTCCAGAAGAGCCCCCCGAAGTGGGGTTACTGTCCATGGTTTTTCCCCTGGGTCTCCCCATTGCAAGTTCCCACGTCCAACCGGTGAATTTGGCACTGTAAATGGGAGAGGATGCCGTCCCACGCGCTAGAGATCAATAAGGAGTAGGCTGCGGGTACCTTCGTCCGCAGGTGTGCATAAACCAGTCAGGGACACAAATATCGCCCGTGGCGCGTTGTAGTGGAGACAGCACCTCCCTTCAGACAAACATTGTAGTGCAAGTCTCAGGGGTGCCCGGGAGCTGCCCCCGGTCCGTCGTTGGGCCACCCAGCTGCACCGCAGTGTATTCCTGTTCCTACAGAGTTCTGCCCCAGCGTATCGGCGTATGCGCTGGGTGGTACTCACTGCGGTCCACTGCTGTCGCTGTCGTCTCTGTCCACCGCAATCCAGCGTCCTCGACCCACGGGAGGGCCGGCAGGCACGCAGTTCCTCCCCTCAGAAGGACTGGCACACGAACTCCACTGCAGCCTCCGCTCCCCGGGGGCTAGCAGATCACAGCAGCTCCGTCCGCAGTAGTCGCCAGATTCAACAACATCACGGCTCCAGGGCAACTCACAGGCAAGACCACTGCCGTCTGTATCAGCTTTGCCGGGTGCAGACAGTGTGGGGAGAAAGCACTATCCCTCAAAGTGCAGATCTGAATGCGGCGACCAGCGGACCGGGGGGGGCGGGGGAGATGAGAGTGTAGGCTGGGGGCACACCGGTCTCCAATCAAGCATATGTCTCACCGTCCAGCTCTTCCCCCAGTCCCGGTGCAGAAGAGACAGCCCAGGCGATCCGCAGCAGTGGCAGCGGCCCTCACAAATTGGGGGGGGAGGGGGAAAACCCCCTAAGCAGAGTCCGGAGCCAGCGTACGTTTCCCGCTTTGCCGCCTCTAGCAGAAAGAAGGGGGAGGGGGTTTCCACCCCTAGCAGAGTCACCTTGGTCGCCCCCGTAACAGTGGTACACCACGTCGGATCTCCCCCTGCTCGCTGTATTGCTTTATGAATTTCAGCCGCTTCCGTGGATGCCGGCGTGCGGGAGGGGGAGTTGTATCTGGTCCCAATGCGGCCCGTGCACTCACCGCTCATCCGAGTTCCCACGCGGGGGAGCCGGCATGCGTATCCCGCCGTTGGAAGGTCTCTGGGCCCTCGTCTCCGCCCCAGGTCCCGGAGGGCGCAGCGCTCCGCAGGCTCTCGGGCCCACTCCTGCACCGCCCTCCGACGGGCACGATCGCCGGAACACTGGCAGGGGACTCGGCATCCCGATCGCAGACGCTCACCCCAAGGAGGCCGCTCCGCTCATGGCCCCGGGCGGGCCCAACAGCGGCTGCGTCACGGCAAGTTTCTGGTCCGTACTCAGCTGCGTGGCACCTCAGACCGTATTCGGTGTGCCGGTTAACTCAGATCACTACCTCTGTGGCTTTTTGGGCGATATAGCAGGATTTTCCCCCCGACGGGTCCGGAGCTTCACCGAAACATGTCCGCCATCTTAGGCGGCTAGCCACGCCCCCCCAGATTTCTGCTTCTTCATCAAGATGAATGCTCTTTGTGTTGGAAGGCCCCCCTCCTGCATAATATCCTAGTTTTTGATGTTATGTTTCTTATGCAATCTTATGCTCACTCTTTTATGCTTCTTTTATGACTATTGTGCTCATTGCGGTTACTGACTAACCTTCTTTTTCGTTCCAGTTTCCTTGATGTTTTTATCCAGTCATTTACCTTGTCATGTTCCATTTGTCTGTCGACACATCTCCTTTGTTGTGCCGTCTTACCCAGTGCTGTCGTCGACTCTTCCCCCGTGTTCATCTTCATCTGGTATGTTTTTTAGGTAATTGGTTTTTGACATGTAGTGTCTCTCTTTTTTTGATCTTCTCTTCTCTTTCCTTCCCTCTTCTTCCCTCTGGTCTTCTTTCTTTTCTCTCTGTTATCTTTTTCGATCTTTTCCTGTTCGATGTATTTTCTGTCTTAAACGACCGACTTTGTGTATATATTTACATTTGTTACCTCTTTCAGAGTTATTTCTTGGAACCTTTAAAGGAGCAATTAACGCTATACAGAGGCAGAGAATTCTGTCTCATTTGGCTAAAAATTCTCCTGACCTCATTCTCTTCCAAGAAGCTCACCTTTCTGAGCTTGATGCTTTGAAATTTAAACGAGGGTGGGTGAGTTCTGTTTTTGTTTCTCCTTCCTTAAACAAGAAAAATTGCATTATTCTTCTTTGCCATAAGAATTTAAAATTAGTAAAGGTTTCTCAAGACTTTGATTCTGAAGGCAGATGGCTTTTTGTTAAGTTAATTGTTAATGATATCCCCTTAACTATTTGTAATATTTATGGTCAATCAATCAATCAATCAATCAATCACGGCATTTATAGAGCGCGCTACTCACCCGGGAGGGTCTCAAGGCGCTGGGGGAGGGGGTAAGTTACTGCTCGAACAGCCAGGTCTTGAGCTGCTTCCTGAAGGAGAGATGGTCCTGGGTTCGCCGAAGGTGAGTGGGGAGGGAGTTCCAGGTCTTGGCTGCCAGGTAGGAGAAGGATCTTCCTCCGGCGGTGGTTCTGCGGATGCGTGGTACGGTGGTGAGGGCGTGGCTGGTTGAACGTAGCTGGCGTGTGGGCGTGTAGAAGGTCATGCGGTCGTTGAGGTACTTTGGGCCCAGGTCGTGGAGGGCCTTGTGTGCGTGGGTGAGGAGTCTGAACGTGATTCTCTTGCTGACGGGGAGCCAGTGCAGGTCTTTCAGGTGTCCGGTGATGTGGCTGTGTCGGGGGATGTCCAGGATGAGTCGTGCGGAGGCGTTCTGGATGCGCTGGAGTCTTTTTGAAGTTTGGCTGTGGTTCCGGCGTAGAGGGTGTTCCCATAGTCCAGTCGGCTGGTGACGAGTGCCTGGGTGACGGTCTTCCTGGTTTCAGTGGGGATCCATCTGAAGATCTTGCGGAGCATGCGCAGGAGTGTTGAAGCATGAAGATGAGACGGCGTTGACTTGTCTGGTCATCGACAGGGAGGAGTCCAGGATGAAGCCCAGGTTGCGTGCGTGGTCCGTTGGCTTGGGCGCGGTGCCCAGGGCCGGGGGCCACCAGGAGTCGTCCCAGGCGGAGGGTGATGAGCCCAGGATGAGGACTTCCGTCTTGTCTGAGTTCAGTTTGAGGCGGCTGTTCCTCATCCAGTCGGCGACGTCTCTCATCCCGTCGTGTAGGTTGGCTCTGGCGGTGGTGGGGTCGTTGGTGAGGGAGAGGATCAGCTGGGTGTCGTCGGCGTAGGAGATGATGTTGAGGTTGTGTTGGCGTGCGATGGCTGCGAGGGGGCTCATGTAGACGTTGAAGAGGGTTGGGCTGAGTGAAGATCCTTGTGGAACGCCGCAGATGACTTCGGTGGCTTCGGATCTGAACGGGGGAGGCGGATTCTCTGGGTTCTTCCGGCCAGGAGCAGAGATGATCCATTCCAGTGCTTTCTCTCGGATTCCGATGTTGCTGAGGCGCTTCACTAGGGTGCGGTGGCAGACGGTGTCGAACGCCGCGGAGAGGTCCAAGAGGATGAGGGCAGCTGTTTCCCCGTTGTCGGTTAGGGTTCTGATGTCGTCGGTGGCTGCGATAAGGGCGGTCTCGGTGCTGTGGTTGGCCCGAAACCCGGACTGCGAGGGGTCGAGGATCCATTCGTCTCGAGGAAGGCGGCAAGCTGTCTGTTGACGGTCTTCTCGATGACTTTGGCCGGAAACGGAAGGAGCGAGATGGGACGGTAGTTCTTGAGGTCGGTGGGGTCCGCCGTTGGTTTCTTCAGGAGGGCGGTAAGCTCGGCGTGCTTCCAGCTCTCCGGGAAGGTGACGGTGTGGAAGGAGGAGTTGATGATGTCCCGGAGATGGGGTGCGATGGTGGCGTCGGCTTTGTTGAAGACGTGGTGTGGGCAGGGGTCGGTTGGTGATCCGGAGTGGATGGAGTTCATCGTGCGGGTGGTGTCTTCGGTGCTGATCGGGGTCCAGTTTCAGAGGGTGGTGGTGGCGGGCGTTGGTTCGGCGGTAGGGTGCGTGGTTTGTGCGTCGAAGCTGTTATGTATGTCGGTGATCTTGCGGTGGAAGAACGCGGAGAGTGAGTTGCAGAGGTCTTGCGAGGGGGTGATGTCGTTGTTTCCGGCGCTGGGGTTGGAGAACTCTTTGACGATGCTGAAAAAGTTCCTTGCTGTCATGGGCGTTGTTGTCCAGTCGTTCTTTGAGTGCCGACTTCTTGGTGGCACGGATCAGCTGGTGGTGTTTGCGGGTGGCGTGCTTGAGGGCGGTCCTGTTGTCTGTGGTCTGGTCGAGTCGCCAGGTTTTCTCGAGAGTGCGGCAGTTCTTTTTGGATTCCTTGAGTTCGTTGGTGAACCAAGGGGTTTTCTTGCTTCCGGGTCTGCTGGGAGGGTTTTTAGTGGTGCGAGGTCGTCGGCGCAGGCGGTCAGCCACTTGGCGAGGTTGCTGGCTGCTTCGTTTGGGTCCGTTGTGTTGGAGGGTGTGTTCTGGCTGAGGGAGGCGGTGAGCTGCTCGGCGGTGATCTTGCTCCAGCTCCGGCGGGGAGCCTGTTGCGGGTGGTGGTGGGTCGCAGTCTTTCTGAAGCTGAAGTGGACGCAGCTGTGGTCGGTCCAGTGGAGTCCGGTGGCGTGGCTGAAGGAGATGTGCTTGCTGGACGAGAAGACGGGGTCAAGCGTGTGGCCGGCGTAGTGGGTGGGCGTGTTCACCAGTTGCTTGAGTCCGAGGTTGGCGAGGTTGTCCAGCAGGGCGGTGGTGTTTCTGTCGTTGTTGTTCTCCAGGTGGAAGTTGAGGTCCCCTAGGAGGATGTAGTCGGCGGAGGGCATGGCGTGCGGGCTGATGAAGTCTGCGATGTCTTCGCTGAATAGTGTGCGTGGTCCCGGGGGTCTGTAGATGAGGGTGCCTCGGAGGGTGGTCTTGGGGTCAGTGTGTATCTGGAAGTGTAGGTGTTCGGCGGCGGTGAAGGTCTCGTCGGAGTTAGTCGAGATGCGGATGGTGTTCTTGTGTACGATGGCGATGCCTCCTCCCGTCTGGTTGACGCGGTCCCTCCGGGTGATCTTGTATCCGTCCGGGATGGCTATGGCGATGTCGGGCGCTGAGGAGGCGTTCATCCAGGTTTCGGTGAGGAAGGCGATGTCCGGTGCTGTTGCGTCGAGCAGGTCCCAGAGTTCCACGGCGTGCCTGTGGACGGAGCGGGTGTTCAGCAGGATGCATTTCAGGTGGTTGCTGCTGGTGCTCGACTTGGCGGAGGTGGTGCACGTCTGGGGGCAGGTGAATCGGCAGGTTTGGCAGGTGAAGGGTCCATGGGTGCGTCTCGGTGAGGCTCGGTAGCAGGCAGGGTTCCGGCCGGCATTGAGTGCGGTGAGTGTGGTGGCGTCGTAGGTCCGTCGAGTGGTGTTGCATCGGTGGGATCCAGGGGTTCTGGCGCTGGGCGCGGTCCAGTCGCGGACGGGCGCAGACGGGCTTGCCTTAGGCGCGCCTTCGGCGCGCCAGCGGCGTGCCCGCTGCGCACGTCCGCTGCGCGGCCGCACAGCGGCCGCCATTTATGGGGAGGTGGGAGGGAGGAGCAGCTGGGAGGCGGGAGGCAGGGGCAGCGAATGGGCAGTCAGGGGGGCGGGGCCGCAGGGGACGCAGCGGCGGGAATGGCGAGAGGCAGCGGGGGCACAGAAAGGAAATGGGGGGGAAAAGCAGACAAAATCACGGGCACAACGACAATGGGGCAGCGAGGGGCACAGAAGGAAAAAGGGGAGAAAAGCAGACAAAATCACGGGCACAACGACAATGGGGCAGCGAGGGGCACAGAAGGAAAAAGGGGAGAAAGGCAGACAAAATCACGGGCACAACGACAATGGGGCAGCGAGGGGCACAGAAGGAAAAAGGGGAGAAAGGCAGACAATATCACGGGCACAACGACAATGGGGCAGCGAGGGGCACAGAAGGAAAAAGGGGAGAAAGGCAGACAATATCACGGGCACAACGACAATGGGGCAGCGAGGGGCACAGAAGGAAAAAGGGGAGAAAGGCAGACAAAATCACGGGCACAACGACAATGGGGCAGCGAGGGGCACAGAAGGAAAAAGGGGAGAAAGGCAGACAATATCACGGGCACAACGACAATGGGGCAGCGAGGGGCACAGAAGGAAAAAAGGGGAGAAAGGCAGACAAAATCACGGGCACAACGACAATGGGGCAGCGAGGGGCACAGAAGGAAAAAGGGGAGAAAAGCAGACAAAATCACGGGCACAACGACAATGGGGCAGCGAGGGGCACAGAAGGAAAAAGGGGAGAAAGGCAGACAAAATCACGGGCACAACGACAATGGGGCAGCGAGGGGCACAGAAGGAAAAAGGGGAGAAAGGCAGACAAAATCACGGGCACAACGACAATGGGGCAGCGAGGGGCACAGAAGGAAAAAGGGGAGAAAGGCAGACAAAATCACGGGCACAACGACAATGGGGCAGCGAGGGGCACAGAAAGGAAAATGGGGAGACAAGCAGACACAATCACGGGCACAATGACAATGGGGCAGCGAGGGGCACAGAAAGGAAAATGGGGAGACAAGCAGAAAATACGGGCACCGGGGCCACAAGCGGAGGGCGATCTTACCTGCAGAAGCAGCGGGCAGACAACACAGGCGGAGCTGTGTGGTGGGGGAGCGACCTACCTGGCAAGGTCAAGGGTCGCTCTCCTCACCGCGCAGCAGCCGCCATTTATGGGGTGGTGGGAGGGAGGAGCAGCTGGGAGGCGGGAGGCAAGGGCAGCGAATGGGCAGTCAGGGGGGCGGGGCTGCAGGGGACGCAGCGGCGGGAATGGCGAGAGGCAGCGGGGGCACAGAAAGGAAATGGGGGGGAAAAGCAGACAAAATCACGGGCAAAATCAATGTGTTCGATTACTTTGTTATAGGCACAAAACAGTAGCACTGTTAGATCTGTGGCGAACAAAGAACCACGTACTCCTGCTTTTTATACTACATACATAAGTGGAGCCCGGTCTGTAAAACGCATTTTATATCCACAAAATGAAACACATCGATGCTGGAATTTAGCGTCCTACCCAAGTGGATAATTCCTTTTGGCCTAATATTTCCCAAAAAAGTATGCAATATGCTTATGATTTTTTTTATTTTGGGCGGTGATTGTAAGCAAGTAATGGACCCCTTTATTGATCGTCAATGCTTAGTTAAGTTTATTCCCTAAAAAATGCATAAACAATTTCTTGCCTTTTTATCTTAACATCTTTTGGTGGACTCATGGAGAATCTACAATCCTTCCAGGAAAGAACTTTCTTTCTTCTCCCCTCCTCATGTTTCCCTATCCGGATTAGATCATATTTTGTTTCTAAACTGCTCTCCCAAAATCTTATCAGTTCTTCTATTGAACCAATTGTTATTTCTGATCATGCCCCTGTCATTACAGATCTTGATCTGCTTCCGGTGCATTCCAATTCCAATAGATGGAGATTCAATAATTCTCTTTCACTTGACCCTGATTTTTCTTCTTCTTTTTTGGCTTTCTCTGAGGAATTTTTTGGTGTTCATGCAGACCCTACTATTGGGACACTTTCAAAGCTTCTGCTCGAGGTCATATTATTGATTTTGTCTCTCGGAAAAAGAAATCTCTTCCTTAACAGCATCCATCCCTTTTACTTGATATCAAACGGTTGGAGCATCAATATTATTCTTCATCTACTTCATCTAATTTGTAAGAGCTTATTCATGCAAAATTACAGTTTAATAAGATATTTACAGATAAAGAAACCTCCATTTTACTTCGTAGTGGTGCTCTTTATTATGGGGGCCGTAATAAATGGTGCTGAGACAGAGTATCTAGTTGGAAATGTCGACTTACACAAATATCGAGTTGGAAATATCGTGATTCAAAAATATCGACAGCAAGTATATCGTGGTCAAGAATATCGAATTTAAGGTAAGAAATATCATTTTTAAAAATAAGTCATTAATATTGTTTGCAAAAATATAGATGTTTAAAATATCGATTTTTTAATTAGTGTTATGTATTTTAGTTTATATTTTAAATGTATGTGATGTATGTTTTTTGTATAAGCATTGTTTATGTTTTTTAATATATGTGTTACATTTTTAGTAGTTATGAATTTTATTTTAATTAAATGTTGCATTTTTTAGTTCCGTAGCGGGTTGTGGGTTTATAGGGGAATAGGGTTGGAAGTAATTTAATTATAATAAATTAATGATTATTTTTATTTATTTAATTTAGATTTTATAGCGTTAATTGTGGGAAGTAATTTATTTGTAATTAATTAATAATTAGTTTTTAATTTAAATTAACCAATTCATTGATAATTAATTATGGTAATTGTGTGATTGTTTTAGGTGTGGGTTGTGGGGTTTATGGGGTAAAGGGTGGGAAGTAATTTGTTTAATTAATTAGTAATTAGTTGTTAATTAATATTAATTAATCAATTGAAAATTAAAAATGGAATTTGTTTAATTAATTTTAGATGTGGGTTGTGGGGTTTATAGGGGTAAAGGGTGGGAAGTAATTTTTGTTTAATTAATTAAAAATTAGTTGATCATTAATATTAATTAATTTATACTTAATTAGGGTATTGTTTATATTTTTTGTGTGGGGTTTTATTGTTATAGGGGTACAGTGTGGGGAATAAATTAATTTTACTTACTTTATAATTAGTTGTTAAATACTATTAGTTTTTAATTGAAAATAAGTTTTAATTGTGTAATTAATTTTTTTATAGTTTAGTTTTAACTGTGGGTTGTGGGGACTCTAGGGGTAAAGTGTGAGAAGTTAAATAATTTTTATGAGTTTTTTAATTAATAATATTTATTTAATTGGTAAATAATTATGTT
Organism: Calotriton arnoldi; assembly: GCA_963921515.1. Classification (NCBI taxonomy): domain Eukaryota; kingdom Metazoa; phylum Chordata; class Amphibia; order Caudata; family Salamandridae; genus Calotriton; species Calotriton arnoldi. The sequence continues at coordinate 2,684,459 of CAWUFW010001318.1, read as the reverse complement.
AGTTGAGGGAGTACATTTTATTTAAATTTAGATGTGTGTTTTGTGTGGTGTTATAGGGTAGTAAATAAAAAAAGTAAATTTATGTAATAATTAATGTTTTTGTTTCTAAATAACTTTTAATTAAAAACATTTATTTGTTTGGAAATTGTTTTTTATTTTATTTAATATAATATTTGTAGGTATTTGTTATATGTATTTAACATTATATATTTTTTATATTAAATATATTTGTATTTGAATTTTTTACATATTTATATGTTTTTTAATTTATTTTGTTTTTTAAATATTTTTATTGTTGCTAAAATTTAGTTTGTTTTTAATTTTGAACTGACTGGAGTAAGAATATTAATTGTTACTCCTCTGAAATCCAACACTTTCCCTACTGTAGCACTCACTGGAGTGGGAATAGTAATTTTTACCCCTCCGCTATCCAACACTTTCCCTACTGTTGCACTCACTGGAGTGGGAATAGTAATTTTTACCCCTCCGCTATCCAACACTTTCCCTACTGTTACACTCACTGGAGTGGGAATAGTAATTTTTACCCCTCCGCTATCCAACACTTTCCCTACTGTTGCACTCACTGGAGTGGGAATAGTAATTTCTACCCCTCCGCTATCCAACACTTTCCCTACTGTTGCACTCACTGGAGTTAAAATAGTAATTTTTACCCCTCCGCTATCCAACTCTTTCCCTACTGTTGCACTCACTGGAGTGGGAATAGTAAATGTTACCCCTCCGCTATCCAACACTTTCCCTACTGTTGCACTCACAGGAGTTGGAATAGTAATTTCTACCCCTCCGCTATCCAACACTTTCCCTACTGTTGCACCCACTGGAGTTGGAATAGTAATTTCTACCCCTCCGCTATCCAGCACTTTCCCTACTGTTGCACTCACTGGAGAGGGAAATTTAAATTTGAAGATTTTTAAATAGTTTAATGTTTTAATTTATAATAGAATGTTTTTCTTATTAGATTTTATGTTATTGGTACACCGATCAAATCCGAGGACAAGACAAGAGAAGTGCGGGAAGCAGGAGCGAGACGGTAGTTGCAAGCCTACAGTAGACGCCATCCCGAAGGTAGGCACTCTAATCCGGGCTGGACGGGGTTTGCGGGAGGGGGGGGAGACGGGTCGGAGGACGCGTGTCCTTCTCACCTTCCAACCTGGTCTTTAGTCCTGGGGAGGAGGCTACGTAAGGGGAAGACTAAGGAAGGTAGGCACTACTCAGTTTAACATTTGCCCCACATCGGAACACGAAAGGACAAACATTTACGGGAACATGAAAAGAACCAATAACTTGTAGCCGAGCACAGCTGAGAGCGGTTATTTAACTTCTTCAGCAGCAAATCTTAGAACTGTCCTATTACGTGCTTTTCAGATTGGGCTTTTCTGCTTTTCTGCTTTTCGAATTACCTAAGCACTTCCACCTGCCGACTGCCAAGATCTCACACTCGCCCACTTGGAAATATTGCTTACGCATTATAACAGCATATTCACGCAGTATTATCACTTTTCTACAAGCCACTTGCTCACTTGCTAAAATTCTTATAATAACTGTAAGAAAAGAGCATAACGTTACTGGGGAATCCGCAGTACTTTACTTTATACATTGAAAGAGAACGTGCTAACAGTGAGAAGCACGCCTAGAAGAGCTTAAAGACACCCAAGCAGCAGGAACCTGCACATTTGTGGAGGGGAGAGACAGTTAATTAACTCTATTCAGATGTTCTACGCAATCCATTTTTATATCCTAGAGTGACACATGTCAAGCACACAATAACCCCTTATAATCGGAAGACATGGAGGAAGAGTCAGAAAGGAGGGCGGCAGCTTTAAGTCTATTTGCAAGAGCGCCTAACAAAAATGTGCAGAAACCAGAAACACAGGCCAAAGACACCACCCTACAAGACAAACTAAGGAGATTGGAAAAATGCAAGAAATCGGAAACGTCTAAATGGTGGGAAGCCATCTCACTACAAGATTACATTGACAAAGAGATGGTGCCCAGGGGACTACGTATCTACACTACTCCATCATATGAAACCCCTAATCCCAGAATGCTGGAAGAATGGGCGGAGAACTCAGCCAGAAGCTCAAAACAGATGCTGACATCTTAGTGAAATATGCCTGGGAAGATAGGGAGGCCCTATTACAAGAACTCAAAACACTAGAAGAAGAATTAAAAAACCATAAAGAACAGGACATTATCAGGAAATTTGTGAGTGACCTGAAATTAAGATTGAAAGCATATGAGGAAGATATAAAGGCAAGAAAACAGCGCAAATTGCACCGCGATTGTGCAGACTACGAAAGTGGCAGGATCCTTACCTACTCGCACAAATACGATCATTTATATGAGAAATTATCCTTAGGGGAACCTCTGGAGAGTGAAACAGAAAATGCGAGTGGCACCGATTCTGTCATGAGTAGTGACATTGAAATTGAACAATCTCCCAGGTCGGATACTACAGAGAAGGAGAGAGGCCCGAAAACACAACCGACTTTTTTAGACGAGTTCCGGATCCTGCGAACCAGAAGGGAAATACCGCAAACAGTGCAACCGGTGAGAGCACGCGGGAGAAGTCGAGGACGGGGCAGAGGACGAGGAAGAAACCGGGAAGAAACTGGAGAAGAAGGAAGCGACAGCGACAGAGAGAACACAAGAGGCAGAGGACGAGGAAAAAAGCCCATGGGAACCAAACAGACTGGCCAGAAGAAACTGAAATAATGGATGACATTATGGTAAATAAAACAATTATAAACTTATCTTATAGACCGTTATCCATGTGGGAGAAACGTACACTTTGCTTAGGTCTATCCTTTTGTCCCACTACCTCTTTCAGTTACCCTGAGACCAGAATTGAAATTTTTAAATTTGTACGAAAATTAAAATTAAAAAAATGGCATACCCTTAAAGGAACACTGGAACAATCTGATTCAATTACTACAACAATGGTGGACCAGAACAGCTTCCTCAGTATCAAAGATAGGGATGCACTACTGACCATGCAAGACCTCTATTATGAGGCAGGTTTAGAACCTAACGGCCAACAAATAATCCCCAGAACAGACCTATCGGCCCAAACCGGCTTCAAACCCAAATCCAACTTCCTCCCAGTTATTCCCCATGACAATATTGATGCCTTTCATGAAACAGTTAGCAAAGATCTAATCAAATTACGCAGATCAAATCAACACAAAAGGAATACTTTCAACAACTTTACCAGTAAACAATGGCAAATGATTAATTCCCTAGCTGAGGATGAAAATATCATTATCCGCCCCGCTGACAAAGGGGGCAACATTGTTCTCAGGGATAGGTCTGCCTATATCGCTGAAGCGAAAAGACAATTGGATGACATAAAATTCTATGAAAAAGCAAGCATACAGGAATACAATGAAAGCATAATCTATAGCTGGGACATGCTCACTGAATACAAGGAGAGAGGCATTCTACAATGGGAAGAATACCGGTATCTTAAATGTGACTACCCTAGAACTCCCATTTTTTACCTTCTTCCAAAGGTGCACAAAAATGACAAGATTCCTCCCGGGAGACCCATAGTATCATCTATAGGATGTGTCTCTGAACATATTTCCAAGTATATAGATTACTTTTTGAGGGAATATGTTGAAAATCTTCCCTCTCACATCAGAGACACGAAAGATTTTTTGAGTAAAATCAGGACTATCACTTGGGAAGAGGATTTCCTGATGATTACCATGGATGTGAATTCCTTATACTCCATTATTGACCACTCCCTGGGCATCCAGTGCTGTCAACATTTCTTAAGTAATCGTAATATTTGTTATCTTGAACACACTGAAATGCTATTGAACCTTATGAAATTCTGTTTACTTAACAACATGTTTCTCTTTGACAGTGTTATGTACAAGCAAGTGCTCGGAACAGCTATGGGCACTTGCTTTGCCCCAAGTTTTGCAAATCTGTTCCTTGGGGTATGGGAAGAAGAAGTTCTGAAAAAAATTCAATCGGACCCCGATGATAGGAGGGTCATCAGATGGTACAGATATATTGACGACCTATTCGTGATTTGGAAAGGGAGTGAGGAAAGTGCAGTCAGGGTCATCACTGAACTCAACGCAAACACCTTTAACATCAATCTCACATACAACATGAGCAGGAAACAAATTGAGTTCCTAGATGTTACCGTAGAAATAGAAAACAACTGTGTCCATACCAAACTTCACAGAAAAGCTACGGCAGGCAACAGTCTTCTCCATGCCCTCAGCAGTCCCCCAGAAAAACTCAAATGGAGTATCCCTTTTGGAGAACTGCTGAGGGCAAGAAGAAACTGCAGCACAGAAGAAAAATACCTGGCAGAACAAACGGTCATGTTGGCCAGGTTCAAAGAGAGAGGATACCCTAACTGGGTACTGACGAAAGTGAAAGAAAAAGTTTTACGAACTGCTAGAGAAGACACACTTGCAGATAAACCTATCACTGAGAAGGACACCAGTACTAGAGTTATACTAACATATAACAAAGAATCTAAAAAAATATCTAAGATTCTTAATCAAAACTGGAATATCCTTGCCAGTGACACTACCATCAGCCATATTGTACAAGATAGACCATTGATAACCTACAGAAAGGGAAAAAACCTTAAAGACTTTCTGGTAAAAGGCGATATCTCCAGTATACGTACTAGCCCACACATAGGCCTACAGGGATTCTATCCCTGTGGGCATTGCAAAGCATGTAGAAATAGCACTATGAGAAAGACCTACATTGCACCTACAGGGGAAAAGATGATCAAACAATTCCTTACATGCGGCACATGCTTTACCATCTACGTTTTGGAATGTCCCTGTAAAAAGAGATATGTAGGCAGCACTACATTGGCAACTAAAAAGAGGTGTTGGAACATATGAGGGCTGTAAATAATAAAGATCCCCACTACCCGGTAGCTAGACATTTTGCTGAATATCATCTGTCTAATAGCTTGCTGTTAACCTTTTTGCTATAGAACAAATTGTGCAAACCGTAAGAGGAGGAAATAGAACTCTCCAATTACGCAAGAGGGAATCCTGGCACATAATTGACTTACAAACTAAGAGCCCGGAGGGGCTCAATCAGGATGAGGAAATGAGTATCCACTTACAGGAGTAGATCACTAGTAGACCTGTCTCATTTTAGGCCATCTAACAAGGTTTGAATGATAACGTTCACTTAAATGTTTCTGTATATATTGTAAATAATGTGAGACATGTGTTTCTCTGTAGGACAAGTAATTGATGATGTATGATCTTAATCTTATCTATGAGTTTCTCATGGAGTTATTTGTTGTTTTTTATAGGAGAAAAGGAAGGGGTCGAACCTGAGGATCAGCTTCATTAGAACCCCCTACCCTTTTCTTCAAGTCACCATGGAAGGAGGCCAAACATCACAGCTAAGAGATTTGTTTTCATAATGTAACTCTGTCTCTGTTTAATTTTTGGTCATATATTAGCTAGTAGTACATCACGGGGTTGGGTATATTTGGATTTAAATATGTAGATTTGAAATAATTTGTAGAATGAATTTGGTTTTTGTGACATAGGTTTCCGACAGCAATACTGTCTAGAGGTTCAGATTTTGGGCCATAATAGGCACTAAGGGGATGGTAGGGACTAATTGAGTTTGGTATTTTACCAATACAGGTATCTTTGGCCTTGACAGTAGCAATTTTGTTTTCTGAGGAAGAGATCATAGTTATAAAACTGGCACTAGACCAAGAGTAGTCTCTCTTCCTGATCTCAGATATACCAACGGGCCGCCCCCCCTCCCGTATGAGTCCCGGGCTCCATTAGATCAATGGTATGCCTGGACTCTTACTCCTAACATGTGAAACAAGGTGAGCAACCTGGTTCAATCTGTATGAATACAATACAGTTTTGATAGGCAAGGACTGCCAGCTATTTTTTGGTTGTACATGTGCTGCGGATGTGTTAGTAAGTAACATATCTAGTTTGATCTTATGAAACAGATCTTTCTGCAGTACCTAGATTTAAGTTGTGTATGCTCAAGTATAAAGTATTAACATAATACAATACAATGTTTTTTCTGTATGAGCTAAATACAGTTGTGTATTAAACTATAAATACTAAGTATTAACAAAATATAATACTATGTTTTCAATCTGCACAAAGTCAAATTACAGCAGCAGGAGATATTCAAAGTCCACTGTGGTTTTATTCTATCTGCATGTTTCAATATGGCCGCCATGCTAGCTGGCTAAGTCCTGCATTCTTTGTGCCTTTGTTTATTTCCAGTAACCACTATGTATTGCATGTCGGTACCTCCAACACATTGTGTGATCAAGCTTGCGGGTCAAGCGAAACGCGTTACCTGAATTAAACCATCTTTGAGAACTGTCATCTTTGAGTGATCGCTTTACTGAATTTTGGCGATATATATATATATATATATATACACACAATGGTCATCTTCCCACTTTTACGAAAGAGGCGGCACTCAGGGAAGAAGTAAATCAAAACGATTTAATATTCACTCTGGACAAATATCTATATATATATGTACATTTTTATATAATTATGAAATTAAATAAATTAATAGTCTACTAATTGTTTTAAAGGAAATATATATGAATTATTATGTATGTGTGTTTAACTTTCTTTAATTAAGTTTATTTATTATATTTATTTAAATTTATATTAAATATACTTTATATTAATTTTATTGTTTAACATATTTAATATTTATTATTTTATATATATATATAAAATTCGATATTTTGTACAACTATATTTTTTACATCGATATTTTTTTCCGTTATTTTTTAACTTACCTGTTTAAGTATAGGGAGTCGATATTTTTGCATTCTATATTTTTACATCGATATTTTTTACTTCTATATTTTTAACTTCGATATTTTGTCAGTGAAATGGGTAAGCTTTTGGATAACTATTTGAGAATCCGTAAGCAGTGTCACTTTTTAGATTCAGTAAAAAATGATATAGGGCTTCCTGTTTTTAAGGACTCTGAGATTCTTGCAGAATTTGTTAAATATTACCAATCTCTTTCCACGCCTGAATCTCCCCCCTTACCTTCTCAGATAGAGGCTTATTTACAAAATTCCAAGAATTCCCTTGGCGATCATAGAGACCTCTCATCCTTAGAAGTTGACATTTCCTTATCAGAGATCTTTCATGCACTTCAGGGGTATATTCACAAGAACTTGTGATAACTACCGCAAGAGTAGCGTATCGCAACTTTCAATATCGCAGCCTAGCGCGGGAAAATAACCCTGTGTCAACGTGGAATTCACAACAAGGCGGTAGCATGCGATAGTCACCAGATAACGCGTCAAATGTCAGTGTGAAAATCAATGCCATGCCAAAAAAATGCGAAAAACAGGCCAATCGCGGTACAGAAATCAGCGAACACCAGCCACAGGCCTGAAAATCCCACGCGTCCGGCGGGAAAAAGCACCATAAAAGAAAGCAAAAAAAAGCCCAAAAACAATTCAAACTGCGTAGCAGCATGGATGCACCTGGACCGAGTGCAGAGGACAAGCCGAACACCACAAGCCCCACGGAGGACCAGCCAGGAACGCCGCGTTCGGGGAAGGGCAAGGACAAGAGGAAGACCGGGTTCAGTCCGCAGGAAGACCAGATCATCGTCACGGAGGTGACAGAATACCATCAACAACTGTTCAGCACCTCCACTGCGGCACTGGCAACCCAAACCGAAATATGGCAGGCCATCGTCACCAACGTCAATGCAGTCGGAGTGTCGAGGAGGTCACTGGAGGAGGTCAAAAGGCGCTGGCATGATCTGAAAAGGCAGACCAAACATAAGCTCACCGCCAACAGGGAGGCAGCAACGGCGACTGGAGGTGGAAGTCCTGCCACACAGGAGGAGCTGGATGAGCTGGAGCAAATAGTGGCCACAGTCAGCAGTGAGGAGACGGTGGCAGGATTGGGGGGCCTGGACACAGCACGATACGACCTGACCCAACAGCAACAGGGTGAGTAACCACTAGGGATGGGGGGTACGGGGGGAGATGGGCACAATGGCACACATGCACAATTACGTGTAGCACACAGCACACCCACAATGACCGTGGAACATGTCCCTGAGTGCCTTGGCACACCGCAGCACACATAGAAATGCCAAGTAGGCCCCCATCCACAATGTGCACAGAGGGCCCCCCCCCTATCACCAATATCACAACCTACCCATGCACATGTGCTGAATCCAGCAAAGCAGCGGCTCTGTGACCCACACTGACTATGCAAGTAACACTGCATGTCCAATAGCATGGCAGCAGCCAAAAAAAACTGACATGGCCCACGAATCGACATGGAGGTAGCCCAGTGCGGATCACATCCGTAAAGGAGCAGGTCACACTCCGACATGTCCACGTGCACCCACAACCCATGCCGTACAATACACGCAGCAGACGAACAATGCACCAGGCCACAAAAACAGTCCGAGAGCACATATGACCCAAGTCAAAAGCAAATCAGGCCCCGAAAAGCACACAATTCAAAGGCACCCCATCTCAAAGGGAGAAGGCCACACGAAATCAGAGCTGCAGGGGCAACTCCCCCACAATGCAGCACACACACATAGCAATCACAGAACATCAGCAATGACGGCAATGTGGTACAAAGTGCAACACCAGCACCACAGGACAGAGCTCACAACCGGTTCCGCTCGTGCGTAGTAACTGTCCACTCACATCTGGCATTGCCTGACACTGTGTGATGATAATGTACGGGTACTACCACACATCGGTCAGGTAGTCGAAAAACACACTGACTGCCATCAAATAGCCAGCTCCCCAAAACAGTCACAATGTACATTGGCATGCAGTCTGAATGTAAACATTTGCAAATCATCACCATACATGTGAAACTCTGTTAACCTGCATCTCCCCTTCACATTGCAGAGGGACATACAACACCTCCTGCAGAGCACTCCACACTTCCCATCATTGATGATGAAGAGGACAACCTGCACATATGTCAAGACACCCTCCAACGGATAATGGACAGCCTCTGCACCCCACCCCCAGGAGCAGGCCAGGCCAGCTGCCTTGAGGTGACCCCACCACCTGCACAGACCACACAGCAGGAAACACACACCACCACGGCTGTCTCCCAGGACCCCCGACCAATACATGGAATTCCAACGGCGTGTGCTGGGTTGCCAGGTGGAGTTGGCTCATCAGCTGCGGGTGGGTTTCGAGCTCGTGGCAGCCAAATTCGATGCCATACGTGGGTGTCTGAGTCCCATCAGGGACCACCTACAGTCCCTATCGGACATCCCCTGTATGCACCATGCTCCGCCACAGACCTTGGCTGACCTCGCTGGTGCCATGAATCTAATACAAGAACTGTCTGGTCAGACAGGCACCAGCCATGACAGCACAGAGTTGGCACAGGTGCGGAGGTCAATGGAGACCATGGAGCAGATGCAGGCTGGAAGTATGTCTGCCACGGCTGGACACCAGCGAGTAGTGTCTGGGAACTTCAATGCCCTGCAGTACTTTATCTTGCCATTGCTGTCACTGAGCCGTTCCCAGATGACTGCAGCGGGAACATCGACACACACAGCTCCGACCCCTGATGTGTCCGTGGCACACTATTATGCTGCCCCATCACCTACGCAGTCTGATGTGTCGGGCACACAGCGATGCAGCCATCACCCCGCCACACACACCGGACACACCGGACACAGAACCCGTATCAGGGGAGTGAGAAGGGGATGGAAACTACTGTGTGAAGAAGGAGGCAGTAGCATCCATCACCACCATGTGGCCTGTCCCTGCCTGGTTGTGACCTATGCATCATGCCCTGGGAAATACCTCCTACTGACCTCCGGAACACTCTGCGACATTCACCCGGACTCCAACACGGACTGCCATTTCTTCACCGCTGGCCAATTACACAGCAATCCTGCTGCGGACTGCACTCTCCCTCTTCCTAATCACTGTGCAATCCCCAAAGGACTCTGGTTGGCCCACCACTGGGCTTCCATGTGATGTGGGCTTGGATGGCCATGTACAGCTCCGTCAATCACCTGAATGTGAATAAAACATTCTAAATCACACAGATGTGTCATCACTATGTTCACTCACGTATGGAAGTATGGCTGGATGTAGGGACGATGATTGCACATGAAGGTACACCCTGGTAACTGACATCTATGCGCATGTCTATCCCTGAGACACATGGCCAATTGGATGACTGTGAAGGTGAGTACTAGCTGTGTCCCCATTGCACATCACCAACAACCTCACAACCCCCAACGTAGGCACACGTCCATGTGTTGAATAGGGCTGTGTGTAGGAGTGACCAAAACGGTGGCAGGCCAGGAGTGGTGTCCTACACCACGTGTGACAACAGCACTTCACGTTGCATACCTACTTACACACATCTGTGTGGACACATTCTGTTGTGATGTATGACATTGCTCTACATGGTCAGAGGTTGGACACCATACACACATAGCTGAAGTCATGTAAGTGCACATGTAGTCCAGCACCTATCCAAAAACAATGTCTGGCTCACAGAGGTGGCGCTTGCCAAAGGGACACACCCCCATTGCACATGCGTCAGTCGGATATGTGACGTTACAACGCATGCCATTACCCCGCATGCCGTAGCAACGCAAAACTTTACCCCGCCTTTCTGTCGGGGGGCGCTGGAAGTTGGAATAGTTTAATTACTATTCCAACTCCAGTGTGTGCAACAGTAGGGAAGGTGTTGGAGTTCAATCCAACACCTTCTACCCACTGCTACACACCTTTTGCGTTGCAACGGCATGCGGGGTAATGGCATGCGTTGTACCGCTTGCGGTGTAACTGCTGTTTCCCGCGTCAGTCAGTTCCTCCCTGTGTTGGGATGATGCTCATTGTGGCACATGAGTGGACAATCTAAACAACACACCTCACAGTCAGACACCAGTGGAGTGGCATAGACTTTATTGGCATGTGCGTGTCAGTACGGACGAAGCAACGGCCACAACAGGCAGGGACATGCTTAAGACACTTACATGCAGCATGGGTACATATCGAGGTTCAGAAAATGTTGAAATGGACAACATTCATCACGGATGGCAACGCTCACAGCCCACCTTGCCTTGCTGGATGAGTCATGTGTTGTTTGGCGTCTGCCCATTGCCCCGTGTGAGGGGGCACAACTCACTGCACGTGGGATCTGCATGGTGCTCTGCCTCCGGAGTGCGCTGATTGTCTGCTCTGCTGACAGTGATCAGGTGTGAGGGTCCGACAGGTTCACATGTCGTGCTACATTGCCATGTGTGTGCTCTCCCCCAGCAGTGTGTCCGAATTGGCAACATTGCCAAACGACGCTGTGTTTCTCCGACCATGGACCTGCGTCACCTTGCACAGGTGTGTGTACACACGCGTTATTCCACACACATGCATCCAGAGCCCGACCGAAGGCAGACGTGTCCTCTGTTGTGGTGGGATATGTGAGTAATCCCAACGATGCAACAAGTTGTTGGGCCATGTGCTGTGGGTGGCAATCGGATGTGGCTGCAGGAACGTAGTTACTCGTCCATGAATGCCCGTGCAGCTTCATGTGCAATGTGTTCCAATAGTACGTTGTTGTCGTGTTCAAGGAACACCAGGGTGAGCCAATCCATTAGTTTTTCCGGGCAGGTGTGCTCAGCCCACGCCGTCTCACTGATCCGCAACACAGCCCAATAGGGGAGCGCTCGATGTGGTCACTGCACACGAGAAATTGTGCAATCTCCCATGCACAACTACCAATACATACGCAGTATGTCAAGGCATCCCATGCACGGCTGTCTCGGTTACACTCCTGTTTGTGATCCAACAGGGGGCGCAGACACAAGTCATAGTCCAATTCATCAACAGTTGTGTTGGATAGGCAGACATCCATGGGACACTCGAATGTGCATGTTCGGCAGTGGAACCAGGGCTGGACGCAGGTGTCGTGGGCAATGCGGAAGCTGAGCCTGTAATTGATCTGCAGCACTGCCAGTGGCAGTGCGCCCAGTAAATGCAGCATACGTGCACGGTACTGTTCCACGTGACGGGGGTTGTGCATGTGCCCGGTATGGCCTGCCATTGCGTTGGTGCGTCTCGTGAACCGGCACTCTTCTGAACTGCGGCAGTTGTGTGGAGGATATGCCACAGCTCTGAGCAATGATTCGTATGTGTGTGCAACGTTGTGGGTAAAGGGTTGCTGTTTCTGTGAGTGTCAAGGGCATCCCATGCGGGGGTACCACAGGCAGGGGCTTCTGTGTGTGGGCTGTGGATAAATCGGATGGTTCATTAGCGGAATGCATGGTGTGGGAGTCGTCCCCGTCTGCCATTGCATCTCTATTAGGGTGTTCCAGGCGCGTTCTGGACCAAGGTCAGAGGTGCAGGTGTCCTCCCGCCTTCTGCATTGGGACAATGCTGCTTTCATCCCTGATGTTTGTCTGACTACTACTTGCGTTTTCGGAATGTGATGTGGCTTTGGCACTGAGATTGGGACATGGCCTTGGGCTCATGTTGTACGGATGGCGATGTACACACACATGTTGGCATGTGGAGCCAGGTGCCCGGGCTGCCTTGCGCTGCTTGTGCTATCTCACTCCGTCTCTTTCCCTCGCTCTCTCCCTCTCTTTCCTTTGTTGGGCGCATGGCACACCTTCTTCTCTTGGATTTGGTCTTCCAGGCTGTGTGCTACGGATTGTCCAGTGAGGAGCCGCTAGGACTCATCCTAAGGGTTGTTTCTGCTTTTGTTTGTATGGTGTTTTGTGTTGGTGATTGCATTGCTGTATGACTGATTCTTCATTTTCTGGCCACGCATGTATGTTTATTTTCCTGCTCGTGCGACATCAGGCAAAATGTTTGTTTTGGGATTCGTGGTGTTGGTGTGCAATTTCTTAGTCCGGGGTTGGGGGTGGTCCCGGGGGGAGTGTTGCGGGCCTGGGTGTGGTGTCAGTGGGTGTTGTGGCCCTCTTGGGTGTCCGTGCTGCATGTTCAGTTGCTCGTGGGCATCTGTTGTCCTTCATGTGTGGCTCTGGGCTGTGCTCCCTTTTGTGGTGCTGGCTGCCGTCCGACTTTACACCAGGTCAGAGCAGGTGTAAATTTCCTGGTGCTAACGCGCCTTATCGCCTGTTTTGTGTTCTTATCGCCGATGTGGCTGGTCGTTGTGAATGCTGAGGTGTGATGTTGTCTCGGCTTTTGGCACGGGAACGCCTACTCTGCATCTCATTAGCGATATTTGCGGGGGTCCTCTGTGGCGATATTTTTTGCGGCTGCTATCGCGGGTAAACTGGTGCTGTGGGCTGTTGACACCGGCTTGTAAATGGGGTGGTAAATTTATCACGACTTTGGCTGCGATAAAGTGACGTTAATTTGGCGATAGCTCCTTGTGAATATGCCCCTCAGTCTCTTAAGAAGAAGAAATCCCCTGGTCCAGACGGCTTCACGGTCAAATTTTTTCTTCACTTTTCTAATCTTCTCCTTCCTAGGCTGTTACAACTCTTTCAATTTTTCTCTGCATCTGGTTCCACTGGGGGCTCCTTCCAAGAGGCTACTATTTGTCTTATCCATAAAGACGGAAAAGACCAGGCCCTCTGTAAAAACTACTGGCCTATTTCATTAGGCAACGTGGATTATAAAATCTTCGCCTAAATTACTAGCTTTAACGCCTTGAACCCTTCCTCCCATCAATGATTGGTAAGGAGCAGTCAGGTTTTATTAAAGGTGGCTTTACCTCTGATAATTCCAGATTATTTTTTAATGTTTTAAACAAGGCATCTTCTCTTTCTCATCCTCTAGCAGCTATCTCAATTGATGATGAGAAAGCATTTGATCGAATTGACTGGTCCTTCTCGCTCAAATGGCATGGGTTAGGTCCCCATTTTATTTTATTTCATTCTTTTCTTTACTCTATCAATCCCCCATGGCATCAGTTTTAGTCAATGGGAAGATCTCTAGTTACTTTCCGTTAGGTCGTGTTGTTCGTCAGGGTTGCCCATTATCCCCTCTAATGTTTATACTTGCTTTGGAACCTTTTCTGTCCCGTATCAGAAATAGCACCGAAATCAGTGGATTTCAATACTGAGCCCATCATTTAAAAATGTCAGCGTATGCTGATGACATACTTCTTTTCATTTCCACTCCTGAGCAGTCCGTCCCAGCTCTTCTTCAGGAAATTGATACCTTCTCCTCGGTTTCTGGATATAGAATTAATTCGGACAAAACTGGAATCATGCCTATACTAAGTATACTTTTGGTCATTCCTTCGATGCCACAGTGTTTCATTGGAATACCTCCAAAATTAAGTATTTGGGCATCCGGTTTGCCCTTTCCATTAATGATTCAGTTTCGGCAAATGTCAATGATAGTTTAGACAAAGTAGAAAAGCTTATTTCCTCCAAGAATCCCCTCTTGCTTTCCTGGTGGGTTCGTATGGACTCTATCAAAATGATGGGTTCACCCATAATTCTATATACCCTTTCAATGGTCCCAGTTAATATTCCTGCAGTGTTCTGTAAGAAATTAGATTCTAAATTCTCTAAATTACTTTGGCTGAATAAAAGCCAGAATTTCTCTAGCTTCTCTTAGGAAGGCTAAACAGGAAGGTTGAGTCAATTTCCCTGACTTTCGGTTATACCATAAAGCCTTCTGTCTGCGACAAGTCTCTAGATGGCTTTCTTTGTCATGATCCTCGTTTACCCGTTTATGGTTGGACATTAAATGCTCTTTTCTGGCTCCTTTTCTCCCCGTGAAGTTATATCTTACTCGGCTAAGCCTTTCATAATTTCATTTTCTCTCTTTAAACATACTTGTACTATTCTAAAACCGATTTATCAATCACAGTTTGTAACTCGTGATTCCTTTCATCAATCTCCTCTCTGGTATAACAATCTTATTACTATTAGCAACAAACCGATTTTTTGGAAAGCCTAGAGGCAAAGAGGTATTCTTTGGGGCAAAGATTTATTCTCTAATAATGATCCTCTCTCCTTTTCACAATTCCCACACGTTTTTAAGTGCCCTCGTTCCTTTTTACCTAAATATCTCCTTCTCATAAATATTCTTCTCGATATTCTTCACTCTTTACCAAATGCTTCCCTTTCTCCCTCTTCGCACTCCTCCCTTAGTTCAATTCTTACTTGTGTTCCTAATGCCTCACCTATATATAGAATTCTTCACTCTCTCTCTATCATATGTCAGATCCAAAACGAAGGGGCCGATTCCGATCTCGTTCAGAAGGGCTCCGAATCAGATTTGGAATTGCCTAAACTGATCCGGAGCCCTTGTTCCTGACCGATTTGTTCCCAGTTCCGAACAATGTACAATGGCTGGAAAGCCTTAGCGCTGACCGAATCGGTTCCAGAAGGCATACAGAGAGATAGAGCCCTCCGGAGCCAAATCGTACAGCTCTATGGAGTAGGTTTTCCAAGCGAGCAAGTACGATTAACTATTTGGACAGCCTTTACGATTCGGTTTTCCTGGACCAAAAAGGCTGCTGGAATCGGTCTTTGGGGGCCCATAGCAGGCCCCCTTTTACCCAGGGCACTCTGAATCGTGCCCATGGAGGTACCCATGGGTTCCCCCTTTCCAACCATGCAGTGTGGCAGGCACCAATGGGTGCCCGCCACAGGGTGTACAATTATCCCCATTCACCCCTTTTGTCAATGGGAGCCTGTGTACGCGTTCGGTACACAGGCTCCCATTGAAGTCAATAGGAGTCCAACCGAATTGTATCCGGATGCATTCAAATGCATCGTACTTGTTCGGTCGGACTCCCCTGACACAAGTCGTACGGAAAGCATTCTGAACACGAGTCGTTCGGTTTGCTTTCCGCACGAGATCGGAATCGGCCCCTAAGTTGGAGCTGAAGTGGGAATTGGGTTTGGGATGTACCTGGACTTTCCCATTTTGGAATAAGATTTGGGATAAACTCTACAAAACCTCCAGAACAGCCTCTACTTCTCAATCTTTGTTCTTTCTCTATCATAGACTATACCTTACTCATTCCTTACTAGCTAGATTCTCCATGGATTCCTCTCCTAAATGTTGGTCCTGTGACCACCAATTTGGTGACCTTATGCATATGCTGTTTACCTGTCCCCCTACAGCTTCTTTCTGGGAGAAGGTTTGGTCTCAGTTATCTCTAATATTTTATTTAAATTGTCCACTAACTCCCCTGATACTCTTTTTGGGTAGTCTTTCTGAAGATGTCCACTCTCCACGCAGTAACTTACGGTTGTTAGATCTCATGCTAGCTCTTGCCTTTCAACAAATTTCTCTTAATTAGAAATGTGCATCAAATATTTCTTATAAAGCCTGGTGGAATAATGTTTGTCATTATCATAGATTAGATACTGCCTTTTCCTCTTTGTATACTCCGTCTGCAAATGGGGTTTTATATTGGTTACCTCTGACTTCTTTTTTTAGATGTGGTAGCCCATAAATCTCTTATATGTACTTTATCTGAGAATTTTAAACCACCATGATTTTCCTATTTCTCTGCCATGGGTACTCATTCTGCTACTCCTTGTTCAGTTTATTTTATTATATTACATTGCTATTTTCCTTTTCATGTAATGCTCTAAGCAGCTGTGAACTTGGTCTTCCTGTATACATTCCCCCTCCTTCCCCTTTCCTCCCTTTCCTCATTATATTTCAAAATTGTTAAACAGCTTCAATTCTTTCTGATATATTTGTTGATTTTCTTCCTGCACCCTATACAATTTCCTGTAAATTGTTTCTGCTATATTAGTTTTCGAATTAAACTGCTTTACATTAAAAAAGAAGAAAGCACCATCTTTGCACTGTCACCTCATTGTCTCCCTCCATATCTGCTCTCTATCTTTCAGAAACAGAATGTGCAAAGTGAATTGTGGCTATCACGTGCTAGGCTTTTCTTTAAGAAACGATTAAACTAATACCTAAAACAGACCCTTAACTTCATCTTTTAAAAATCCTGCTGGGATGGGAAGTGGAGATTTTGTCAAAGTTATGATAAGATTGCAACTTTTTTAGAATCTACTTTTTTCCCTGTAGTACTCCTGCAATTGAAGTTGTGGTAAGAGGGTGGAAAGTGAGGGAGTCGAAGTTATGTTATGTTACCAAATTTGTAAAGCGCAGCAAGTGCTGCAAAAGGTGTCCTGGTGCTAAATAAACACAGGGAAGAAAGACTCTGAATCAAGGCTCAGAGACAGAGCTGTCACCCAACTGGAGATCAGCTCAACAGGTCCTACATATTGAAGAGTTGGGTTTTCAAAGCTTTCCACTGGTTGTCTACTACTGTCGGGTTTTATGAGCTGCTCATCTGTCACCTTTAACTTGTTTCAAGTTCCAGCCAAAATCATTTTTGAGGGCGTTTAATATCAACCCTCCAAGAAGAACCAGCCCTAGACCACTATAACCAAGCACATTGTTGCTCATAAATAACTATGGCAACATCCATGACCAAAAGACAATTTAAAAATGAGGCGGATGTGGAGTTGCCCTCTCTCCCACCCAAAGGGCCGTGGCTACAGCAGGACAATACGAGGCAGCACCTGGGGCACCACAAGCTTTGGACTGCCGGATTACTCCAAAGAAGCACTAAATATAGTTCTATTGTGAGAGGAGGGGCACCAAAATGTCACTTTGCCTAGAGTGCCGCAAAGCTTTTCACTAGCACTGGCCCTCACCATGATCACCAGTCCAAGCAAGCTGAGTTGTGGATTAATGTTTCCATTGGAGGGATCTGTGTTCGACACTTCGGTCACAGGTTTGAGTCCTGGTGGGCCTTAGGTGACAGGTTTGAGTCCTGGTGGAATAAAATGAGTACCTTGGTACTGAGTAACGATAAACATCTGTAATTAGTGTCATGAGATCCCTTTGTTTTAATGTGTGCTTTACAAATGCAATTGCTATGCTGTATTGTGTAACATGAATAAGATGGATACTGCCTCTACTTCAGGGAATAACAAAAGGCAGAGTGATCTTTGCTCTAAAGCTCTGCATATTGCAGAAAAATATTAAAACTTTAGCGGTGAACACAAGCAACAGTATAAAATAACCCACACAATTTGTATACAATGGACAAATATCAAATTCAAATCAGTTAATTGTCTGTCTTACATGTAGTCATTCAGCCACATGGAAGTCTTTGTACATGTCAATAAACATAACTGTGATTGTGAGTGTGGTGGTGTCAAAAAGTAGCAGGTCTTATAAAACAAGGATGTGCTTTTAGTTGACATATTACTGTGAATGAAACATCTACTTGCTATTCGTTGTATTTATTTACTGTGCTTTTGCAGGGATCTACTCTCGAATTGACTCTACTAGTCATTTCATTACCCATGATCAGTATATTATACATAACAAAGAAAATGCAATCATATGAAAAAGAAAGGCTTAAAGTCAGATGACAAAACATTGTTTTTTTTTAAAGTATTAAAGCTTTATTAAAGAAATAAAATTACCTACGTCACAAAACTATAATTTTGGTACATCACAAATAATGATATAGTTAGCAAATAATAAACATTTCAGTGGATGATTTTACAGAGGTTCCAAAATTACACGAGTTTTCCAAAATATGTTCTAACAGATATAATATAAGAAACCTTAAAAGATGTAAACTGTTGTAATGCAATAACGCAATCAGGCCATTCACAAAAGTAAACCTACACCTAGGGCTCGATTCCGATGTCGTTAGGAAGGCCTCCAGACGGGTTCCAGAACGTGCAAATCCGGTTCGGAGCCTTTGTTTCCGACTGAATTGTCCCCCATTCCGAACAACCAAGTATGATGCGAAGATCTCGTCCGCGTCGACCGACTCGTTTCTGAACCCGGACCTGTCCGTCCGACTCGTTCGTAGACGAATCATGCCGCGCAAATGAGCCAGATTCCATACGAGCAAGTACGATGAACGATTCGGACAGCCTTTACGATTCCTTTTGCCCGGATCGAAAAGGCTGCCGGAATCGGTCTTTGGGGGCCCATAGTAGGCCCCCCTTCACCCGGGGCCCTCCGATTTGTGCCCGTGGGGGTACCCATGGGTTCCCCCTTTCAGACCATGCACAGTGTGGCAGGCACCAAGGGGTGCCCGCCACAGGGTGAACGATGATCCCCAACCACCTCTTTTATCAATGGGAGCCTGTGTACCTGTTCGGTACACACAATGGGAGTCCAACCGAATCGTATCCGGATGCATTCAAATGCATCGTACTTGTTCGGTCGGACTCCCCTGAAACGAGTCGTATGGAAAGCATTCCGGACATGAGTCGTTCGATTTGCTTTCTGCACAAGATCGGAATCGGGCCCTTTGTAGTAAGTTTACCACTGGTTTGGTAATCACAAACTATGAGTGCAATTTTACCACTAGTAATTTTACTAGCAATAAAATTTCAATGGTAGCCTGTGAATACAAAAAACTAGTAGCGTTAGTACAGCAAGTGTAAACTTACACAAAAGGTCCTGCGTGTTTAAAGAGAAAGATGGGGAATCCGGAGTAACAAACATGAATATACTCACTCAAATTATGAGGAATAATTAATGTGTGCATAATGAACAGTATATCAGCAATATACATCCAAGATATCAAGTGCAATCATATTAAGGTAACTATCAATCAGTATATGAATATGTTAGATAAACATTTGAACAAAATATATAAACAATTATTAGTTTACAGAGGTTTATTCAAATCTTCAGTAGATGCATCATTATATTTTTTGCTAAACTAGATCTGGTGTGGTTTTCCTCCAACTTTTTGCTTTCCATCCTACTGTTTTTTCTGACTTCATTTTTGCTGGCTTAAGGACTCTGCACACTTTACCACTGCTAATCAGTGCTAAAGGGCTTGTGCTCTATCCCTTAAACATGATAACATTGGCTTACACCCAATTGGTACATTTAATTTAATTGTAAGCCCTTAGTAAAGTGAAACTACATGAACTTGGGGCCTGTAAGTTAAATGCTACTATTGGGCCTGCAGCACTAATAGTGCCACCCACAGCCTTTTTGAGTATCTCTCAGGCCTGCAATTTTAGCCTGTGTATGCAGATTAAAACTGTCAAATTGACCTGGTAAAATAAACCCTTTTGCCAGGCCTAAACCTTTCTTTTAATACATATAAATCACCCCTAGGGTATGCCAATAAGAGTCCAATGGGCAGGGTGCAGTGCATTTTAAAGGTTGGACATATACTTTTAACTTACATGTCCTGGTAGTGAAAAAATCTTACATTTGTTTTTCACTACTGCAAGGCTTACTTCTCCCATAGGATAGCATTTGGTTACCTTATTGCATTCAATAAGTGCAAACTTTCAATTGGGAGCAAGTTGGAATACCGAGTTTGGTGTCTGAAGAATTGTAATTTAAAACTGTCTTTAATGGTGACGTTGACATTTAAGTCACATATCTGAAAATGGCACTTTTAGAAAGTTGATATTTTCTTGTCCTAACCATTTGATGCCTGCAGCCTGTATTCTGGGTCACATGACTAGGTGTAGCCGGCAGGTGATCTTTGTGTATTGCTCCTAGACAATAAGACAAAGGGGGATAGGTATTGGCAGGATGGGCCATCTTTGACTTGATGGGGGGGAGAAGCTGTCACCTACCACACTTGCACATCAGAAAGGTTCCACCTGAGTACACTCCCAAAGGGTTTGACACTAGTATTTTGTGACCGCAGACAAGCTGTGGCCATGGCAGGCATGTATGAAATTCCAAGCACCTGCAAGGGTGGAAACCTCCAGAACCTTCTCCTACTTCAAAGTAGGCACCAGGTTTAAAAAATGGACCCTTAGGCCCAAATTTTCAGGATACCTCTGGACCTGTGGAAGACTCAGAAGGACTGCTGTGTCGTTCTAAAGAATGACTGCTACTCGGTTGCCCTGCTGCCCTGCTGCCCTGTTGCCTGAGTAAGAAGACTGGACCTGCATCTTGAACCCAGGACCACCAGAGTGACTCCAAGGGCTATTTGGCTGACCTGTTGATTAGAGCCTTAGGGACAGAAAAAGCTCCAACCACTTTGAACCCAGCACCTGGACTAGGTCTGGCTTGAGTCCTACCCCCCAAGTGGTACCACCCAAGTCCTGGACCCTTGGAAGGGGGCCTGAGGTGCTCTTCCAGCCCAGCTGTGGTCCTGTGAGCAGTACTGATGCAGAGCTACGCTCCTCCCCACAGTTGCTTTGGAACCGCTACAGTGCAGCGCAACCCTCACACGGAACCACTGCTGCGTGACATATGCTCGACGCAGGCCTTCACACCGCAAGCCCCTCGTCGAAGGCAGCCTTGATGATAATGCAGCACGTCTAACTGCAGCCCTGCAGCTTCTTTGGAATCACTGGTATGCGACTCATCTTCCACACAGGACGTTGCATCACAAGCCCTCATCTATGGCACCCTCAATGATGATGCAGTACTCTGCATCGTAGTCCCACAGCTCCTCAGAACCACCACTGCATGATTCTTCCTTGACAGAGGATCTCGCAATGCTCCCCAAACTAGGATTAAAGGTACTTTTTTGTAGCTGGCCTGACTTGGTTTCTGTATCCGACCCACGCTCCATCGTGGTCGGCCTGAACTTGTGACTTTGTCCAAGTCCAGCATGACCAGATAACCACAGTTGGCGCTTTGTGCTTCTAGGTATGATTTTCATTTAAATCATTAAAACTGCATATCTCCAGTTCTACTGATTGGATTTATTTTCATTTTGGTCTCCAATTATTTATTACAATTTACTCTATTTTCTAAATTTGTGTGGAATTTTTCTTGTGTTGCATTTCCACTTTATCACTGTTTGAAGTGCTGCATAAATACTTTACACATTGCTTCTAAGTTAAGCCTGATTACTTTGTGCCAAGTTACCAGAGGGTTAAGAACAGGTTAATTTGGGAGTTACTTGTTTTTTAACCCTGACAGAGATTGTGGTTGCTGCTTGAGCAGGGTTTCAGCCCCCCTCTCAACCAGCACCCAATTTCCTACATTAGGGTTGTGTTTGTGTAGTTCCATACAGTGAAACTGTGTTACACTAAAATCCCAGATAAATATATTTATACCATTTCAAGTTTCTTGTAAATTCTCCTTGATTGGCCTTTTTGTTTTTTCCCAAATTTCCCCCTAGTCTACTTGACTGTTGTGCCTGAAATCACACCTGCCAACTTGAATGCCTGCACTGTGAATGAGCTCAAGGAGTTCTGCAAGGAGAGGGAACTTCCAGCCAAGAGCAAAACCAGAAAGCTGGAGCTTCAGAAGGTACTGAGGACCTGGGCAGAGGTCCACCAGTCACTGGCTCCATTGCTGGAAGTGGATGATGACATGTAAAGGTGAAGAGGGGACCTGGATATCAGTACTGAGATGCAGCATTCAGCTGAGGGGGGTGAATTTTCTCCAAAATTGGAGCTCCCTGCCAGCATGCAGGGCAGTGTATCTTCAAAAGGCCTGTCCCTAGAGGACAGGAAGGCTGATAGGGAGTTTAGGCTGCCAATAGCCAAGCTTAAGGTGGAGGAAAGGAAAGTGGCTATAGAAACAGCAAAAGAGAAGGCTTGGACTGAGAGAGCCTTGGAGGAAAAGAGACTAACCATGGAACATCACATAACAGGTGTATTTGTAAAGCGCACGATTACCCAAAGGTGTCCTGGCGCTGAATTACAGATGTTTATTGTTACCCAACTCAATGGTACTCATTTTATCGACCTCAGATGGGTGAAAGGCTGAGTAGACCCACCGGGATTTGAACCTGTGACCATGAGGTCGAACACTGGCCCCTGCAGTGGCTGCTTTAGTTTACTGAGCCACCAGACTCTGGAAGAGAGGAGAATGGCCCATGAGCTGAGTCTCAGAGAGCTGGACCCCAGAGCTAATCAAGTGGAGTCTAACAATATATCTACAGTGCCCTCTGGAGACAAGAAGGTCCACATCCCAAAGGATCTGGTGCCTAACCTTGTTGTGAGAGATGACCTCAACAAGTGATTTGAAGCCTATGAGGTTGCTCTGGAGAAGCATATGGTCCCTGATGAGGATTGGGGGGCCTGTCACTGGAGGCACATTCCTATCAAAGGGAGAGACAACCTACTGGCTCTAGAGAAGGGGGACAGGATGAGGCATCCCCCTCATGAAGGACAACCTTGTCAGGAAGTTTGGCCTCGCCCCAGAAACATACAGGTAGACGTTTAGGGACAATGAGAAGCTGCTCCATCAGTCTTTGGTGGATTGTATGGATTCCTTTTGCACCGGATGGGTGGGTGAAGGGCAGTGAAGTGAAGAATTACCAGGGACTGTACAATGTTTTGCAGAGCTGCACCAACACCTGATTAATAGCAAGCTCACTGATCTCAGAGAGCTTGCCAAGGAGGAGGACCAGTGGCTCAACATAATGGTCCACAAGAAGATATCTGGGGGGGAGGAGCACAAGGGTGGACAAGGTCCCCACCAGAAGAAGAAGGGGGGAGATAAAATAAAAACAAGGAGCTCTCAAAAGCCCCCAAAATAATTCCATGGGGTAGGATTCCCAATCTGCACCTGAAAAGAAGAGTAAATTCTCTAACCATTTGTCCTTAGGGAATTTCATCCCTAAGTACTATGACTGTCATCAGTTTGGATACGTCAAATGTGATACCAAGTGTCCCAAGCAGGCACAGACCCTCACTGGTGGGCAGACAGTGGGGCTGGTTAGTGTAGGGCTTGAGGAGGAGATTGCACCAGTTAGTATGGGATGCTGCAGAGGTTACCCTAGTGTCCTTGGGTAATATAGTGTCCTTGGGTGATGAAGAAATGGTGCCAAGAGCCCATATGCCTAGTATTACAAGAAATATAGGCAGTTTGTCACCATGAGGATGGAGGCCCTGATACATACAGGAGACAGCATCACAACCGTCAGGTGTCGGCTGGTGTCCTCAGAGCAGTAGTCCCTAATGTAGTCCAACAGGTTGTAGTAGCTGACAACCTTGAGAGTCACTATCCAGTGGCTATGGTACCTTTTAACATGGAGGGGTTCTCAGGTACCTTGAGGGTAGCTGTAAATCCATCCATGCATGTGGATCATCTGCTTGGTAATGACCTGGAGCACACCATTTGGAAAGAGTTGAAGCTTCGGTCCCACCTGTAGATGTTGGGGTTGCCTGAGTGGGTGAGCCTAACCACACAGTCCGTGGTTGCCTGAGAGGGTAGTCAGGAGGACTTGGAGCCTGGAAGAATGGCCCAGGTATGTGCCAAAAAGAGAAAGGGTAAGGGGCGCAGGAAACTCGCTCCTTTAACTCCCATGGTTCAGGAGGAGGCAGAGCCTATATACAAAGCCCCTGGGACCCAACAGGGGAGGACACTGCCACCCTGGGAGACCTACCTGAACTGATCAATTGGCAGAAGGAAGGAGGACCCACCAATGAGTTCGTTCTGCAGAGTGCAGAAGGAGTGCCCTACTGTGGAGGGCCTATAGCAGCAGATTGAGACCCAGACAGCTGATAACACCTCTTGTGATCAAATGAATTACTGGGAGAATGGTCTCCTCTACTGTGAGACTTAGGTTCCTGAGCATGGTGAAACCAGTGTGTTGGTGCTCCCTCAATTTTGCAGGACTTTCCTACTGGAGCTTACTGATGATGTTTCTCTGGCAGGTCATCTAGGGCAGGACAAGACCTTTGGCAGGCTTGTCACCCACTTTCATTGGCCCTACATGAAGATGGCCTCAGATGCGTTCTGAAGGTCATGTCCCAACTACCAGGCCAGTGGGAAGTTAGGAGGGAAGCATAAGGTTCACCTGGGTCACCTTTCAATCGTTGGCCTTCTCTTTGAAAAGGTGGGCATCAACATTGTTGGGCCTCTGGACCCCAAGACAGCCCTGGGCAACAGGTTTATCCTGGTCTTGGTGAACTATGCCGCCCAGTATCCGGAGGCTATACCTCTGACGACAGTGGCCAGGGTACTGATGGGGATATTTACCCACATAGGGTTCCCCAAGGAGGTAGTATCTGACCGTGGTACCAACTTCAGGTCAGCATACATGTAGTCCATGTGGGACGAGTGTGGAGTAACCTACAAGTTCTCCACACCCTACCATGCCCAAACCAATGGGCTTGTTGAGAGATTCAACAAAACCCTTGAAGGCATGATCATGGGTCTGTCAGAGCTCTTGAGGCAGAAGTGGGATGTCCTCTTGCCATGCCTGTTGTTTGCAAACAGGGAAGTAGAAGAAAAATTCCCTTGGTGAACGATTAGATTTTATACCAAGTTTCTAAATTCCCAGCAGCAGAAATAAAGCCCATGTGTTAGAACATATACAATACTAAGTATGACCAAACCAGATGTAAAGTGTATATTGAAAATTATATTTTATTAAAACTCAGCAATCATTAGAATTAAAAACCACATAGAAATATCTGTGTATCACACTTAAAAAGCAAATTCATATACCATAAACACATATGTTTCACATACATTTGAAAGAAACCTTCTTTCACTTAAAAACAATAATTACAATAACATTTACACCTGCTTCCAGTGCTAAAAAGGAGAAGCCTATGCCTAGATTGAATGTACCAACAAACAATTAGCAGAGAGACAAATACAGACTGAATTTTGTCGTTAAATAACACATCCGGGTTCAACGAGTTAAATGCTAGTCCTAAGTACAATCTTATCGTTTTATATCTATAGGATAAGCTATTCCCACGGATTGTGATGAGTGCAGCGTCGACGCGTTTCGATGGTTCAGTTTAATATCCCATCTTTATCAAGACCAACTATACGTCTCTCTTTTTAGGCACTGATTGGTTGCCATTAAATTTCAATCTTTATTTCATATCATTGGAGCCTTGGTCCATTTGATTACATAGGCATATTCTTGTCCCTTGCTTTGAGGGGTCTCATAGACACAACGGTTGGGTTCTGCTGGTTAGTTGCTTGGCCAACCCCGTTTTTCTCACCGATACTCCACGTAAACAAACATTTTTCTAAATGTTCACAGGACTTGAATCTGTCCGAATCCTTTATTGTGTTCTCTAACTCTCATTAATTTCAAAATTGAGTTTGTCCAGAAATAGCCGTACACTATTCTAAGGTCCTTAAATCTGGATCGTAAAAAGCAGGTTTCTTGCTGCTATTCTGCCCCTCGTATTCTGTGTTTATAATGGATTTCGCCTAAAAACTGTTGTCTCTCACTTTCCCGTCACAAATTTGCGTATGAAAGACTCCAGTGTAGCGGTGATTCGTCCTCACGTCCTCGAAACGCGTTTCGAGGATGTGAGGACGAATGCTGCTGGGAATTTAGAAACCCGGTATAAAATCTAATCGTTCACCAAGGGAATTTTTCTTCTACTTGCTAGTAGTACCCTATTCCCCTGGTTTGTTACAAGGGGTCCCTCTCTAAAATTATCTTTTTGACACAGGGAAGTACAGGAGAAAGGGGGTTGAATTCAGCCCCTTTGAATTTCTGTCAGGGCACCCTTTGAGAGTGCGTCTCAGCCTGGTGAAGGAGGGTTGGGAGCAAGATCCTAAGAAAGTACCTCAATATATGGTGTGGTCAGCTATATGCTGGCCCTCCGCACCCAGATGAAACACATCTAGAAGAAGGTGAAGGAGAATCTGGAAGCCAGCCAGGAGGATATGAAACAGTGGTATGACCAGAAGGGTACTCTGGTCACATTTCAGCCTGGTCAAAAAGTGTGCACGATGAAGCCTGGGGACCTACATGACCAATGGTTTGGGCCCTATGAGGTGAGGGAGCTCATGGGGAATGTCACCTACCTGGTGGACCGCAAGACCCCCAGGAGCCCTTTAGGGGTCCTGCATGTCAATTGCCTCAAACCCCACTTCGAGAGATCCGAGGTTGCTATGCTTCTGGTCACGGATGATGAAGTAGAGGAGAAGAGTGAACCTCTTGCCGACCTACTTTCTTCAAAGGAGCAGGATAGGTCAGTGGAGGGTGTCAACCTCTCCCCTACTCTTACCCAAGAGCAATAGAGAGTCTGTCTCCAAGTGTTGAGACAGTTTGCCTCTCCCTTTTTCCTAACCCCAGGGCTCACTACATGGTGTACCCATGATATTGCACTGGGAACAGCATGCCTGTAAAGAATAAGATCTACAGGCTATCTGACAAGGTGAGAATCAGCATAAATGAGGATGTCCCTAAGAGGCCAGAGCTAGGGGTAATTGAGCACTCAAGGGGGGCTGGTTCCCAAGGCTGCCCCTTCAGGTACCACCCCTGAACTCAGGTTCTGCTTGAATTACCAGAGACTCAATGCAGTCACTAAGAATGACACTTACCCCACCTCCAGAGCTGATGGGCTCACTGATTGGTTGGGGGTTGCCAAGTTCCTCAGCATTTTTGATCTGATGCATGGGTACTGTCAAATCGCCTTAACTGAGGGGGGCCAAAGAGAAGTTTGCATTCTCTACCTCAGAAGGCCACTTCCAGTTTCGGGTGATGCCCTTCATGTTGAGAAATGCCACTGTTACCTTCCAGAGGTTGGTCAATTAGGTCCAGGCTGGTTTGGAGAACTTTAGTGCCGCCTGCCTGGATGATTGCAGTCTTCACTTCTAGCTTGGAGGACCACCTTATCCACCTCAGGGAAGTGCTTCAGACTCTGCAGAGAGCAGGCCTGACTATCCATACCAAAGTGCCAGATAGGACAGGGTTCAGTGGTCTACTTAAGTCACTAAGTGGGAGGAGGTAAGTTGCAGCTCCTCCAGGCCAACATTCAGACCTCTCTGACCTAGGAACCCCTCCAAGACCCAGACAGAGGTGAGGGCCTTCCTGGGTCTCTCTGGGTACTACAGGAAATTTGTCAAGGGGTATGGCACCATTGTTGCTCCCTTGACAGAGCTGACTTCGTAAAAGCAGCCCAGACAGGTGATCTGGATGGAGGCAAGCCAAACTGCTATTGATACCCTGAAGAAGGCCTTGTGAATGGCACCTGTGCTCAAGGCCCCTGATTTCTCCCAGGAGTTCATTGTGCAGACAGATGCCTCAGAGTATGGCACAGGGGCCGTGCTCTCACAGCTAAACGAAGAAGGCCTAGAGAAACCAGTAGTCTTCATTAGCAAGAGGTTACTTCCCAGGGAACAGAGGTGGAGTGCAATAGAAAGGGAGGCATTTGCAGCAGTGTGTGCCTTGAAGAGTAGGTCTGGGCGGTCAACTCTGCTCTGTTTGCAGAGTTTTTCGCACTCCGCGCTCTGCGAAGCTCACGGAGTTCCGAAAAACTCAGCTCCGCTACGTTTTTCCCTCGCTCGCCAATGGTAAGTTGGCGAGCACAAGCGAGGAAAATAAAACGCTAAAAGCGAAGATGCACTCAATGACAAGCTAACAAAGCCTCTGTGGCAAAGTTAACAGGAGCCCACCAGACGGCGGTAAATAGCCAATTAAGAGTCTCACCTGAGTGCATCTGCTCAGAAATCAGCCGTCCCGTGATCAAGGAGCAAGGTGCTCCGAAACGTGTAGGAGAAAGGCCACGGAAGTATCCGGGAGCATTGGTGTTTCTGCTGAAATAAAGAACTTTGCCACAGAGGCTTTGTTAGCTTGTCATTGAGTGCGTCTTCGCTTTTAGGACAACCTTTGGATGATATATACCGGCCGGACCGGGCCGGGAAGGCTGCACCGTCAGAAGATAAAAATGGACCGTAGGTGCCAGATTGACTGACATCGTATGAAGAATGGCAAGTACATGCTATTGAAATGCCAATGTGACCGGAGGCTCTATGGAGAGTTCAACGAGTAATGATTTTAAAGCAGAACCCATTGAAGGGTATTATTTCAGCACAAAGAACTTTGGGGCATATTAGCAAGACCCACGTTAAAATTATCGCCGTTTTAGCGGCAGGAAACTGCCGCTAAAACGGCGATAATGAGCTTGCTAATATGCGTTATAGAATTCAATAGAAGCCCAGGTTAGATGTCCTGCACATCTAACCTGGGCTTCTATTGGAATTCTATAACGCATATTAGCAAGCCCATTATCGCCGTTTTAGCGGCAGTTTCCTGCCGCTAAAACGGCGATAATTTATCGCCGGTCTTGCTAATATGCCCCTATGAGTCCCAGAAGGCATTGAATAACAGGAGCTCACCAGAGGGCGGTAAATAGCCAATTAAGAGACTCACCTAAGTGCATCTGCTCAGAAATCAGCCGTCCCGTGATCAAGGAGCAAGGTGCTCTGAAACGCGTAGGGGAAAGGCCACGGAAGTATCCGTGAGCATTGGTGTTTCTGCTGAAATAAAGAACTTTGCCACAGAGGCTTTGTTAGCTTGTCATTGAGTGCGTCTTCGCTTTTAGGACAACCTTTGGATGATATATACTGGCCAGTCCGGGCCGGGAAGGCTGCACCGCCAGAAGATAAAAATGGACCATAGGTGCCAGATTGACTGACATCGTATGCGGAATGGCAAGTACATGCTATTGAAATGCCAATGTGACCGGAGGCTCTATGGAGAGTTCAACTAGTAATGATTTTAAAGCAGTGAAGGGTATTATTTCAGCACGAAGAACTACGAGTCCCAGAAGGCATTGAATAACAGGAGCCCACCAGAGGGCGGTAAATAGCCAATTAAGAGACTCACCTGAGTGCATCTGCTCAGAAATCAGCCGTCCCGTGATCAAGGAGCAAGGTGCTCCGAAACGCGTAGGGGAAAGGCCACGGAAGTATCCGGGAGCATTGGTGTTTCTGCTGAAATAAAGAACTTTGCCACAGAGGCTTTGTTAGCTTGTCATTGAGTGCGTCTTCGCTTTTAGGACAACCTTTGGATGATATATATATACTTTAAAACAATTATTAAACTATTAATTTTAATTTATTTTATCATTTTAAAATCATATAAAAATTAAAAATTTACAAATATATATATGTATATATACCAATAACATAAATTCTATTAAAAAAACATTCTATTATAAATTAAAACATTAAACTATTTAAAAATCTTTAAACTTAAATTTACCACTACAGTAAGTGCAACAGTAGGGAAAGTGTTGGATAGCAGAGGGGTAAAAATTACTATTCCCACTCCAATGAGTGCAACAGTAGGGAAAGTGTTGGATAGCGGAGGGGTAAAACTAACTATTCCCACTCCAGTGAGTGCAACAGTAGGGAAAGTGTTAGATAGCGGAGGAATAAAATTTACTATTCCCACTTCAGTCAGTGCAACAGTAGGGAAAGTGTTGGATTGCGGAGGGGTAACAATTAATATCCTCACTCCAGTCAGTTCAAAATTAAAAACAAACAAAATAATAACAACACAAATATTAAAAAAGCAAAATAAATATTTTTTTTATATATGTTAAAAATTGAAATACAAATATATTTAATATTACAAATGTAAAAAAAATATTATAATGTTAAATGCATATGACACATACCTACAAATATTATATTAAATAAAATAAAAAATTATTTTCAAATAAATAAATATTTTTAATAAGAAATTATTTAGAAATAAAAACAATCATTACATAAATTTACTTTTTTATTTACTACCCTATAACACCACACAATTCACAACCCACATCTAAATAAAAATAAGTACTTACATAATTAACATAATTGCCAATTAAAGAAATATTATTAATTAAAAACAAATTAAAACTCATAAAAATTAATAAACTTCCCACACTTTACCCCTATAGCCCCCACAAACCACAGCTAAAATTAAACTGCAAAACAATTAATTACACAATTAAGACTTATTTTCAATTAAAAAACGAATAGTATTTAACAACTAATTATAAAGTAAGTAAAATTAATTTACTCCCCGACTTTACCCCTATAAAAGTAAAAACCAAACACAAAAAAATATAAACAATTACCCTAATTAAATATCAATTAATTCATTAATATTAATGATCAACTAATTATTAATTATTAAACATAAATTACTTCCCACCCTTTACCCCTATAAACCCCACAACCCGCACCTAACATTAATTACACAATTTCCCTAATTAATTTTCAATAAATTAATTAATATCAATTAACAACTAATTATTAATTAATCAAAAATAAATTACTTCCCACCCATTACCCCTATAAGCCCCACAACCCGCACCTAAAATTAATTACACAATTTCCATATTTAATTTTCAATTAATTAATTAATACTAATTACCAACTTATTAATAAATAATTAAAAATAAATTACTTCCCACCCTTTACCCCTATAAACCCCACAACCCACACCTTAAAAAATTACACAATTACCATAATTAATTAACAATTCATTAATATTGATTAACAACCAATTAATAATTAATTAATAATAAATTACTTCCCACAATTAACACTATAAAATCTCAATTAAATAAATATTAATAAATTTCAAATCTTCATTAATTTATTATAATTAAATTACTTCCCATCCTATTCCCCTATAAACCCACAACCCGCTACGGAACTAAAAAATGCAAAATTTAATTAAAATAAAATTGATAACTACTAAGGGGCTCATTACGATGGCGGGCGGAAGCACAACCGCCGTGCTGGCGGATGCAAAAACCACCAGTTACCGCCGGCACGCAGCAGTCCACACGCCCGCCCAATTACGATGCGAAAAGTAGGCCAAACACCGCCGGCAAGCCAGCAACACCGTCCGCCATCAAAGTGCGTCCGCACACGTAGCGGCGCAGCCCAACTGACACACACCGTCCGACGAAACACGTCCCGCCCGGCGTATAAATTACGATGCCGCAAACAAACGGCTCCCACGGCCAAGAGATACCGTACGACAAACCGAAGCGGTAACACGGACGCCGAGCACGGACAACGAAGAAGCGGCTCCCCCGAGCATGAATCCAGCACTGCAGGCCCTCCCCATGCTCCTGCTGATGCACCACCAAGGACGCAACGTACCGCGGAGACGCAGGTAGGCACACACACAACAAGTGCACGCAAACAGCGCACACAGTGCAAGGGCGGAAAAAGCGGACAACCCCCCACCAGCGCGTGTACACTACACATCCACCATTGCATCCACATATGACACACAGGCCAAATCGTAACATCGCGTAACACATGTGTACACACCACCTGGGACTAGGAACCAACAACCCCGTCACGGCCCCAAAGCGGCGATGACGCCGCCACACATGCGCACAACGCAGAGGCCAACCGCAGCGCCATGCATGCGTCGCACACAGACACAGGGACACAACCAAGCAGCACACACATCAGCCCCACCCCGAACGCACATGACACGTGACAGGCCTGCCACAGACATGTCCCCAACGCCCAATTCACGGACAACACCCAACGCCACACAACCGACGCACACATGTCAGTGAAGTCACGCAACAGCAGGACACACCCCAGTGTAACAAACATGGCGTAGCACACAGCGGCGGCAACACCAACTAGGAGAAGCAGGGCCCCTTCAGGAAGAGGAACGCCAGTACCACACTGAAACACCCATACCACCCTGCACATATGAACAAGACATATAAAACGGAACACCAAAGAGCCCGGGGACCGACAACAGGTGGCCCAAGAATAACATTCACACACAAGGCCCAACGCAGAGCGGAAAGGCAGCCTGCCGCCCACACAAGGGAGAGCAGACAGCACTGAATGACCATCCATTCCAACTCCGAAACCACAGCCCTACGACAGAAGCCGGTGAATACAGCCATTGTCCAAGAATAGACCAACACAGGCATGCCGAGGAGACCGACCACAGGGCAGATAGCGCATATCACAGAAGCACACAACGGACGGGGAAGAAAGAAGAAAACACTCCCCCATGTCGGCCACATGCAAGTTAATTGGAAGGAGTCACACATCACTGACCTTGAACTGTCTGAGAAGCATGTGGGATGAGGGCCTGTGTCCTCCAAACAAGCCAACAGAACACAAGTCCTGTCTCCCTACGACTACACAGAGCTCACAGCAACCTCGGAGCGTGCACATTGCAGACTGCACACACAGCCGGAGCACGCCACCACAACGCACCGCTGCGAAATGGCAACCGCAACACACCTACCCAACTACGCCGAACAGCTCAAGCTGTACAAAACCAACCTGTTTCATATATTGGGATGCGATCTCCTGTCCCTGCTGAACGTAAGTTACCGACTGACTTACCGCATCACATTGTTCAGCTGCGTCATGCCCGTCTTCTACTGTCGGAGGTGTCCCTACCAGCATCCCGTGGAGATATGCCTCTCCAACCCGGCATGTCTGAAGGCGGACCTGCTACCACTACTCCTCCCTCTGGACGCACACGACAGGGCCTGCTCTGCCTATGGGGGCATGGCGTATGTGGCCAATATCGCACCCGCACTGAAATGGGACCACTGTGCCTCCACACGACGGATCATCGAGAACAGCTACATCGAATGTCACCCAGCATGCCCCATCATGGTCCTCCAAGGGACAACTTACGAACAACACCTTGACAGCCACCATCCGCTACATTGGCTGGCAAACATGTACACCACCAATGACATGGAAGCCCTGCTGGACGGCATCGCATACCTGACAACCTGTAAATTCGTCGGACCACAACGCAGGTTCCCCGATTGACCTATGATGTCCAACCCCGCACCCATGCTTAGCTTCCGCACGGACTGGCCAGTCACCACCACAACAGCCATACCAAACGACCGGCAACTGTAACCACACCATCAACGACATCGCCATGACATCGGATATGACCGGGACATGCACACTGTTCCCCATCACATCCAGGAACACCGCATACATCGTGGGAGGCAGTGGCATGGGCTCTGTGTATCGCACCCACATGGACGGAACTGCACGAACAACCAGGACACGACATGGATCCAGCGCACATGGACACACACACCGCTCAGTGGACATGAATAGGTCGCCTGGAGTCTGTGGGTGCTGCACCCCTCCCACCCCCGCCCCGGGAATCCCATACCAGGACCTTTGCATGGACGACAAGTGCATACAACAACAACACGACCCCAGTGACTGTGACATGTCCAGTAACCACCACAGTGCAACAACAAGTGGCACGCCGCTGCATGCACGCAAGCACATGCCCTGATGTCATCTCACATGCACGCGTGCATGAGGAACAACCGCAGCAAACCTGTCACATGGAACTGAGATGGACTGTGCCCATGATGCCAAGCGGTCTGGTAGGCTACATGTATACCGTCTGTGTCAAAGTCCGCAGCTCCGCAGCTATACGTAAATGTACATTAGCACAGCCTTGGCCAAGCAGATGTCACTTTGAAGCCCACATCCCACATGCAACAGCCAATCACATGTAACCCCACACCCTATCCCATTTGCAATCATGCTCAGTATATCCTCAACATGTATTCCGCTGCCAGTAGTGTCCACTATACTGCATCACAGAGGACAGAAGACTCAATATAATGTTTGAAACCAAAACTGTCTCCGCTGACTCATTTCACAAGTACGAATGAGAGAGGATGAGAGTATGTGAAGTACACGGCAGTCGTGACATGACCATGTAGTCCACTGGTATTGGATGTCAACGCAAATGAGTAGCACAACTGTGGAAGACACACATGTGTCGTGTGAAGTCGTATGGACGCAGTGCTCAGGTGGGTGGGTGTGACGGGTAGATGCGCACATGCCAAGTTGGAGCACGCCGTGTTGGGAGGGGTCATGAACAGTACACCACCGCTTCCCTGGGCATTGTGAGAGGACACCTGTCGGGGGGAGTGAACACGTGTGTGCACAGCAGCCGGGCACACGTACAAAGCGGTACCAGGCGCACCTCAGCCCACCCTCTGTGGACAAGCTGGATCCTGTTGTGCGCCCGCCATGCCCCTTGACAAGGCACACACAGCCCCAGTCGACCAGGTGTAACCCCAACATAGTCAATCCGCACAGGCGATACAGGGCACGGGATGGCAGTGGAGCATGGTGTGTGAGAGGTCTCCTCGCGCTCCTCCTGGTCATATCACGCAGGCAATAGAACCTCAACGTCTAGCATGGCACAAGTCAAATGGAAGTGTAGGGGGGACACACCACAGCACGAGCAGCACTGACGTCACGGGAGGTGGCTCGCACCATCCCATCCATTGCCCATTATACCAACCACGCCACATGCCATTGCGACTAAGTGCAAGCGCGTGCGCCACCACCCCCGAGCCCTCCCCAGAGAGGCCAAAGAGTGAATGTGTGGGCCATCAGTCACAGACGGACGCGGCCTGGCCGCAAGGGCAGCCACAGCCACTGGGTGTCGCAGGTGGCGGATCCGGAAGGCGAAGACTGTGATGCATAGTCCATGCAGGCCGGGTCTCCATTTGGGGCACCACGCAGGTGGACGGCGTCCCGCCACACATCATACCCTGAGACAGCCCACTCGTGCAACTGGACCCACACATACACTCCTTGCCCTCTCTGGTGCGAGCTTGGGGCTGCCTGTGCAAGCGCTAGCCTCGCAGGTGAGCATGCATATTGGGGGAGCGAGGGGAGGACATGAGGGCTGGGGCGAAGATGACTGTATCACTGTCAGTTAGTACAAGGGATGACCCAGATGTGGAAAGGAAGAGACGTGTCCCGTGTGTACTGCAACTAGTCGCCAATCCAACTACCCCCCATGTCCGGAATGTAAGCCCGCACCTAGGCCCGCCCATCCGCCACATCGAACATACCACCAGCACGACAACCTTCCCATTCGAAACACTGACTGGGGGTGGCGACCAGTGAACAATCATGTGTAGCCTACCCACGCGTACATGTGGGCCCTCCATGATCCATGTCACCTGCGGCAAAGTCATGACATGCGCAATGAGGGAAGTGAGGAGAGCTGTCCGCCCCACGCACAGAAGGTGCATCAGCTCCACAGACCCAGCAGCGAGTCCAGCAGGGGTCACATGTGCAGGGGCAGCTGTGCCTGGTGTGAAGGCACATGCATATAGACAGCACATCGACCAATGTGTAGTCTGCCCACATCTACAGTCCATCATCATGCGGACATAGGAATTGAACACAGGGCAACACATCTTAGCTGGTGCACCCACCGTGACCAACAATGCGCAATCATCGACGTACCCGCCCTGTGCATGGCCCCCCACCCAACGGAGGCACATCCAGTGCCACCATCCCACACACACAAGCCTTCCACGGAACATGCTGTGTCCAATGGTCAGTACAGAGTCAGCGCCCATCTGAACAGGAGACACATGCACACACATGCCAGCTCCCACTATGTACGTCTGCCACCTGGCACGTGCAATGTAACCTCTCACCTGTGACGTGTGACTGCAAGCACACAGCCGTCTTGGCATGGGGCTGTCAATGTGGACACCTGTCAATGTTTCGGGAGGTGTGATCCGTACAGTGCTGTACATAGGGTGCAGTGCTGACACCTACTACTGTCTCATATCCCCTCGTGCCACAGGTCCCACTTGTTTTGGCCGCTCAGCCTGTGCCCACATCGTCGTCGTCGTGTGCCATACTCATCCAGCCGCGGAAGCAGTTCCATGCTCAGCAGACATTCATGTTGCCGTGGCGTTGCCGCTTGACGGATATGCAGTCAGTCCCCATCAGCACGCCCCGCAAGTCATTGGGGCATAGATCCCCATGTGCATGCACATGGCAGTGGTTTGTATCACTAGCCATTGCCATTGTTGGGAGACCTGTGTAAGTGTATTGTGGCCGTGCCGCCCCAGCTTGACAGCTGGGCTGTGGCTCATGTGCTTGCTCAGTCATGTCAGTGATGTGTATGCGAAATTGCTATGTGTTGTGTTGCTTTGACATGTGTCCTCTGCCATTGTCCCTAGGCGGAGACCGAACATTGACCGCCCATACCAATTGCTGGCGGACATGGACGATACAGAGGTTATTA
Organism: Calotriton arnoldi; assembly: GCA_963921515.1. Taxonomy (NCBI): domain Eukaryota; kingdom Metazoa; phylum Chordata; class Amphibia; order Caudata; family Salamandridae; genus Calotriton; species Calotriton arnoldi. The sequence continues at coordinate 2,647,707 of CAWUFW010001318.1, read as the reverse complement.
GGAAGTTTCGGCTGGACAGGCCAACCCTGCATCGACTGTGTGCCATGTTAGAACCCCATCTCCGTCCCCGCAGGGTGTATCCGACTGCTGTCACCCCCACGGCTAAGGTGATGGCCGCCATGCATTTCTTCGCCATTGGGTCATTCCAGCACACAGTGGGCATTGGAGGAGGGATGTCCCAGCCCATGTTCAGCAAGGTGCTGAGGGATGTACTGGCAGCCATGTTGCTGTGCCGAAACAGGTACATCCGCTTCCCCAGGGCTCGTGAATTGGCGGCAGTGAAGGGTGCATTCTATGCCCTTGGCAGAATCCCACACGTCGTTGGAGCCATTGACTGCACACATGTCGGCCTTGTTCCACCACAGGCCACTGAGCACCTGTACCGCAACAGGAAGCACACGCACTCCCTGAATGTGCAAGTGGTGTGCCTTGCGGACATGGTGATCACCCACGTGTGTGCAAAGTTCCCAGGCTCGGCCCATGACGCACACATAATGCGCAACAGCATCTTGCCATGACTGATGTCCAATATGCAACAGGATCGTGGCTGTATTGTCGGTGAGTATGTGGAGTGGTGTAGCGTGCTGGTTGTGCGATGCTGTCCCCTGTCCAGTTGGAATAGCAACGGTTCTCTGTGTCCCTCACACCCAGGTGACTCTGCGTACCCGATTGGGGCATGGCTGCTCAGTCCATTGAGGAATCCTCGCACCCCAGCAGACGATCGCTACAATGAGGCACATGGGAGGACCAGACGTGTGGTCGAGCGTACCTTTGGCCTCCTCAAGTCCAGGTTCAGGTGCCTGGACCGCACCGGGGTGCGCTGGCGTACTCCCCACAGAAGGTGTGCCAGATAGTGGTGGCGTGCTGCATGCTGCACAATCTGGCCATTCGGAAGCAGATCCCCCTCATCGTGGATGACGGAGATCAACCAGGGCCCCAGCCCGCAGACCAGGACAGCTCGAGTGAGGAGGACAGCGGAGAGGAGGAAGCTGGTAATGTGCGGCAGCAGCTCATCGCCCGCTACTTCACTTGACGGTGAGTGTCCATGTACGACGGCTGATGTGGCTGTATCTGTGCAGGTGTGTGCGTGCTGTGTCAGGGTGGCCGTTTGTTCACTGCGTGCTGTGTGTCAACGCTCCATGGCCAGGGTAGTATGCCACTGTTGGTGGCTGTGGCATTGTACCCTATTGCTCTGTGCGATGTGTGTACATTGCTTGTAGTTGTTGACATGTACTGTGTGATGGGTGTGTGACACACTCATTGAATGTGCTCCTGTTCTGTCTCCCACCCCTAGGTCCCTACAGGCCCTCCGGATTCCATTGCCATGCCACGCATCAGGTGCCTTTCCGCCCAAGGTGGCCGTTGTATTCCGTACAAATAAAACACAGGGCACAAACAGCAGTTAGTGTAAGAGGTGCATTTATTTCAAACTGTGACATGTGATTGTGTGTAAGGTGATGACAAAAGTGGTGCGTGCAGTGACAATGAGCTGTCGGTCATGGCTGCGTGATGCTCAGGGTGTACCCACTGGTTCTATGTCCATAGTCCAACACACACATGCCATCCAGATGGCTGTGTGGAGTGGGATCGTAGTCCAAGTCAATGCAGTGGGTGGTCAAGGAAGGCTGGCTGGCTGCCTCACTTGCGTTTGGAGCGTGCGAAGTCCTCCCGGGAGATCTGTTTCCACTTCGGACGGTCCCTTCCACGTTTGCGAGGGGGGGTGCCTGCTTGCGACATGCTGGTGGTTGAGGTGTGCTCACTGGCTGTGGACGCAGGGGAACTGGACACTGCTGCTCGACCCTGCGCACCGGCAGGTGGTGGCGGAGGGGAGCTGCTGTCCCTGGCTGTGACCTCACCGCCACCACCAGCTGGCCCATGAGGTCCACGAGTTGGCCCATACGGGCGTCCATGGACCTCAGCACCCCCAGCACCTCACGCGTGTCTGTAGCTGACCTGGCGCATTGTCCTTGGGCCTCTTCATAGGCCCCAAGGACTCTGGCCATTTGAGGCAGGGCATGGCTCCCAGGGGAGGCTGGCGTTTCCCTGACCCTGCTCCTCCTACCAGTCCTGCTGCCACCGGCCTGCCCACTAGCCACATTGCTCACCACGGTCCTCGCTGTGGCTCCCAGGGTGGATCCAGTCGGCCGGGCCACCACCTGCGCTGGGGCTGGTGCCAGCGAAGACGTGGTGGTGGTGGCGGCGGTGGTGGTCGGTGCGGCGATGGTGGCGGTTGCGGCAGTGGTAGTGGCCGCAATGACCGTGGGTGTGGCCGCAACGACAGTGGCAGCAGGGGGCTGGGAATGTTCAGCAGCCCTGGATGATGGGTTGGTGGGTAGGAGGGGTCCTGGGGAGCGGCTGGGCCCTGCCACACCAGATGGGCCTGCTTGGTGGTCCGTGTCCGAAGAGGAGGACAGATCCTCCACATCCGTGTGTCCTCGTTGGGGGCTTGTAGGCTGGCTGTGCTGGCTGCTGGCTCCATCCCCAGCATCCAGCAGTTCGTCACCTGTGGAGAGAATGAGATTTGTTATTGTGTTGCACCTGGCGAAGTATGTATTTGTCGTCTGACATTAACAGTTCGTGCAATCTCGTACATGGGTTTCCCGGAGGCGTGTGTGTGGCTGTAGCATTTGTAGTTGTGTGTGCTTGGCAATGGGACTGTGTGCTGTGCACATGTGGCATGGGACGGATTGGCCATGCCGATGGGTGTGTTGCTGTGCCCCTACTTATTGTGACTCTGGTGTATGCGGGCTCCTGGCCCATCCTGGGTCTGGTTTGTACTTTGCTTTTGGTGTTCAGATGGGACGCTTAGGAACGCATATGGCAACATGGGGGCCATGCCCCAGATTCGCATTTGGGAGGGAATATGCTTTTGGGGTTCAAATGGAACGCTTAGGAACGCATATGGCAACATGGGGGCCATGCCCCAGAGTCGCATTTGGGTGGGAATATGCTTTTGGGGTTCAAATGGAACGCTTAGGAACGCATATGGCAACATGGGGGCCATGCCCCAGATTCGCATTTGGGAGGGAATATGCTTTTGGGGTTCAAATGGAACGCTTAGGAACGCATATGGCAACATGGGGGCCATGCCCCAGATTCGCATTTGGGAGGGAATATGCTTTTGGGGTTCAAATGGAACGCTTAGGAACGCATATGGCAACATGGGGGCCATGCCCCAGATTCGCATTTGGGAGGGAATATGCTTTTGGGGTTCAAATGGAACGCTTAGGAACGCATATGGCAACATGGGGGCCATGCCCCAGATTCGCATTTGGGAGGGAATATGCTTTTGGGGTTCAAATGGAACGCTTAGGAACGCATATGGCAACATGGGGGCCATGCCCCAGATTCGCATTTGGGAGGGAATATGCTTTTGGGGTTCAAATGGAACGCTTAGGAACGCATATGGCAACATGGGGGCCATGCCCCAGATTCGCATTTGGGAGGGAATATGCTTTTGGGGTTCAAATGGAACGCTTAGGAACGCATATGGCAACATGGGGGCCATGCCCCAGATTCGCATTTGGGAGGGAATATGCTTTTGGGGTACATGCTGTGAGCCATGGGTGCCGAACGTGACATGTGTTGTGGCAGCATGACAGTGCATGGTTTGAGGTGTGTGCATGCTTGACATGGCCTGCATATTTGCTGTCTGTTGTGATTACTGGACATGGCATTGGACGCATCGTTATGAGTGAGTGATGGTTGTGTGCCAGCCAACGTATTGCAGTTGTCCCATCTCCTTGGTGTGCGTGCTGCCCTGTGCCATGTGCATCACTGCAGTGCTCGGGGGGTGTGGCCCATGTTGTGTGTTGTTGCTCACAGTGTGTCGTGCGCTTCATTGACTTCTGGCACATGGTTGGTCATGGGCATGTATCTTAGCGTGACTGCTGTATGTGTGGCAGCTGTGCGGATGACATGCCTTTCATGAGACTGGGGCTGACGGATGGGATGGATGGTATGTTGTATGTGCATGGTGTGTCTGTGTGTTTGATGGGTTCAGTGGTGTTCGTGTGCATTTATGTTGTTCCGCTCTGTTGCGTCTAGTGTTGTTTGTCTTACATAGGCGTAGTTGTGGGGTGTGTGGTTGACAGGCAGTAGGGGCTACATGGACAGGACTTCAATGGTGTTTTGGTTGTGTGTGATGAGTTGCACAGTGGCTGCCGTGTGGTACTATATTCAGTGTGGCTTGTGCATGCAGACGTGGCTCCTTGGGTGTTGCTATGTCTGTGATGGGTCATGTGGGGTGTGAGTCTGTTGTTCATGTCCGTGTGCACATTGTTCACTTGTTCGTGACGGTGGGCGGTGCTGCGTGTTCGTCTGCTACGTGACATGTCCCATGTGTTGGTCGTGTTCCGGTCCTCATGCCTCCAGTAATCCAGCCCTGTCCAGTTTCCCACCTGCAGGTTGTTCGTGCGTGCACTGTACTGGATGCCACATGGCTCTAAGCGGGGGTGCTCCATGTTGCAGGTCTGTGGGGGTGGGGGGTGTTGTGGGTCGTGGGGTGGCTGGACACCCACTGACACCGATTGCTGTGGACCGTGATGTCTGCCTTTCGGCTGTCGTTGTGCACTGCGGTGGCTGACACGTGGCTGTGGGGTGTGGGGGATGCTCCTCCTTGCTGTGCTGTGGGACTAGGGGCCTGGTGTGTGTTGTACTTGGGCTGTCCACCGTCCCACCCACTGCACTTTGTGTTCCTGCCACTTACCTGTTACTTGTCGGTTAGTGCAGCTGTGGCGGACACATGGGTGTGGTGGGTGCTCGTTGTGGCGCTTCTGGCATATTTGGGGACCTGTTGGTGGTTACGTGGCTGGCTGAGTGTACACATGTCCCCACGCATCTTACAGTTGTTCTGTTTGGGCTGTGTGTAGTGGTGTCTGTTGCATGTGTGTGTTGTGTATTGTGTGCTGGACATGGGGGTGTTTGTCCCTGGGAGCTGTGGCATGGTGGTAGTGCATGTGAGTACATAGCGGTGTGCTGGTATACATTAGTTTGTACTTACCAGCCTCCACTCCCCCTGCTAATCCGGCGAGGATCTCCGGATGTATTATGACTCGCACCTTCTCCTCCCACGCTTTGAAGGTCTTGAAGAGCGCGGGATTCCCTCCGCCAGTGACGGCAGCCAGCTCTCTGTTTTTGTCCTCCTTCTTCTTGACCAGGCTCTTGACGTCATTCCACCGTTTGTTTATTTCTCCTCTGTTCCTGGGCAGGGTCCCGACTGCATTGACCTGGTCTACGATCCGGTTCCACATTCTGTTTCTGGTGGCTAGTGGTGTGTGCTGGACCATGTTCCCATAGATTTGTGGGTGCACCTTGATGATCTCGTCGACCATGACCGTCAGCTCAATGGGCGTGAACTTGGGCATTCTTTGTGGTGCCATGGTGTTTGTGGTGCTGGTGCGGTGTGTGTTGTGTAATGTGCAGGGGGTTTGTGGTGCCGGTGTTTGGTGGTGGTGGTGGTGGTGGTTGTGATGTGTGCGTTTCTGTGGTGTGCTGCTGTCCTTGCTGTGTCACTGTGTCCTCTCCTCTCCTCTCTGGTTTGCAATGTTGCAAGGGGTTGTGGTCTGTGGGAGTGCTGCTTTTGTACTTACCTATGTGGGTGTGTCCTCATGGTCTGTTGTTTTCAGGTGTGTTGTGTCTGGGGTTCTGGCCTTTGTAGTTTTTGTTTGTCCGGGGGGTGTTTTCGGGATGTGTACTGTGCTTGTGTATTTGTGCGTGCCTTGCTGTGTGGACTTGTTGGCCATGTTGTGTGCTATTGGTTTTGTGAGCGGATGGTTTCTGTGCAGGGACGTGGGCGCCATGGCTTCTGCCGTGTCGATTCTCATCGGCGTTGTTTGCGCTGGCGGGCGGTATATTTGTAGTTTTCCCGCGCTCATGGCGGTGCGATCGTAATTTCACGTGCGGTGTGTCGGCCGTGAGGGCGGGCGGTTTTGTGTTGTCGTGCGTGTTTCCGTCCGTGGCGGGCGGTTTGACTCCGACTCGGACGATGGCGGGCGGTATCTTGTGTGATTTTTCCGCCGATGGCGGTTTTCGGTTTGTGTAATCGTAATGGCGTGGTCGGTGTTCAGACGGTGTGTGCGGGCGGATTTTTGCCGCTTCCATGCCTGGCGGATTTTTTTACGCCGGGTATCGTAATGGGCCCCTAAGAAACATAAACAATTCTTATACCAAAAAATACATCACATACATTTAAAATATATACTAAAATACATAACACTAATTAAAAAATCGATATTTTAAACAACTATATTTTTGCAAACGATATTAATGACTTCTATATTTTTAAAAACGATATTTCTTAGCTTAAAATTGATATTCTTGACCACGATATTCTTGCTGTCAATATTTCTGACTCACAATATTTAGGACTCAATATTTCTGTAGTTCGACATTTCCAACTCGATATTCTCTCTGCACACCACCTACAAGGCCTGAACCACCTATGATTTAATCTTATATAGCACTCACGGATTTATGGTATTTATTTTTTTAACACTCTGGGGTCGATTCCGATCTCGGCCGGAAGCGCACCTAACAGTATTTGTCTGGAAAAAATACAAGCCGAATGCGTGTTTCCCGACCGAATCATACACTCGTCCGGACGAACAAGTACGATGCGTATAACAACCTAGTTACCGAACGAGCCGTACTCACCCAATCCAGCTCCTGTTCCCCGCCCGAGCCGGATCCGTAAACGCCGATTCGAGCCACACGGAAGCAAATTACAAAGCACCTTCCGGCCGGAATAGTACGATGCGCATTCCGTACGCGCCGAACCCGTCGCTACGTCCGGCACGTTTGAGCATCCGGGCGAGCCGTACATAAGCTCCGTTGTGCGCCACAAGACAATCCACGGCTACGAGACGAACAAGCCAGCGACGAGTACGAGTCGAAGACACGAGAAACCCGAACGAGACGATCCAAGCATGAATCCCATTGCGCAGGTCCTACCTATACTCTACATCTATTACCGGGACCGGCACGGACGCGTACGGCGCAGACGGTAAGTCAAACACCAACAATACAAACAAACTACACGTACCCGAAATATGTCACACACACATAGGGATGCACAAATGACGTACACAAGCAACAGCAGAACCATAGGGGTGGGATGGCCAACACCAATGCCATACACACCCATAGGGGGATGGATGCCTACCACCAACACCACACTACAACCACCCCAACTCATGGGTGGCTAGATGCCTGTCACTACCACCACCCCTACTCAGGGGGGCCTGGATGCCTGTCACTACTACCATCCCCATCCTTAGAGGGATGGATTCCTGCCACTACCACCACCCCTACTCAGGGGGGCCTGGATGCCTGTCACCACTACCATACCCACCCTTAGGGGGATGGATGCCTGACACTACCACCACCCCTATCCAGGGGGCTGGATGCCTGTCACTACTACCATCCCCACCCTTAGGGGAAGGATGCCTGCCACTACCATCACCCCTACTCAGGGGGCCTGGGTGCCTGCCACCACCACCACCCCTACTCAGGGGGCTGGATGCCTGTCACTACTACCATCCCCATCCTTAGGGGATGGATGCCTGCCACTACCACCACCCCTACTCAGGGGGCCTGGATGCCTGTCACCACTACCATACCCACCCTTAGGGGGATGGATGCCTGCCACTACCACCACCCCTATCCAGGGGGCTGGATGCCTGTCACTACTACCATCCCCACCCTTAGGGGGAAGGGTGCCTGCCACTACCATCACCACTACTCAGGGGGGCCTGGATGCCTGCCACCACCACCACCCCTACTCAGGGGGGGCTGGATGCCTGTCACTACTACCCTCCCCATCCTTAGGGGGATGGATGCCTGTCACTACCACCACCCCTACTCAGGGGGGCCTGGATGCCTGTCACTACTACCATCCCCATCCTTAGGGGGATGGATGCCTGCCACTACCACCACCCCAACTCAGGGGGGGCTGGATGCCTGTCACTACTACCATCCCCACTCATGGGGGGATGGATGCCTACCACTAACACCACCCCTACTCATAGGATGGGTAATGCATGACACAACCAGCATACTCCCACATAAGGAATGACAGAAAATTACATCCCCCCAACACCCTGACAAGCGTGTGTAGTCTGTGTCAAATGCCTACAAGACTGAACATGACATTGAACATACAATGTGACCCCCTAACACATGTGTCACACATAAATGTGTGTGGCCTCCACAATGCAAGCCGACCATGGCCACTGTGGCAATGGGCTCGAACACCCCATCACCACAGTGACCAAAAGGTAAGTGTGGGGTCCATAGCTGATGCACTTTTTGAACAATGTGGCAATGGGGCCTAAAGCCCCATCACCACAGTGACCAAAAGGAAGTGTGGTGTCCATAGCTGATGCACTTTTTGAACAGTGTGGCAATGGGGACTAAAGCCCCATCACCACAGTGACCAAAAGGGAAGTGTGGTGTCCATAGCTGATGCACTTTTTGAACAGTGTGGCAATGGGGCCTAAAGCCCCATCACCACAGTGACCAAAGGGAAGTGTGGTGTCCATAGCTGATGCACTTTTTGAACAGTGTGGCAATGGGGCCTAAAGCCCCATCACCACAGTGACCAAAGGGAAGTGTGGTGTCCATAGCTGATGCACTTTTTGAACAGTGTGGCAATGGGGCCTAAAGCCCCATCACCACAGTGACCAAAAGGGAAGTGTGGTGTCCATAGCTGATGCAACTTTTGAACAGTGTGGCAATGGTGCCGAAAGCACCATCACCACAGTGATCATAAGGTAAGTGTAGTCATGGTAAAAGCTGCCAAAGCCATACTGCATGGATGAATCCTGGTCACACAACAACAAACACATCAGTGGCATAGTAGTGCTTGTGTCCCATAGCAACATAGATTGGTCGAGGCAAACAGTGCAGTGTCACTGAAACATCGTTTTGGCCATGTGCATACAAACATCACCCATGGGGTCCCACATTGTCAACATTCACAAATAACACAATGACAGAAGTGACCATCATAATGCTGACCCACATATCTGCACCAATGGACACACAAATGTAGATATCCTGTGGAGACTGTAGATGTCAGGTGAACAAATACCATACCATGACAGCAATGGGACATACAAACCATGATTATTGTGCTGACTGATGACCTAGGAGTCCCAGGGACAGCAGGGGAAACCCACCAAACAACATACAGCCCATGGCACACTCAAGATATGCCAATGCAGTGGTGCTAAGGCACAAACACAAACAGGCAGACTCACACTGCATATCAAACACAACGGGTGATGGGGGGGTTTGCCAGTGTCCCCAGGCAACCACACAACACATGAGGAGGCCTGAATTCCAACCACACAGATGTGTATACAGTGCAATACAAAAGTTACTCATGGATCGGATACCCCTATGTGGGCAATCAGGCATTGTTAGATGAGAGGGAGCCCAAATTACACATGTCACACAAGCCTGTAGGAACAGCAACTAACACAGCAAGAGACAGACCCACCACAGCACTACCCCCAGGGACCCCACATTGTGCTGACACTAGCCTGCATGATAATCCCACTGTGATGACAAAGGTAGATGTCGTTCACACTGTGAACCACAGCCATGTGTCCTGAGCAACAAACTACCATCACACCTACACAAGCTCTAATCAATCAGCACGGCCTGCCAGCCAAGGCCAATATAGAGGTAGGGGTCTAGCCGTGCAACAACTCACATTTGCACACACTCAACACCACACACCCTGATCACCACCCATGTGCAGCAGTGAAGCTCACATGGACTGGTGACATTGCACATGCACCCATGACAATACCAGGGGTGGTGGTGGGAACTAAGGTGCAGGAAGCCATCACACATGGCCAGTCAACAAGACTTGTCAATGTCTGACACACAGCACAGTACGCTGTACATGGGCATGATGTGAAATCCACCACAATCAATGGTATCCTGGCCATAGTCACACCCCAACGAAGAAGCCAAGGTGACACACTAAGAACACACGTACACAACTTCCAACATTGCAGCTCTGACCCTGAGGAGTGGCAGCAGTCACACACACAACGTGTCACAATCACTGAAAGCTACCACAAACTGTAAATCACATGACTTGTGTAAACAACAAGTGCCAAGGTGAATCCTGAAAGTGTCCCATCTGCGTTTGACCACATCCCCAGCCCTGACAACAAAGACAACCTGGGATGACAACCTCATGAACATTAGTTTGCCATGCACCCACATCACGGAGAAACCAGGTCCAAGATGCTGGATGAACACAGAACAACTCAGCAAGCATCACAAACAGGAACATCCCTAGGGACACAGCCTGTGTAGGAAAAGGGAAGGGAACACGCACAGACATGCTTACACAACACACAACACAGGCCCACGCAATGTCACCTGATTACACACTGCCATGAGGGCACTCCACTCCTGTGGAAGGTCCGCTGTGCCAAACCTTGTCTGTGCACGACCCAAACATGTCAGCAGAACACTCCGTCAGTGAGTCAACAACTACAACACACAGAAGGCTCTGCTCACATCAGCCTGGGTACGGGAGTGTCACGTCAGTCATCTGCATACACCCAAAACACGTGTCAAGCAAGTTGCACTGTATACACAGATGAGTCCTTCGACATTGATGTGCAAAACTGCATGTCCAGTGGAGTTGGGCACACAGTCAGGGAAATCGGAACATTGAACAGTGGTAAGCCCACCAGATGTGCATCAGTGTAAGACAAAGATGTTCATTTACAAATGCTAAACGTACATCCCTGTGTCAAATGCTGAACATTACACCCTCAGACTGCAGCAAAGGATGCCATAGATCCAGACTACAACAGGACACATATCCCATGGACCACATGGAGTCCATCACAGCAACACTTCATTTTCCTGATATGAACACTATTACAACTGCAAATGCAGGATGCTACTCATCCACATCATGTACATCAAAAGAAAAGCCACAATTAAACAAAAAGAGGCTTTATTCAGCAAAAGTCAAGGTAAACTCTGAAGTCCAAAGGAAACTAAGGCCAATGGCCAGTCCAAAATCACAGTCCCAACAGGGTGATAAGTGACAACTGGTCACCCATTGCTTGCCTGCACTGGTACGGACAGGGGACATCCCCCTTGGAGGGGCATACAAGGGGCAGGCCAGGCACCGCATGGACAGGATCAGGGGATGGCAGAGTGAGGCAGTGAAGGGGTGGTGGGTGCAGGAGTGTCACATGCAACTGCAGTGGAGGTGTCTGACTCAGGGGGGGGGGCGGCACCACTGTGGTACACAAGTCAGTTGGTGTGGGTGCTGCAACCACTGCAGTGGGCTGGTCTGATGTAGTGGACTGGGTCCCCACTGCAGTGCCCGAGTCAGACGGGATGGTTGTGGACTCCACTGCAGTGCATGACTCCAAGGCAGTGGAAGGGTGGGCAGATGAGGTGGGCAGGACAGAGGGGGGACCCGGTCTCCACACCAGTGGCACTAACAGGCAGAGCGTCTGGGTTGGGGGTGGAAGGGCAAGTGGCAGGGGGAGGGCCTAAGCAGTCTGGGGATGCGGTATCGGTGTGTGGGGGAACCTGGGGCAGGGTGTGGCGGGGGAACCTGTGGAGTGGTGGCCTGGGGGATGGAGGAGAGAGACTGGGTGTGGAGCTGCGTGGTGGTGGTGGTGGGGTCTTGCTCTTCCTGGTCCGGGGGGACTTCCGAATAGGGTCCTGTGTCTGCCTGCACCTGGGGGAGGGTGTCCGGGGGCGAGGGGTACTCCCCTCTGTGTGGGTGGACTTCCTCTTCCCCCGGTATGCTGGATCAGCAGGATCGGAGGGGAAGAGGCCAAGGTCACACAGGAAGATCTGCTGTGTAGGTGGGGTAGCAGGTGAGGCAAGGGAAGGGGTCTTGGAGGGAGAGGATTTGGAGGACTGCGGAGTGACTGTGGATGCCTGTGTGTGTGTCTGTTCCCCATCCCCTGTGTGTGTGGTATCAGTCCCCTGAGGATGCTTGTGTGCACGTCTTGCCTTTCTCTTGGGTGTGTCTGTGCTGCTCGTGTCTGTGTGCTTGGGTGATTGTGCAGGTGTGCATGTGCTTTGGACAGGTAGGGTGGCAGGAAGTGTGGATGGGGCAGAGGTGGGAGGGGTGAGGGACTGTTGGAGGAGGGACACAGCTGCCATCAGGGAGGAGTCCATGGACTTATTGCTCCTCTGTAGGGCAGACATACCCGTCGAGATGCCCTCCATGAACGACACCAGCTGTGTCAACAGAGTGGTGTGTGCATGGAGGACACTCAGCATTACTGTCTGCCCTACATGGAGCTGCTGAAGGAGGTACACAGACTCCTCACTCAGGGCAGCAGGGGACACAGGGGCAGGGGGTGCGGTGCCTGGCACGAAGGAGACACGCTCCCGAGCACGGGAGCCCCCACGGACCTCAGGAATGGGAGCCAATGGGAGGGCGTTGGTGGTGGTGGTGGGGCCAGACAGACTAGCTGGCCTTTGGTGGCTGCTGAGACCCGCCTCCACAAGGGAGTCATCCTCCGAGCTGCTGTGGTCCTCAGCTGAGGTGGATGGTGCTGAGGACTCCTCGGTGTGGCTCCCTTCGCCCTCTGTGCCACTGGGTCCCTCTGACCACTCGTCGGATGCTGACCTAGTCTGGCTCCGCTGCTCCTCCTGGTCCATGGAGCTGTCCCCTCCTGTGGCTGTGGATGTATCTGCAAACAATTAGGGAAACAGACAAACATCAGTCACCTGCACTGACCGCACACACCACAGTAAGTACAGCACATCACAGAGCAAGCCCTGGCATCCTTAGTTGAACATTGCCTAAAGTCCTCACACAGATTCGGGAAGCCAATTGTCAGTTTGATGGTCAACCATGGGACTCACACCCCTCCTGCCCTTGCACCCATCTGTCTGGTGCCTGTCTGATGGTAAGACCCCAGTGTGGACACATGCACCACCTACACAGTTGTTGGACATTGCAGGGAACACGGTGAAGTATGTGAACATGCACACATCACATCTCTTGCCACTGAGTCAGTGCAGGTGTCCAGAGAAAGGGATGGCCAGAGTCTAAATAGAAATGCATGTGATGCATACCAGCACCAGACACCATGATCCACCCATGTCCGGATAGTCAATGCCACAATGGGGTGCATGTTGCACATGTCACTCCCCTGCAGGATCAGTCTTAGGAAGTTTAATGCCATGACACAGGCATGCGTGCAAAGTCATACATCACTGTCTCCAGTCACATGGCCATGGCAGCCAGCCAACAACAGTCTGCACTGTGTCACAATCCTAGGACATGGGGAATGCAAGTTATGTAACTGACAAGTGCACATGTCCATCCCCCAAAAACAACATCATCTGAACTACTATTTGTCCACGTCATACTAATTGGACATATGGGGGACACAAATCACAACTCTCTGAACATGAGCACCTCACAGTGTGCTGTGAATGAAAAACAGCTGCCTGAAAGTCACAGTCGCATACACCTGTGTGCACAGTCAAGTGATCAGACACCTATAAGTGACAGAAGTATCGTCTCTCATGGTCACATCTCAGATGGCATGCTGAGCCATAACCGACAAACATACCAGTAGTCCTGACAACGAAGCCACAGCACGACACAGAGGCAGACACCTGAGGGAACATGTCACTGATCCCAACATGTCAGATGATCCACGGGAGTGGGAGTACAGAGTGTATTGTATGCCCTGGAGTAGGCATGACTGTCCAGCTCCACCTGTAAGAGGGATGAGTCCTGGACAGTAGGCAGGTGTCTAAGCATGTGTGACACACTTGATATACATACTCCTGAGGCCCAAACATTCTACCCACCCACAGCATGGGGGTGTGCCAAATACCCCAGGGACATGTGGTGAATCAGATCAGCAAGTAGACCACAAATCAAAGTTACACCCAGATTACATGTCAGGACTTGGGTATTGTGTGAGCAATTGACCCACCCATGAATCCCACAACATAGTCACCGGAACAAATGCTGTCCCCCACCTTGAGCAAAGCAAAATGCAATGACACAGTCCCCAAGTGACACAATTTCCTGACTGTAAGGGCCACACATATGCGTATCAGATGAGGAGGGGGCATGTCACAATAGAGGGACATGGGTCCTGGACCACAAGACTGATGTACTGTGGAAGTTTAACCAGGCCAGAGGAGGGCACATAGCATGTCAGACAAAGTGCACAGTGCTGTCATGGACTCACCCCTCCTTGCTGCTGTCTGGCCTTCAGCTGCCCATCCAGGTCAGGGAAGACCACCGCCAGGATTCTGAGCATGTGGGGGGTCAGGGTCCGGTGTCCGCCCCTCCTGCGAGGAGGCGACAGCTTCAGCTGGACCCTTGCGATCCTCCGGGTCCAGCCTCAAAGGTCCTGCCACCTCTTCTGGCAGTTGTGGATCCGGCGCTTGTAGTCCCCCACGGATCTTACTGCCCGGGCGATGGTCAGCCAGATTTTCTGTTTCTGGTGGGCATCAACCTGTGAGGATGAGAAAGTGAAAATACCATTACTACACATGCAACATGTCCGTGCATCACACAGTTGGATATACATGTCTCAATCACTGGGGCACATGATGTACACAGGCAGTGCAACGATGGCTATGAACAGTTTGCCAGCAGTTACTACATGGTATCATTGCATGGAAAGTAAACCTTGTTGGAATGCACTGTTACTGCACTGTACCTGTTCAGTGCATGTAACTACACACTTTGGGGGCTCAGAACTACTCAGTGAGCACACTAGCCAGTGGTGTGCACACTGTAAGTCCTGCTAGTCAGACAACATGCAAAATTAGAAAGGCAGTGGACAGCACACTCACCTGCTCCCCTGGTGTCCCATACAGCTTGCTGTAGTGTGGAAGGAGGCTGTCCAGCAGGGCCTTGTTCTCCTCAAGGCTGAAGGCTGGGGCTCTCTCCACAGTACATGCCATTGCAGTAGCCAGAGGATGCAGAGACAGCAGCAGTGTTGGTGGCAGATGTCGTCCTGGAGCATGTAGTGCAGGCAAGTGAGCTCTCAGGGGAACAGCCAGCATTATATGTGTGCTGCAGAGGCAGATACTGTCCCATGTGTCCAAAGTGATAGGTCCAAGTCGTTTGCATCTTCTGAATCTGACCAATCCATGGAATAGCAGCACTAATACACGCCCACAGCATCCTTCAAATCTTCAACTTCATGACACCCATGATTTTGCAACATTGTTGTGGCTGGCCAACTGAATTCACTGCATCAGACTCGTTGGAGCTTCGAAAACGCGTCCGTTGCCATGGCAGGTCCCAGCCAATGCGTGCGCACCGATCGGTCCATTGCTGTACAACGCGTATTTCGGGATACAACCCGTACCCGCTCACAACAGATGCAATGGGCCGGCCAGGCACACCGATCGGTCCATTGCTGTACAACGCGTATTTCGGGATACAACAGATGCAATGGACCGGCCGGGCACACCGATCGGTCCATTGCTGTACAATGGGTATTTCGGGATACAACAGATGCAATGGGCCGGCCGGGCACACCGATCAGTCCATTGCTTTACAACGCGTACCTGTACAGGTCAGTCGCATATGTCACCATGCTTGTCACTGGTGAACGTATCCCAGCCACATATACCTGCCAGAGACACAGGGGCACACCTACAACACCACACCCAGTCCACACTGTTTCCTAAGGTATGTAAGGCTGCATTACCTTTTCTGTGTATGGGGGTTGACATGTGGTTTCTGTGGTGGCACTTGTGGGCAGCCACACCCAGGCTGTGCATGTGTTAATGGGGACAGGGTCCTTTGTGTGTTGTGCACATGACCACTATGATGTGCAACAGTTCATTTTGGAGCATGTGGCATGGTCACATTTCCAGGTTGTGTATGTGTGTGACATGTCACATACCCCCAGGGTCCCATGGGGGAAGGCATGTACATCACAGGATGACCCATAGCCACAATAGTGATGTCCCTCCACAGTCTGTGTGCATGTTGTGTTTCCGATGTCTCTGATTCCATGTGCAAGATGGGAGACAGTCTCCACATCAACGTTGTTTGTGCATGGACTTTGATGTTGTGCGTCACTGGCGTCCATGTCTGTCCTGCGGAGGCGACCGGGGCCACTACCTGTGGGAGTCATGTTTGTTTTTCTGACGTGTACATGATACGCCATGTCATGCCAGTGTCCATGTGGCAAGACAGGGTCACTGGGAATCTACCTGTCAAAGAGCTGTGATGCCTGTGGCGCATCTGTCCATTCATGTCACTGTGGTGTGTGTGTGGAACGTGACAGCAGGAAATGGGTACTGTGACACAGCCTAATGGTTTCCCATAGCACAACCTGGTACCTGTTGTGCACACATGTTGTACTGAGGAGTTAGATGATGGGCATGTAGGTGTGAGTTATGTCCGAACAGAACGGCACACACATCAAGTACTTGTGTCTCGTAATGATGTATCATGTGAAATTGAGTATGGTGAATGGCACATATGTGGGGTGACTGACAATCTTTCTTTCTTCAACCTATGCACTGCAGGGCTCCAGCTGTCCATAGACCATTCCCTGACCTGGCAACGATGGTGGAACGTGACAGCATCCGACGGTACCGCTTCACCAGGCAGCTGATTGATGATTTGGCAGTGCGCTTGGCACCACATTTGCAACCTGGCCGGACGTACCCTACGGCGCTGACACCCAAGGTGAAGGTAATGGCAGCCCTACACTTCTTTGCCACCGGTACCTTTCTGTGTAGACAATTGATTGAAATCAAATAAATATAGACCCAATCGATACTATATTGTAGCCATTGTTCCATCCGGAACAAGGCAGTTTTAATATGCAATTATGAATATACAAAACATAAAATGTAATAACAGTAGGACACAAGCCTGTATCCAAAAAACTCACATTACAGAAAAAAACACACATTACAGAAAAAAACAAGAGAAGGCTCAGGCAGCATGCAGTTGTCTGCGTCTAATCAATACAATGAAGCAAACAGCGATAACAGGAGGTCACCTTTACACATAATGTAGTTACTAAATAACAGTGTATAAGGTTGACAATTTTGTCGACGGCGTTTCGATCCTTAACACAATTAACGGATCATCATCAGGACTTGCAAAATAGTGCCTGAAAACATTTTGCCTGCAATTAACTGGGGGCGAGAACAGGGAGCAGAGCGATGCGGAATGAGTAATGAACTTCCAAGGGTGACCGGAGTGATTTTCAACCTCGTGGTAGGTGGGGTAAACGATCGCGTTAATAATCACATTGGATTAGGAGTCCGTATGGAAGGGAGCCGCAGGCATCTAAATGGGCGGCAATTGAAACCGATCGCGTTAATAATCACATTGGATTAGGAGTCCGTATGGAAGGGAGCCGCAGGCATCTAAATGGGCGGCAATTGAAACCGATCGGTTTCAATTGCCGCCCATTTAGATGCCTGCGGCTCCCTTCCATACGGACTCCTAATCCAATGTGATTATTAACGCGATCGTTTACCCCACCTACCACGAGGTTGAAAATCACTCCGGTCACCCTTGGAAGTTCATTACTCATTCTGCATCGCTCTGCTCCCTGTTCTCGTCCCCAGTTAATTGCAGGCAAAAACATTTCAGGCACTATTTTGCAAGTCCTGATGATGATCCGTTAATTGTGTTAAGGATCGAAACGCCGTCGACAAAATTGTCAACCTTATACACTGTTATTTAGTAACTACATTATGTGTAAAGGTGACCTCCCGTTATCGCTGTTTGCTTCATTGTATTGATTAGACGCAGACAACTGCATGCTGCCTGAGCCTTCTCTTGTTTTTTTCTGTAATGTGTGTTTTTTCTGTAATGTGAGTTTTTGGATACAGGCTTGTGTCCTACTGTTATTACATTTTATGTTTTGTATATTCATAATTGCATATTAAAACTGCCTTGTTCCGGATGGAACAATGGCTACAATATAGTACCGATTGGGTCTATATTTATTTGATTTCAATCAATTGTCTACACAGGGACCGTTGTCTCTTAAAATAAGTTAGTTCCCAAGGTCCCTGACCGATCAAATTGGGTTCCCTTGTTCTTTACATATATACCGGTACCTTTCAACACACTGTGGCGACTGCCGGTGGGATGTCACAGACTATGTTCAGCCGTGTGCTACGCGATGTTTTGGAGGCAATGTTGAGATGCCTGAACCAGTACATCTATTTCCCTACACGTCAACAACTCACTGACGTCAAGAGTGACTTCTATGCCCTGGGGAGGATGCCACATGTCATTGGCTCCATTGATGGGACACATGTGGCTTTGATACCACCACAGGCACATGAGCAGGCATACCGGAACCGTAAACATTACCATTCGATCAATGCTCTGGTGGTATGTCTTGCAGATATGAGCATCACACGTGTGTGCCCGTTTCCCTGGTTCAGCACACGATGCCTACGTGATGAGGAGTAGTCGCATCCCGAGGATGATGGCACAGATGCAGAACCAGCGTGCCTGGCTTGTCGGTGTGTACTGACTTTGTACCATTGTGTGTGTTCTGATCTGTAGTATTCCACCCACTTTTCCAACTCAGCTAATGTGACTCCGGATACCCCAACATGCCGTGGTTGCTGACACCCCTCAGGAACCCTGTGACACCAGCTCAGATGCGCTACAATGAGGCACATGGTCGGACCAGGAGAGTGATTGAGCGGAACTTTGGTCTCCTGAAGAGCCGCTTCCGCTGCCTGGACAAGACAGGAGGGGCCCTCCCATATGCCCCAGCAAAGGTGTGCAAGATTGTCATCGTCTGCTGCATGCTACACAACCTGGCAGTGCGGAAGGAGTTGCCTCTCATCCTGGATGACGATGACCAACGTCCGCCACCTGTGGAGGATCCTGGCCTGGACCACGATGCCAGTGATGATGATGATGATGATGGTGATGTCCGCACACAGCTCATCACCAACTTCTTCAGCTGAATGTGAGTATCCAGGGAGATGTAATGTGAATGATGTGAGTTTGCATGATATGTGTGGGTGGTGCTCTGGTGCTGTTTGAGTGTGGCCATGTGCTACTTGACTGGATGCGTGAAGCAATGTGTCCTTACAGGTAGTCTGTACTCCCCAACAGTTTTGACATGCTAACTTGGTTTTGTGTAGTTGTCTTGTGACATGTATTGGGCATGAGTATTGCAGTTCTGTCCTGTTCTTCAGTGGTTTTAACTGTGTGTCATGTCTATCCTTCACAGGGTGCTTACTGAGTACTTTGGTCAACTTGGATCCCCCGACACCATGATTCAGCTTTCAGGGTGGCAGCAGTAGTTTGCCTACAAGTGATGTGCCACACACCCCTGGACTTCATATCTTCTGCACTTGTTGGCTGTATGGCCACTGCCACGTGGGTAAACCTTGCATTTGTAGTGGAAACAACATGTTGCAAATGTGTATTGAACCTGTGCTTCACTTTGGGATGTGCGTTGTCTGTGGTCACACATCTGACTGACATTTGCTTACTGCACCTGTGGGCTAGTTGACACAGACTCTGAATAAGTGTGGTGTCTGTGCATTCCACTGTATTTCCTGGCAACATCACTGTGGGCGATGAGTCCGATGGCCCTGGTGTCTCTGTGTTGTGTAGCCCTAGTGGTGTGTCTCCCTCATATGTGTCACGTCACCATGACTCACACGATGGTGTTGTACTTGCTGTAGCAGTTAGCATACACAGTGTAATTTAGCAGGTCATCATCACCATAACAGTATCCACATTTGAATAACAACAGAGGCAAGTATGGTGTACTAGTGATTTTATTTACAGGAATGTGTGTGTGATAGTGCACAGGATGGTGGGTGCTGTACATTGGGATTGTGATCCAAAGTTCCCAGATAAGTTAGAAGTCTTGGTAGCAGAAATGTCCTGAGTGAAGTCCACAGTCATATGATACATTAGTCCAACTTGAACTCCCCATGTCATGTGGGAGAGTAGTGTTGCATTCGACAGGGTGAAACGTTTGCACACAAAGGAGAATTTCCGGAACAGGTGTTGGCTTCCTGGGGGATGTACGTGGCCATCAACCTCTCAGTTTTCCTTCCTCGGACGACCCCTCTTCTTTGGGGGGACCCTCACGTGCAGGCTGCGGCGGTGCAGGGAGTCTCCGCCAGAGTCCTCCTCCCTCCCTGTGGTGGTGTCAGTTGTTGCAGCACCAGATGTTGTGGGCACACAGGGAGGTGTGGCCATGTTGGTGCTAATCTGGCGGAGGCATGTCAATATGTCCCTATGCACCGCTGTGAGTTCTTGCAATGTGTCCCACTTGGACTCCATGCGAGACATGTGTGTCTCCACACGGGACATGTGGGAGTCCAAGCGGGCATGATGGGCAGCCTGCTGCTGTTGTATGTCCTTGAGGATCCCCACGACCTGTCTGACCTCTCCGGTGCTATCCTGGTACGCATCAGCGATGCGTGCCAGTTGTGGGTCATCATGCAGTCCAGACCCCTCTGCAAGCAGCGACCTATGTCTACCACCCCTCCCACCACCCCTGGCGACACGTGCAGGACCTGCGGTGGCACGCACAGGTGACCCAAGGCCCCCTTGGGGGTTGTTAGTGGTGTTGTCGTCCATTGCTCCACGCTGGGCCTGGGGCTCTGTGCTGTTGCCATCGGTGGTCCTTGGTCTGTCCGTGTCGGCGGGGGTGGTCTGTGTGTTGGCAGTTGTTGGAGGGGTGGGTGCAGGGGGTGCAGGTGGTGGTCCAGCTGGTGCTGCATGATGACTCACACCGGAGGTGCCAGGTAGGTCTTCGCCATCCGAGGAGGGCAGAGGCTGTTCCAAACCAGTGAGCTCTGTGTCCCCCCGGAGCCTGGGACAGGGACTCCTCCTCGCCTGCTGCTGTGTCCCCATCATCATCACCTGTATTTGGAAGAGACACACATTGTATGTTATGTTTCTGCAGGCATCAATGGTTCACACACCTGACAGTTGTGACTGTACCTCTGGATGCGGGCATGTACATTGCATTGTCCTAAGTTGTCACAGAGGTTGATATTGGTGTAGCACATTGTCATGCATACCTGGGGCATTTCAATGTGAATGTTGAGGTGTGTGCATGGCCAGCATTTGTTGTATTTGGTGGACATCCAGCCATCCTTCTCCACCTAGCCCAGTTATCCCACCATGAAGCATGCCACCCTTGCAGTGGGTTCAGGTTGACTCTCAGGATGTCATTCAGTGGTGTCTTGCTGTTGGTTGTTGCACAGTTCCCAGCAGGGCCTTGTGCACCCCACAGCAGTACCCAGTGTCAGCCATCTTGTCAGTCCTTATCCACTCCCTGTGATGTGATGTGTTCAGAGTGGTGTTGATGGGCCAATTGTGAGGGTGAGCAGTATCTGTGACTACAACTCCCATCATGCTATTGCATACACCCCCCTTCCCAGCATGCTCGTACTTCCTTCCTTTGGACTCTGCTTCCCTGTGGGGTAGTGTGCCTGTGCTGACAGGAAGGCTGACAGTGTTGTCCTTGCGTTTGTTTGGCTACAAGTCCCAAGAGTGTCCCTGTGCTTCACACAGCATTACCCAGGGTGGTGGTTCTTTGTGGGATCTTCATTTGGTATGTGAGGCATTGCATTCTCCCAGGTTGGTTATGTGGAGTTTGTGTTGAGGGGGTGTGTGAGGTGAGCTGCTTGTAACTATGGTCAGTGCTGTGAGTCCTCCTTCCCACCCAGCCAGATATCCCACCATGCAACATGTTTGCATTGCAGGGTGTGCAAGTTGGCTTTCAGGATGTCAGGCAGTGGTGTTGTGCTGTTTGTTGGTGCACAGTTCCCAGCAGGGCCTTGTGCTCCCCACAGCAGTACCCAGTGTCAGCCATCTTTTTAGTCCTTATCCACTCCCTGTGATGTGAGCATGGTTCAGAGTGGTGTTGATGGGCCAATTGTGAGCGTGAGCAGTATCTGTGACTACAACTCCCATCATGCTATTGCCTACACCCCCCTTCCCAGCATGCCCGTACTTCCTTCCTTTGGACTCTGCTTCCCTGTGGGGTAGTGTGCCTGTGCTGACAGGAAGGCTGACAGTGTTGTCCTTGCGTTTGTTTGGCTACAAGTCCCAAGAGTGTCCATGTGCTTCACACGGCATTACCCAGGGTGGTGGTTCTTTGTGGGATCTTCATTTGGTGTGTGAGGCATTGCATTCTCCCAGGTGGGTTATGTGGAGTTTGTGTTGAGGGTGTGTGTGAGGTGAGCTGCTTGTAACTATGGTCAGTGCTGTGAGTCCTCCTTCCCACCCAGCCAGATATCCCACCATGCAACGTGCTTGCATTGCAGGGTGTGCAAGTTGGCTTTCAGGAGGTCAGGCAGTGGTGTTGTGCTGTTTGTTGGTCACAGTTCCCAGCAGGGCCTTGTGCTCCCCACAGCAGTACCCAGTGTCAGCCATCTTGTCAGTCCTTATCCACTCCCTGTGATGTGAGCATGGTTCAGAGTGGTGTTGATGGGCCAATTGTGAGGGTGAGCAGTATCTGTGACTACAACTCCCATCATGCTATTGCCTACACCCCCTTCCCAGCATGCCCGTACTTCCTTCCTTTGGACTCTGCTTCCTGTGGGGTAGTGTGCCTGTGCTGACAGGAAGGCTGACAGTGTTGTCCTTGCGTTTGTTTGGCTACAAGTCTCAAGAGTGTCCCTGTGCTTCACACGGCATTACCCAGGGTGGTGGTTCTTTGTGGGATCTTCATTTGGTATGTGAGGCATGGCATTCTCCCAGGTGGGTTATGTAGAGTTTGTGTTGAGGGGGTGTGTGAGGTGAGCTGCTTGTAACTATGGTCAGTGCTGTGAGTCCTCCTTCCCACCCAGCCAGATATCCCACCATGCAACGTGCTTGCATTGCAGGGTGTGCAAGTTGGCTTTCAGGATGTCAGGCAGTGGTGTTGTGCTGTTTGTTGGTGCACAGTTCCCAGCAGGGCCTTGTGCTCCCCACAGCAGTACCCAGTGTCAGCCATCTTGTCAGTCCTTATCCACTCCCTGTGATGTGAGCATGGTTCAGAGTGGTGTTGATGGGCCAATTGTGAGGGTGAGCAGTATCTGTGACTACAACTCCCATCATGCTATTGCCTACACCCCCCTTCCCAGCATGCCCGTACTTCCTTCCTTTGGACTCTGCTTCCCTGTGGGGTAGTGTGCCTGTGCTGACAGGAAGGCTGACAGTGTTGTCCTTGCGTTTGTTTGGCTACAAGTCCCAAGAGTGTCCCTGTGCTTCACACGTCATTACCCAGGGTGGTGGTTCTTTGTGGGATCTTCATTTGGTATGTGAGGCATGGCATTCTCCCAGGTGGGTTATGTGGAGTTTGTGTTGAGGGGGTGTGTGAGGTGAGCTGCTTGTAACTATGGTCAGTGCTGTGAGTCCTCCTTCCCACCCAGCCAGATATCCCATCATGCAACGTGCTTGCATTGCAGGAAGTGCAAGTTGGCTTTCAGGATGTCAGGCAGTGGTGTTGTGCTGTTTGTTGGTGCACAGTTCCCAGCAGGGCGTTGTGCTCCCCACAGCAGTACCCAGTGTCAGCCATCTTGTCAGTCCTTTTTCATTCCCTGTGTTGTGAGCATGGTTCAGAGTGGTGTTGATGGTCCAAATGTGAGGCTGCCCATTATCTGTTACTACGAGTCCCATCATGCTCTTGGCTACACTGACTTCACCAGCATACACAGGATTCCTTCCTTTCTGTGAGCTTCCCTGTGAGGTGGTGTTCTAGTGGTGGCTAAATATCTGACAGTGTTTGTTGGTTAGATTTGTGCCACTGCCTAGCTCAATTTGGTATTGGATTTGTACATGACATGACACAGTTACATATCACTATGAGAATGCATGTATTGTGTTTATCTGTCTGACATACACTTTTTGGGATGATCATCTTTTGTTTGCTGTTGATTTGCTAGGGGTGCATGGTTTGACTGTCCCCTTGACAGTGATGTGTGTGTATTGGCACACAATATTGTGTATATTAGTTGTGTACTCACCAGGCTCTGGGATGTTTGTTAGTCCATATACGCTCACTGGTGGTAGGATGGCCCGCACCTTCTCCTCCCAGGGCCTGAGGTATACTGGTTTGGCAGGAGGGCCACTGCCGGTGTGCTGGCTCAGGAGGTAATCCTTCTTCAGGAGGTCCCTGACCCTCCTGCGCACATCATACCACCTGTTCTGCATGTCTTCCTTTGTGCGCAAACATGGTGATTGTGCGTTCACACTGTCGACGATCCTCGCCCACATCTTGGTTTTCTGCGACATGGGGGTCTGTTGGACCAATGTGCCAAACAACTGTGGCTCTACCCTCAGGATCTCGTTACCATGACTTCCAATTCACTATCTAGGAACTTTGGATTCTTCTTTAGGGGCATGGTGATGGGTGGTGGTGGTGATTGATGTGTGTGTGTGTGCAAGTGAGGGTGTGTGAGTGTAGGTTTTGCTGTGTGTGTGTGAGGGTGCTATTTGTTGAGGTGCTAATGGTGTGTGGCTTTTGTGTTGGATGAGCTGTGTGTGTGTCTGTGTTTGCTGTGTGATGGTGTTCTCTGCTGGCAGGTCAGTGGAATTTGCACAGGATCATGGTAGGGATTTGTGGCCTTTATGTAGGTGGAGTTGGGGGTGTGTCCTTGTTCAATTTTTTTCACCCCCTGTATTTATTGGCTTTGTCATTGCTTGTTTGGCCCTCTTTTTTTTTATTTTTCATTTGTGATTATTGTGCATGTTGGAGTCGTTCTTCTGACCGAGTAGAACGTTGCAGTTATCTCGTGCGCGCCTCTCCGAGTCGTTCCGCTGTGTTTCAGCTCTGTTTCATATGCGGCGTACGCGTCGGTCGTGGTGTATTGTGTTTGTTCGGCTGGGTTTTGTATGCGTGTCGGTCGTACGGCTTGGGCTCCGTGCGAATCGGTCTGCTTTTGCACCCATTGCATCGTACTGCGCGGGTCGGAGTTCGCGGGTACGTTTCGTTCGGCTTTCTTCCTGGTGCGTGTCGGTCGGTTCGATTCGCGTGGTTTTCCGGCCGGATAGCATGTTTCCGTCCGGGTCGGTCGTTCGGCTTGAGTTCCGTACGAGTCGGTCGTGATTCACATGCATTTCATCGTACTTTCCAGGTCGGGCAACGCCGGTACGTGTCGGTCGGACTATTATCCCATACCGAGTCGGTCGGTATTTTTTCCGGCCCGAATCGGAATCGGCCCCTCTGTCTGTGTTTTTCCATATTCATTTTTTGGCCACCTTATTTGTATATATATATGTATAATCTCTCACAGTGGGATTACATTGTCAATATACAGCATTCAACAACATTTGAGTAACAGCAGCACAAAACAGTTTGAACATTTTATTTAGCATATACTTCACTTTACAATTCCTACCTAGTACAGGATTCATTACCAAGTTACAATCTCCTTCTACAATTCTCCACTGAATCTCAACATTAGTTTAGAAATATAATTCCAAAATAAATTATTTACAGATGTTGAACCATACATACTCAAAATTACAATTGCTATTTTATTAGCTAATAATTTAATAACAATCCATCTGGATTCATTATCTTTCTTTTGAGATTCAATAATGACGTCAAGATTCTTATTACATAAAATTGTTGTTCTATTTTACTTCTGCAAAGGAGGGGATGTAACAACAGTGCACACCCAACATCTTCTAAGTTCCACTGCTCCTTTTTCAGGAAGATGTGATTTTTCCACTAAAGCTATATCTGTCTCAATTCTAGCTAAATGTGTTAAAACATTTTTTTGCCTTTATAGGGTTACATAACCCTTAACATATAAAACACCAACATGCTCGTATTGATAAACTCTTATATTGAAGTGATAAAACATCACTTCAATATAAGAGCTAAATAAAGTATAAATGTTAGATAAATAGAGTGAGTATTTGAAAAAGTATTAAGCACAGTGAGGAAGGGATGGAATATTCAAAGATAATGAAAGGAAATAGAACAAAGGATAATTGTAAACTAACAAGAGAGAGAAACAGCACAAGTCATACAAATGATGTCTGAAAGATATACCTAAATGCAAAAAGAATGCTAAGGAGATGGAGAGACCCCAAAGATAGTGTGTCAACATTTTGGCACCTTTAATCAATCATTCAGTAGATTTGTAGAATTCTTCTTGTCACCCGTGAGGGTATCCAGAGACTGGAAATGTGAAGAACCCAGGGGGAGAATTAGACATACAAAAATAGACTTGTAGAGAGAGAAAAAATAGTCAGTTAATTGTTGTATAACAAAACTATCTTTCAATGGTTACGTGACAGTGCATATAAGATCTAAGGTAAGTCATAAGTTCTGTCAAGTTTTAGAAGTTTCCATTTCTTTTTCTCTGTATTCATATAGAAACTTCTTAAGTTTGGGTGGATCATCATAAGTGACTATTTTATCTTTGTAAGTAAAACTAAAGAGGCAAGGATGCATCGTCCCAACTCTGACATAAAAAGGAATCTTAGGGCCATATGTACAAAATATTTTTGACTCGTTCACAAAAAAATAGATTTGTTATGTAGGAAAGTCATTTGCAGACGTTTTATAGCGATGTGAATTATTAGCGAATCAGTATTTTTGTGACAAGGACTAGCGATTCACAATTAAGAAATTGTTAATTGTGAATCAGTATCCTTATGTTCATCACATTTGCAAATACCGGATAGTCGTAAAAACCTCGTTTAGCACATGCAAATTACCACCAATTCAAATCAGGTGGTAACTGGCTGCAAACTATGCCCCAGAATGCATCTACTGCTTCCAAAATGGCTGCTCTGTATGTGATGGCAAGAAGAATGTGTCTTCTGGCTGGGTTGCAGAGAAGTAAGATAAGACAGGAGAGGATTTTCAGTTAGGATTACACTATTTGACCAAACTGAGGAAGAGATATATGCAAAGTACAGACTACGTAGCGCTATTATCCTGGTGCTCATAGCAGAGTTAAAGCCTCAGCTTAAGAGGAACACCTAGTGCAGTAATTCCATCCACGGGCAAGTGTTATGTACTTTGCATCTCTTAGCCTCTGGTAGCTACCAAGGTGTCATTGCTGCAGCTGGTGGTGTCACAGAGTATCCTTTCTCGCTTTTCTCATGCATTTCTAGATGTGATGTTAATGCACATTCAGACCTATATATAGTCCCCTAGAAATGCACAGGAATTGCACAAAACAAAAATGTAATTTTATAGGATTGCCAATTTTTATCATGTCATTGGATGCATAGATGGTACACATGTGCCTATATGCCCATCATCTTGCATAGAGTAATTATTCAGAAATTGAAAAAATACTCATTCCCTGGACATCCAAGCAGCGTGTGAAGCAAAAACTGTAAATGACAGATATTGTTGCCAGATTTCCAGGGAGCATCCAAGATTCATTTATTTTTCGCTACAGTGGCATTTACACAAGGCTACAAAGAGAAGATTTTGATGAAGGATATTCATTGGGTAAATACACGTAGAATGTTTTCGCATATACCTTAAATGTGACTTTAATCCCATAGCTAAATTTGTTTTGCTTGTGAAGGAGCCAGACCCGTATATTCTAGATCTGCTCTAGAACCTCAAGTCGATGGTACTTTTTCTTAGAATGAGAGAGTGGAGGTTAGAGAAATCATTAACAGTGTCCATCAATTCAATTGCAGTTCTCCAGGCCCATAATAATCACAGACTACTAAAAAAAGTTAGTTTATTTTTTACAAAGCCAAAAACAACTGAATGTACAGACACCTCAAGATGAGGGTGTAGAAATACATTGGAACTATTATAAGGCCAAATCTCCGAAGAGGGTTAAGACAGTGTAGGATGCACAAGACAATTAATTCAAGACTCTGGATACAAAAGATCAAGGAACACAAGTTCAGATTCCCCTGCATCGGGGGCTGATGAAAATAAAGCATTAATCTATCCCCACACTAACGCTAACATGACATCTCTAATTAAGCAGGAAAGGTTAAGGTGTCAGCGTGTGGAGTCTTCCTTAGAAGTCTCTCCACTTCAGTGGGTCAGGTAGGATGAAGCTACTGAGACAGAACTTGTTCTAAGATGCTCTCTCTCTCCAAAGGCAGAGAAGAATTGGGGGTCTTTCCCTACTTGCACTAATCCAATATCACAGGTCATGCCATCCGATTAGGCCACGTTCTCATAGGTGATCTTCCAAAGGATGGAACACGATAACCTTACTTTCCAAGCCCTCTATGGTGAGAAAACACAACAATCCTCCTTATCGGCAGTAGCTCCCAATGTATCCTCTTCTCTCCTTGCCTAACTCCTAAAACAAAGACATTATTCTAACTAACAAGGACGCTTCTTCCACCTGCAACACAAGCGTGAGAAAGAATAGAATCTAACATGCACATGAAATTCAACTATTAATTCTAATGCTAGAGCTTCCAGGAAAAATGCATTTCAGGGCTACAAATTCAGCTGACATAAGAGAAATGAATATGAGCTTTACGAAGTTATATTGAATTTGAGACATGTACAGTTAATATCTTCATCTACATGTAAAATGACACGATCAATAAACACATTTGATAATAAAAAGAATTGTCAGTTTCACAACATGAACGTTTCTGTTAATATTTTCTGCTGGTTACATTTTATTTTCTATGGAATTCTTCACGTATTCTACATTTTGGCCTAAACACATCACATTCATGTTATTACATTACAGGATCCTAACACTTAGGTTAACATGACAAAAGATTATATGCGGATGCAGTCTATGCGGGTGATTATAATGCACCCTTACATCGAAAATTGGTTTTGCGCTACATCACTTTGTAGGTGATTGTGCGTAGAACTCATGCCCATGGATTATGAAACTATATATGTCTGCCAATAGACAGAATGCACAATTTTACAATGTGGCACACAGAAGAACCAGAGATATCATTGAACATACCTTTGTAACTGCTAAAATGTATTTTAGATGTTTGCATAAGAGTGGTGGTGCCCTACAATATTCACCCGATACCAGCTGAAAAATTGTAGTAACATGTGCTATTCTGCACAATATAGCTATAAGAGAAGGTTTGGTTGTAACACTGTCAGATTCTGAGTTTGATAAGGAAGAAGAACAGATCCCACCACCTCCTACACATGATGAAATGAGAGCTACAGAAGGAGAATTGAAATGTGTGAATATAGCTAATCATTAATTCTCACAGAAAGTATGTAAAATCATGAAATATTACATCAATAAATTCAAAGAGGCATTCTAGGTTGTACAACTGAATATACCTTTATTTTCACGTGACATAATGTATTTCTGAAATGGTACATTTCTTTTCAGATGGTTGTTTAAAACAAAAGGAAAGAATATGCAATTGTTTTGCAATGAACGTGACTTAGATTTAACATTATTTTAAGGCTTCTGTTTTCCGTGAACAGTAGTCTTTGGTCTACCGTTTTCCCCAACACCAATGCGACTCGTGCTTTGATGCAGATTTAGACTGTCTGTGGCTGAGATGCTGCTCACACTGGATTGTGCCACGCACTCCCACTCCAACTTGTGTGCCACTGGCAATTTGTGTTGTTTGCATAGTTTCCACTACATTATTGATTTGTATGAGTCCTCTTGCTACATCTGCTCTATAGTAACCCATTTCCACTTGTAAGCACTCGGTGCAGCAAGATAAGGTGGCTGTGGCTTGTGCTAACTGATTGATTGCACACAAGTTAAGCCATCAATACGGGATGAGGCATGGCGCTCCCTACGTTTTTGATGTGTGTTTTCCTGACGGAATTCTAAACATAGGATCTTGATTGCAACAGCCAAATTATCAAATTTGTCATTCATGGACATCTGATTGACAACTAGGGTATTAGCCAGAGTTTCTGATCCAGTGGTAATGTTTCTATCCAGTGTTACCAGTTGTTGGTTGGTTAATCTTATTTTCTTCTGTTGCAGATATTGAACCTTTAGCATTGATGTTTTGAACCCTCCAAAGAGCTGTGGATTTTCTGCACTGAACACATTTGCAACAGGTGACTGGAATTGAGTATATGAAGGATGACTTGTGCCAAGTTGATATCTTCCCCAAACTAGTTCCTCAATAGCAGTTGGTGGAGAGACAATGAGGGGCCTCCTCCAGTTACTCTTGTCTCATGTAGCCTTCTACTTGGTACATGATCTGAGATCATACCATCTCTTACATATCTCCTCTTTAGTTCTATGGGTCACACCTACTGCATTGTTTTTTTTCCTGCTTTGCCTTCCATATCTTTTTTTTATGGGATTCAGGCACTGTCAGGGATGCCTTTCCAAATAGTTGATCATGGTGCCCAACACACTCCTCTGCAAGGAATTCTAGTTCTTTCTCAGACAACTTTAATTTCCTTTTTCTGCTCCCAATATCCTTGTCACTGTCCATACATGACATTTTGTGGTTCACAATGCGTGGATGACAAACATACAGTCTGATTTAGATTGGATTCTCCTAGGGGTTTCCAGCACCAATACTATCCTGTTTTAACCACAGGACAAGTTCCTGGTTCTGATGACATCACTCTAAGCCAAATGTGACGCTCGCTATTTGCGAATCCATTTGCTATTATTTCCTAAATACGGCAACGACTAAATAATGAATCGCTATAATTTTTGTGATTCCTTTCTTACATGCTGATTAGCGATTACCAAATTGCGTTTTGCAAGAATTCACTTTTTGGTAATCGCTATTCGGTTGATTTGTACATCTGGCCCTTAGTTGTGTTCTTAAGTCTAAGAATAGTTTCTGTCTATTCGGCAACATGTTGGGAAAAAATCTTTTTTTGACGGTCCATGTTATCTGTTTCTTTACTTATTCTGCATGCAGAACTTTAATGAGATCAGTACGTTCCAAAAATAGCAGTATAACCCCTCTACATTTGGTAATTGATTTTTTGCTTAGTATTTGTGCACCTTGAATGTTTAGACAAGTAGAGTGGGCAGATCTAATACTTTGGGAATACAAGTTTTAAAACACTCTATTAAATTGCCCTCCACAATTTTCGGAACATCATATATTCTGAATATTCTGAGAATATTTCTATGACCTCTATTTTTAAGGTATTTAGCTTGTCTCTTAAAATCAGCCACTTCTAACTGTAAACTGTCAATTTTGACCAATACCTCCTGTAGGTCACTAACTCTCTGCACCACTTCCATAAATCTCTGATCAATAAAAGACGTTAACCCTCTAATCCCTGCAACCAATTATTAGTTTCCTCCCTGTAATGCTTAAGTGCTATAAGTTCTTTTAAGGGGAGCTCCATTGAGTTCAGCATTGGGGTTTTGAGCAGACAAGAATGATCTTTCTTTGGTCTTTTATTGGTTGCCACTACTAAAGATGTCTACCCAGAGGAGGAATATGTTGGCAACAGAGCTGGAGTAGGCTTTATCATCGACATACTTAAGGTCTGCCCACCTCTAAATTGGGTGGGCAGACTGTGAGTATTGTTAAGAGGGTACTATGTCACCACTGTGAAAGAGTACCCTCTCTGCCAAACTCTAAATCAGCCTTCTGAGTCTTCTCCTTCTTCAAATGCCAAAATGTATGAATTGTATTTCTGTAAAGAATGCACCTTAGGGCTTTAGAGAATGATAAATTGGCTAACACATGGAAAAAATGCATATACTTGCCATCTTGGTCTTCCTTTGCTGGAGAAGTGGTAATATGGATTGACAATCTACTTGCACTTAAGGCTGCATCTGTACTGCATGTTCCCGAAGGGAGATAGGTGATGGTGTGCGGCATTTTGAACTGGCAAGAAATGTTTTTTTTTAATGTTTAGCACTCTCTGTTGTTGATTCGACTTTCTATTCCTAAACTATTAGATCTTTTGTGCCCATAGATATGGGCTTGGATTCTTAATTGTGTTTGGTGAGATATAAAGGACAGATTCCCTCAGAAAGTAAAATCTAAACATATTCTTATGCTGCACCTCCTTTGCCTTATCCAACCATTTGATATGACTGATGTCTTGTGGAAATGCCTCTTTGATGATATTGTGTTCTCCTTCTTTTCTGTACTCTTGTAGTGGGCTGGACTATTTTTTATTTTATTTTCATAGTCATGTACTGTATCATAACTATTGATGTCAACTTGCTAACAGATCAGGCAGACATCAATAGCCGTTTTAGCAGATACTACCAGGAGCTTTACACGTCTAAGGTTAACCCCACAGACAGCGACATTTCGCATTATTTGGAACATATCAGGCTGCCGTGGTTGACGAACGACCACAGGGAGTTTTTAATGCGTCCACTTGACCTACTGGAGATGCGCCTAGCATTAAACTCCATGCGGGAGGGAATCGCTCCGGGGCAGGATGGCTTAACTATTACCTTTTACAAAGCGTTCAGTGCCATACTGCTGCCCCATCTTAGTACACTATTCCAAGAGATGGGAGAGAGTGGGATGATGCCGCCCTCCATGCGGGAGGCACTAATTGTCACGTTACTTAAGCCAGGCAAGGACCCCCAGAGGTGTTCCTCTTATCGGCCCCTGTCGTTGCTGAATGTCGATACAAAGATATTCGCCAAAATACTGGCTAACCGGCTCACCTCATTGTTACCCTCTTTAATCGGGCCGGAACAGGCTGGGTTTATTCCGGGCCGTACCTTGTCATATAATTTGCGAACTGTATTCGGAGCCTTTCAGCATGTGAAACCTGAGGTCAGAGCTGCGGCGGTCTTCCTTGACGCCGAAAAGGCTTTCGATTCAGTTGAATGGAAGTATATGAAGGCAGTGTTAAGGCGAATGGGTGTGGGAGAGATATTTTTGCAGCTGGTCTCAGTGCTATACAACTCCCCACTAGCCAGAGTACGGACTGGCAACATGGTCTCCTCACCAATACACATAACCAGGGGCACGCGCCAGGGGTGCCCCCTGTCCCCTTTGCTTTACGCTATTGCGGCGGAAACGCTGCTTAGCGCGATACGCGAGTATCATGGACACAGGGGACTCCGCTTCCCTGACTACAATCTCATTGTCTTGGCCTACGCTGACGATATGTTGCTATACCTACGGGATCTGGCTATTAATCTCTCTCCAATAATCAGGGAAGTGATCCGTTTTGGTGGGCTGTCAGGCCTTACAATAAACTGGGATAAATCACTCATCCATCCACTAACCCCGGCTACGGAGCAGATTCCATTAGATTTCCCTTTACAGTGGACAACGGACCCAGTCCGGTATTTAGGGATCCAGATCCACGCGGACGCAGACCAAGTGATTAGGGCCAATTACGGGAGAGCTATCACCAAGCTGAGTGATGACATTGACCGATGGATACGCCTCCCCCTCTCGCTGGTTGGCAGAGTCTCACTTATGAAAATGATAGTGCTCCCCCGTTTTTTGTTTCTATTCGTGAACATACCCATAGTAGTCCCTCAATGCATGTTTCGGGAATTACGCACACTCCTATGTAAATTGGGTGGGCGGGTAAGACCCCTCGTGTTGCCTTTAAAACCCTCACGATGCCGTATTCCTCTGCAGGCCTTGGCGCTCCTGATCTAGAATTATACTTTAGGATAGCGCAAGCTTCTCATGCACACCCCTGGATACATGGCCCAGTTGACCTACCTCACCTACAAATAGAGAAAGTGGTGGTGCTTCCTGACCCGTTGCCCCGATTGCTGACTCAACCTCCTACGCGGCGCTGTGGAGTTTTGGACTCGGTTAACTCTACGACCCACGCCTGGCACACTCTGCTTAAACTACATGCTGGGTCTTATTTATACTTCCCTTCGCTCCGGGTACAATGGTGTCAGTGGCTTCCCCTTAGCTCGGAACGGGGGGCCCTTCGTGACCTCGAGACCCTGCACATACGAGAAATGGGAGACTTGTTTGTAGGGGGGAGAGCCCGTACATGGGAGGAGGCGATTGAAGGGATGGAGTCCCCTACTGCACTCACACAATTCTACTTTTATAGATTACGACACTCTTTACGAGCGCTATTGGGAGATGACCTGCTGGAACCCCTCGATCTCCCGGCATTAACCATCTTGCTTAGCTCTAAGTCACCTGTGAAACTGGTCTCTCGCCTCTATGCCTCGGCGCAAACATCTGCTCACACGGCCTACACCAAAGCTAGATTGGACTGGCAAGCAGAACTTGACACTCAAATCACCGATGAAATTTGGCATTATTGTTGCGAGGTCACGCAAAAGATCTCGCTCAATGGCAGGCACAGATTAACTCAGTTCAAATTCCTTAACAGAGTGCACTATACACCGCTACGACTGTTCAGATATGGGCTCCGTGAGACGGATAGATGTGACAGATGCAATATGGCGGGGGCTGACTTCCTACATGTGGCCTGGCTCTGCCCTGCCGTAGTAAAGTATTGGAGACATATATTTCAGTCCCTCACTGATATCACAGGATTGCCCATTGCTCCTGACCCTCTATTGGCATTGCTGGGATATACGAAGCCGCTTAGAAAAGGTGTTAGAAAGCTAGTCGCCATGGGACTATTATTAGCAAAGCGAAGAATAGCTATGCGATGGATGCGGTGACCCACACCTACCATAGCTGAGTGGGAGAGAGATATGTTGTTTTGCAATACTCAATCTGATGCATATAATGAATTGTTACCTCCTAGTAATAGACCGAAGAGCTTTTGGGGCCTATATACGCAATACACTCTCGCAAGACAAAATGCAGATGATGGTCAAGATTGAACGGACACTGTCAGGGGGTCCCCAGTCTTTGTAATGGGACCAGTTCCGCTGTTGGGATACACTATATGTGCATTACAGTTGATATGTGGAGCCTGTGGTTAACTGTATTACCTGCTGCTGGGTGCGACTTATACCACTGCACGATATGATTTTTATTTGTCAAGTTCTCTTATTGTAGCAAAGTACTGTGATGTATACTTGTTCTTACCAGGGTAAATCAGATGGATATTTTCTTTTGGAACTGATGTGATCCCCATTTCCGGTGCCAGGATGATGCTAACATTTGTGTTAATTATTGATTTTTGTCTTTTTGTTGTTGATTTGTATTTTTGTTTTTATATGTTAAAATCTAATTAAAAAAAAAAAAAATTTAAACTATTGATGTCAACTCTTTTTTAAAGGGTTTCATTGATCACTCTTTACTGACCCACTCTATTAAATACAGATGACAGCCATGTATCTTCCTTTGGACCCTTCGAGCTAAAGCACCTCAAAATGAGGAGTTATCACCAGTACCTACCTCAAATAATAAACACAATCCTTGTCATTGTGAACCGCTACAGTCATTAAATAAACCTGAACTCAACCTCTGGGAGCTATGGCATAGAGCAGATAGGTTTAACATAGATGCAATGTGTAAAATATAAATGCAACACTAAAACAGTAATAAAGTTGAAATGCAAAACAACAAAACTCTCAAAATGGATTGGAAAAATAGTGCGAAATGTTATGAAAAAAATGAAACCTTAATGATAAAAAGTCAAAAGGTTGGTTCGGAGATATCATATTAAGTAGAAATAGCACAGAGAAGCAAAGTGGCAATAATAGCCAATGGTTGTGGTAGAACGTGACCTCAGTGCAATTTGACACTGACCATGATAGAGCAAGGGTCAGATACAATAACATGGTTCGACCTGGTCAAAGATTTTTCCTTCTGACTTTAGTCCTCTTAGTCACAATCCACTGCAGGAAAATACATCTAAAGCCTCCCAGGACTTCAGGGGAGGCACTTGGAGACTCACAGGGTGGCAGTCAGAGATCAACAGGAGGGTCCTGTCCCGGTCCAGTTGCCAATGGTCAGCTGGGCAATTGCAGGAAACAGCCTCTTGTAGTTTGTGTCCCTGTAGCTTTAACAGTAGGTCAGCCTTATTACTCTTGGGCCCAGATTCATAAAGGTTTAGCATTGGGTTAGCGTTACTTTTGTAACGCTAACCCGACGCTAAACCTATTTGGGGGTTAACTAACCAATGCTAATTGATATTAGCATTGGTTTGTGTAGAAAGATAATGCAAAGCAATATGAAACACTTGTGTGAAGGGGGCGTTACATGGGTGGTACATGGACGTTCCCATGACACCACCCATACATTTTTACGCTAAACCCTAATACTAACATTTGTAGACAGGGTTTAGCACCAACAATTAACGCTGCTGAAAAGCAGGCGTTAAAAGAAGGGTTTTCATTTTTCCTTTATTTTCCGACTTTGCATGCATGCTTCACTGTGCAGCACACATACAAAGTAGGAAAAGCTTTGATGGATACGCTTCCTGTACAAAACCTATGCTAGACTCAGGCACGCACCCTAGCACTATGGCGCTAAGGTATGTGCCTGGCACACAGCAGCATAAATCAGTGCTTGCACTAGGTAGATGGGAGGAGAGTGCCATATCTCTGTGAATACGGCACTCTTCTGCTCTCTCAAAGTCATGCAACGCAGTGCAGCCTCTTTGGGGGCTGCGCTGCATTCCGTGATAGTTTTCAGAATCTGGGCCCTTGTGTGAACCTATGGTGTGTAAGGGAAGTGTATATCAGGACCCCCAAAATGTGGAAGTTAATTTTGTGATTAGTGATATCTTTATAAAAAGTGAAGTCCAAGTTAGTTCTCCACAAATTTCTTTAGACCAGTGTTTCCCAAACTGTGGGTCAACACCAACTGGAGGGTCCTGACTGAGACGATTTTTGGTGGGTCATGAAAGTGCAAGCAATAAATATAGATGTCTTTAAATTCTGAATTTATCTTGTCATGCTTGATGAGCTTCAAGACAGTGGTCAAATGCAGCCTATCTCTCCTAACAAATTGCTGCTTATGTTTATTAACACTAGGATTGGTGTTTACAAACTCCTCTCACTTTGCAGACAAATAAAAGTAAAGTGAATTATGTGACAATCTTGCTGAGGTACAGTGTATGTGAATGGAAAGGCTGAAGGATGTCATTTTTTGTTACACACAACAAACTGTAAATACATGCAAATTAACTGTACACATTCAGCATATAGGAAAGCAAAAATGAAGCGATTTTTGTCATTCTGGAGGGTGATTGAAACAAATATTTTAATAGGTCAAACCAAATCATGGCACTTTACTTGGAAATCAACAAATAATACATTTCCACAGAAATATGATTTCCACACATTATCATTTGTGTGCAATACGGTTTCACCTCTCCTTTGTGAGTTCTGCCTCGGAATGGGGGAATACGAGTTTATATTCAAAGTGACCTTGGTTTGGCGATTTAAGGACACGAATGAGTAACAACCAAAACGAGTTTACAGCCAAGAGCGACAAAGAAAGAGGCAGGTTTATACATAGCGGAATGTGACCTTAAGCAAACCATGAATGGCTCGAGAAAGTAGTCGAGGAGAACAGGCTGAATGCCCCATACGGTGCCGCCGACACCCCCGCTCTTGGAAAGCGCTCTTCGGAGTGGCCTGCCTCTCAGTCTGCAGAGAGCCACTTCTCATCCTGACAGCCAGCCATCCCCTGCCAACCTCTTGAAAATCGTTCACGGATCTTCCCACCGAATTTGCACGGAACATTCAAAGCCAAACTTGAAACGCTTCCTATAAAACGGTGCGTTCAGCTGGATGAAAAACGCTGGCGTGGATTAAACCATAAAACAAGATTAATATTTTTTGGTTATGGAAGGGCTTTTGGGACTATGCTCCTCGCCCCCTGTCCAGATGAAAGGGGCGTGTGCCAAAGAGTTGGGATTTTGATACCCCTGAATCCCTTGCTCGGCCTGATTCATCTCACGAGCCGCATCTGCTTCCGCATTACAGGCCTGCACAAAGCCTCTCTTGTTGAGCGGGAGCACCACAGAGGGACCTCGCATCTCTGCCACAGCTGGCTGGTTGCTTCAGGGCCTATGGCCGCTCGGAGCCAGTGGCGCATTGCCATGCAGAAGCGTTTGTCCGAAGGGGCTCCATGTGTAGTAACACACCTGAGAAAGCCTCAATATTGGAAAATAGAGTGCTTGAGGGATGCTGGAGCCACTAAGTTTGTCTTCATGGACAAGAGGTGCAGTGATGTAAGCAGTTGGTGCTAGTGCGTGTATTACCAGAGGGAACTTATGTTCTGTAAGAAGGGCCGTAAGGATAGGGAAAGAGATTCAAGAGTCCTTTTACGTTTGAGTACAGAGGAGGGTGCTTAAGAACAGGGGAGTGTGGACTGAAGAACTATGCCAGCTAGGGAACACTGGAATAGAGAAAGAGAAGGCGGTGTCAGGTAATAGTGGCTACAGGGGCAGAAGGCGAGTGTCTTTTTGCATTCTGCATGTATTAATTTAGCCTTTCATACCCATGATAAAGCGTCAAAGGCATCGCTGACAAGTGGCATGCTACATCATGGTTGAGTGCTTGGTTAGAAAGGTGCTGAATTTGCAGTGTGGCTTATTTGGGAAATATTTTGGTGTCCTGAGTACTTGACCAGAATGATGCTCTTGACGTAGGTTGCAGGGACTATGAGTCTAATGGTGAGAAGACGATGATTGAACATCTGTTCATAGCGCTAGGATGCCTCCTGGTAGCTATGCGCTTTACAAGTGCTTCATAGAATAGAATAGAGTCCTCCTAGGAGTGATGGAAGAGCAGCACATGGGATGCTCTGGACACAGGCAGTCATGTCAAAGCAGTAGCTAATCCCTTCAGGTATGTATTGGGGAGCCATGATCAATGATATCAAGTGTCCATCAGGAAATGGCTTGGAACAACCAAGTCATTCGCAGGAGAAACTCAGCTTTAGTAAATATTCATTAGGGACTACCAGAAGTAACAGAGGAGTGACCTAGATCTACGCAGACTTCAGAGGAGTGACCCAGGTCTGCACAGACTTCAAATGAGTGATCCAGATGTGCACAGACTAAAGGCAGCTGAGGAGCAAGAGGACAGTAGCCTGGATACAGTGATGGAAATGCCACATAAGGTTCATCCACGGACTAGCAGAGAGAACATCAGTCCATGGCCTGCACAGACATGAGCAGGAGGAATGCAGCAATAGTCGAAGCCCTTTAGAGTCTTTTCATAGTCAACAGATGGCCAATCCACAACCATTCCAGTTTATAATCTGGCGTGCACACCCACAAGCAGAGAAACTAGACAAATGGAGGCTTATGTGACAAAGCACAGATTAAGGGAACTGTGGTCTGCTGAATAACTCGTGCAGATGGTATTTACCCCTTTATCATTGAGAATTGAGTGTGTCAGTAAAAGTTCTAGACTTTGTTTGCCAGGGTCCATCCCGGGAGGGCAGAAAGGCGTCCATGGGCATACTCTGGTTAGGGGTGGATAGCATGAACACTCGATAATATTAATGCATGAGTGACAGAGAAGTAGCCCCTGCAAGCACTGGTTAGAAGTAGCCAGAACAGATGTCTTTTAGAGTTCATCAGGGGACAATAGAGCAGCAGGGTCCACCATGCAATGGTTACAGGCAGCCAGGATACTTGTTTAACAAACCTCACTGTAGTGGGAGATGAGTGGCCCGTAGTGTGCATGAGTTACAGCCATAGTAAATGCCTCTATTTGTGTTGCTTTTGTATGTTTCTTCTCTTTGTTGAGATAGCGTCCCATAATTGTTCAGTTTGTTGGAGCAAAGGGGTCTGAATGGTTCCGTATCATTAGCAAAGGAAAAGCCAGGTCTTCAATTCCTCTATGAATTTCAGATGACCTTTTATGTG
The DNA here is from genome assembly GCA_963921515.1 of Calotriton arnoldi. Lineage (NCBI taxonomy): Eukaryota > Metazoa > Chordata > Amphibia > Caudata > Salamandridae > Calotriton > Calotriton arnoldi. The sequence goes on along the minus strand of CAWUFW010001318.1, from coordinate 2,608,096 downwards.
CCTTTCCTTTGTCAGGACTGAGTTCCAGTGTTTAGCTGCTTGTACCGTGAATGAGATTCCACCAATGATATTCTTGTTGTAGGAAAGATAGAGAGCTGAATTGCAACTCTCAAACGGGATGCCCGGTTCTATGCGTATCCTTGGAATTTAGCTTGGATGAACAATGGGCCTTTGTCTTAAATGGTCCTGTGGACAATGAAGGGTGCCTTAAGAAAAGAAGTAGGGCTTTAGGGAGTCAGTGAAATGCCGGAAACAATGGCGTATTGCGTTCCCATGGGCAAAGTTGTGGTGGCTCACTTGCTGCGGCATTTTCCATGCTTTACCATTTCCGCAGTAGAAAGAGTGGTGTCCCCAGGTACTTACCATTTGCATAGTTTACACATGACACAATGTTTGTGATGGTGGCCTTAAGTTTCTGTGGATGTCCTAGGTGTGGGAAGGATGTGCTTAATTTGGGGCAGTGGTTGCAGGTGGTGGGCACAAGCACTCATTTTTGAGGACCAGAGTTTATTTTTCATTATTAGAATAAATCCAGAGCAAGAGAGAGGAAGATGGAAAAAAGGAGAAACAATGAGGCAGGGAAAGACAGGGACTTCCTGAGAAAGGGAGAAATCAGGGGTGAAAAATACCCTGCAAGAGTGAAATAAAGAGAAAGGACGTGTTGGGAGGAAGAAAGAGGTGTGAGGTGGAATCAAGACCAGACAGCAATGGTGTTGGGTAACCTTGGTATTCGGCATCACTGGTGGTAGGTTCGTAGGAAAACATTTGGGCCCTTTGTTTTTATTTACATATTAAGCAATGGAGGAGTTGTATGTAAGTGTTTGTATTATGTAGAAGGTGCTTTTTGTTACTTAATCATTGAGTGATCAAAGAAAGGTTGGTGTCCATAATCACTCATACATTTACAGCTTCATTCGATGTCTATGGAAGGAGTCTCTTGTGGGTGTGCAGGAGCAGAGACACAGGTCATAGCAACAAGAGGAGCAGAAGCAGAGGGATCTGGTCCATATAAGTATTGGAATTATAAAGAGAGACCCAGCTCCTTGTAATAAGGAATACAGAGACATATTCTAGCTCACTGGCTTGTACGTATGAGAAGCTTGTTCATGAGAATATAAGAAGATGCAAGCTGGAATTCTAAAAACGGATACCGAGTACATGTGTTTCTCCCCAAAAGACTCTTAAAAGGATTGAGGATTGGCAGAAAGAGTCACACCTGAGATCTTCAATACCCCTTGCAGACAGGGAGCCATGAACAACACAAAGCAAAAACCTGCTAAGTGGCTAACAAGTCCAGCTAGTTCCCAAGAGAATTCAAGGAGCAATCCCCACAAAAGTTCCCACCCCCGGAGAATGTTCATTCTTAACATGAAACATATGAGAGGTCAACACAAAGCTGGAGCAGAGGGGCAGGAAGAATAATTGAGGATCAGCTACCTACAAACCCTAAGTCTAACAAGGACAAGCTAGCATAACAAGAGGAGACAAAGAAGGCCAAGGAATACCAGCTAAAACAGGACACAGGTACCAGACTGGTGAAAAGCTCACCCCGTAGTCCAGGACCCAGAAATTATGGGGAATAATCTGGGAAATAAACAAATACTTGCTCCCAAACTGCAATTTTATTTTAGCCCTGCAGGGTGCACCATTATCACCCTCTCCTTTTGGGAAATTTTCAATCAACACAAAGAAAACATTCAAGATTCTCGGTCCAGGTAGAATGCACAGCTGTGTTAATCAGAACAAGATCCACTGTTGTCTAAATTCACATTGTAGGGAATTGTTTTGAATTCTTTACATTCTTAGATCAACTTCATGTTATTATCTAAAACATTATTTGGTTCACGATTTATCTTTAATAAATTGTCAAAGAGAAATCATGGTTTTCCCCATTTATTTATTCTTTGAAACATACATAATATCACAATCTCAGCAGATTTCGGGTTAAACTCTTCTTCAGGAGTTAAATGGAAATCAATGTCTGAATCTAAAATGAAAATAATATATTAAATAAGAACATGATGGGAGTACTTTTGTACACTTGAACACTGGCGAAATGCAGCTATGTAATATGATTATGCAGCTTAGTATGTTAAGAAAGGATTGTTGAAAGCGCTTACATAGATAAATTTGACTGAAAGTAGAGGATACAAAAGTTTCTGTTTATTTCCTGAACTCTTACTGCAATGTTCTGCACACCCACAAATAGCAACAACATAATAGTAAAAAGCATGGGGGCACTCATCCAACCTCCAACTATGTGGGTTGAAGCTCTGTAAACATTGTAGGTACACCCCAGCCTGAAGCACAGCAGAAAGCGTAAGGGAAAGAGCCAACACTGAGCCCCTATTGCACTGGGTTTAAAATTTGCAGCCATTTGCATGGGCTCATAGCACAATGCAGGAAACAAACCTCAATCCTGTACAAGCCTAGAAGGACACCATGGAAATGCAGCCAAGCAGAGTAAATAGCACTTCCATGGATTGCCGATTCACCTTAATGTTAGGGGTAGATGAATTGATCTCAAACACTGTTTGGCATGACTTAGGGTTAACCACTTCTCCCACACGTGGCCCCGATGCAGCCTTCTATTTGCGCTGATTGATATGGGACAGACCAAGATTTAGATACTATAGAAAGTAAACCGGGCTAGAGGTCCGTGTTTACTTCCATTTTATGCCACTGCTTTTTTTACCCTGATCCCACGGCTTGCATGGCCAGTGGCAGGGATAGCAAAGGACACACCGGGAAGTGCAAATGTTACCACAGGCTACACCTAATTAATGTCTGCGAACACCACGGTGCACCCAATAATCCCAACATGAAGGCAGCAGGGCCCACACACTGTCAGCTGAACCTGGCCTGCAATCTCAGCAAGGGCCTGTGAAATCAGCAAAAAGGAGGAGGAAACAGTCAAAACTGGGGTATTCTGAGTAGAACTGGTCCGTTTTAGGCACATCTGGATGGGTTAGAGATTACACTTTTTTTCTTTTAGGTAGTCAGTGTGGTGCCTGTTTCCAGGGTGTGGACAGCACTCATGATGTAAGAACTGTTACAAGGACATGACGAGGAGTTCACATATATATTTGTTTTCATCTTTATTTACATTTGAAAACGTGTGGCTCTATGTGTATATTTCCAGTTAAAGTGTATGTGTGTGAGTGCATGTATGTGCCCACTGGTGCATATGGAAATCTGTATCAATGTTTGTATTCTAGTGCTGGGGTCTCCAACCTTTTATGTAAAGACAGCGCTTATGTTCAATAGAGACCATCCTGAGCTGCTAATATTATGAGATAGAGTTTTAATAGTGACCACATAGCCAGGATTACATCAGTGGCCACCATATGCAAGATTATCAGCAGTTTTCACCTCAGTGAATCAGGCATGGTTGCCAGAAGTAATGTAAGAGATACTTTGTCAATTTGGCATGCCTCTGCATGGGTAATACATAACAATGCACATGGCACCAAGTTAATATTCTTAGTAATAGATCCCCTACAACACCAGATGAGTTTTCATTCATTTCATTTCATTTCATTCAAACAATAGCTTTAAATTTACTTTAAAAATTCAACTATTTTTCTTCAAACATCAGTAGACGAGTGCTGAAAATGAACACATTTTCGTCTCCAATACACACTTTTCAATTTTGGTATATATAATAATTTAACCAAGCAAAAGGTTCTAATTCAGGAGGCTGGGCTGCACACAGGAGAGCTACTTAGAGGTAGCTGGGAAGCTACCAGTGGCTCAGGAGCTACTCTTTGGAGAACCCTGTTTTAGTGTTTGTGAGCGGAAGTGGGTACGCCTCAGCAATGATCTCTGTACGCATGGGTGTACGTGTGTGTATGATTTATATGAACTTTGTATGTATCTGTATGACTGGAAGATGTGTTCTTTGTTTTGTACTTATGACTAATTTTGGTGAAAAAAGCACAAAGCGAATGTCTGTGTACCCCTATGTGAGTGGGCGACTGCGCGCACGCACATTTCCTGAGCATGTCCTTGCTGCTGTCCATTTGCATTTTATTTTTAGACTCTGCATCTCTTTCCACGTGTGCGTGCTTAATCTAATAATCTTATCACAGAAACTAAAAAATGAGTTAAACACCCTCATGTGATAAACATTTTAATTTAGATCTGTCAGAGGGCACGAGCACTAGGCAGGAAATCCTGCCCACCTTAGCAGAGATAATGTGTTTAAGTGCAGACTACCTAATTAGTAAAAGATGTGTCTTCGCCGCTTTCTTCTTCCAAAAAGGGGCCCCTCCTTTGTAAGTGAAGGGGAGGTTAAGGAAAGGAATGGCATGATTTTGACAACTTCAACCTCCCCACCCTGTTGCTTTCATTCACTGAACGGCGTAATCAGATGTTGTTTTTTGCTCTTTTTACCTTTTAAATATCAGGCATGTTTGTCGCCTTCTGAAGGTTCTCAACCTGGCGTCCTCGAGATGCCGTTCCACATGCCTCAGCGCGTGCCCCACCACGTGGGCACGCTTCCTTCCGGCATTTCGCAGCAGGAGACCATTATCCAATCAGAACATCCATTCTAGCGACATGATCTCTTAATTAGAGGACATGATTAAACGAACCAGGGATGGAGACTGGAACCAGATACTGGCTCGACCTGCTGGGCTCCGGCGGGTGGAAACACTTAAAGGAACGAGCGGCCAGGTTTGGGCCGGATTCCTTCCAATGTAATGCGCATCTGGGGGGGAAGGCTGGGATACCAACAACACATAAACTAAGGGGAACAGAGTTTCTTAGAAGAATCTTCAAGGAAAGGTCATTGTGAGTGCTTTCCTCTATCTAAATGGATAAACATAGCAGCTTTCTGTGCCAAGAGATGAAATTAGCTGCGAGTGGGACCTGCAGGCAGGTAGCAGGCACGTAAAGCTCATTCATGTTACAAAGAATAGCAAATTCACTTTAAGTTTCTCTGTAGAATTTCGCCCAACTCTGCAGCCGGCTGATCCTTCACTGAGATGAACACTGCATCTCTCAACTGTAACCTGTAAGAACATCTTCTGTTGGAGGTCTGCAAGTGCATTTGAAGTCAGACTTGCAGCATCCCCTCTTTGCCCACCACTAGGACGTAATAATGTTGTGCAAGTCAGATCTGCTGCAGCCAGCAGTGTACCAGGGCTCAGCCCCACGGATCCCATACCGTTTTGACCACATTTGCACCGACGCTGACTATTCCACTGTTAGAAGACAAGTAGAAGTCTGCCTGGGACCCTGCATGTCAATATAGCCTTGCATTGTGGTTCTCACTTGTAGCATTCAAGTGTTGCCCTACAGGTCTAGGCCAGACTTCCACCGTTCCCTTCTGTTGAAGTTCCTCTTCCCAGAACACGATGCTGCCACTGGATTCTACAGGTCCCATAATCTACATGTTGTGGGACCCATAAAATTGTCTTCCAAAGTACCATGTCAGACATGCCGTACTCCGTATATTTCCCGCCTGTGACTCTATTTACAGCTCTCCATGTTCAGCATATTGATGTCCTGAAGCCCCTGACGCCATTATTCCACGCAGTTGTTTGTGCCGATGCACCATAGTTAGACCCAGAACACTCATTGCTGTTGAAGCAGAAGAACCCACTGGCACAGACCTTCCATTGGACTTCAACCCTGACCTCCAGAACCTCCTGCGATCACAACACTGCGACAAATACGTACATTCTGTAATATGTTTCAGTCATCTCATAGTAAATCATTGTGAACCTCTTAGTTCTTTAGCTGTGCTGCTTTGGACAGGCCTGTAATTTCATTGGACCCCGCTTACGTAGCAGAAACACAGTATCTCTGCACCTATCTTTCATAAAGCTGGAACCCCCTCACTCAGCACAGACAGTGTTTCCCTTTGCACACCTTTAACAATCCCAGCTGTTATAAGACTGAGACTACCTCAAACAGACCCTTCTTTGTGTCCCAGTAAAAACCCTTGAGACTGCTGCGGTTAACAGACTGCAAGTGCAACTTAATATAGACTCACAGCATAGACTATTTTCAATGGATAGATTCCCTCCACACAGAACAGTGCATCTTATTACAACACACCAAGTTGTCTGGGAGTGTCCTCTTCTCCCCCTTCCCAGCACACACTCAATATGCAGAGAGAGCATTTTAATACTGTTCTGAGACCCCTCTGCAATTCCAGGAATTAGACTCCTATCACATAGCTCTTGCAACAAACCTGCTTTTCCAGACCTGTTGCCCGCACACAGCACATCCCACTCATCTGATTATAGAGATGTAACACTCCTGCTATAAGGGCGCCAAAACCCTCCTCAAGAAAGCACTGCCAGTACACCTTACTCAGCAGAGTTTGCATCCCTCTATACAGACCGGGAACACTGCGAAAAGGGTCCTCACAAAGCATGCCAAGTATATTTTAATGCAAGCATGCAACACCCTTTATTTTAAAAGATTGATACATCTCAGAAAGTACTGCCAGTGCAACTTAAAAAAGAACTATGACACAGCTTCTATTCCAGGGACAAGTTCCTCTCACATAATACCAATGTGCTACTATTTTAAAATTGGGAACCATTCTCAAGATGTATAGGGTCTTAATGCATACATTCAACAAACTTTAAAATCCACAAATTTACCATCTTTTGCAGAACAACCCTGTGGAGCTTCAAAAAGAGTCACGAGGTAAAGGGGTGGTCCCAGTAGTCAGGACTTTGTAGAAGGAAGCAACTGGAGCAGGTGGGCGGGGACTGATTCCTCTGAGCCACTGCCCTTAGCAGGATCTAAGCGTGAGTTAGAACCATTTCCCGCTACAGAAAAGTGCCACCAAACTTTGGAAGCTGTCAAAATGTTAAAATAAATTATGGGAAGTTGCACACTTCTAGTAAAAACTATGACTGCACCTGCCAAAATTGAAGGAAATCTTTATACATATTCGGAACAAAAACGTTTGAAAAAGTATGGTTCATTCACTTCTAATAATGAAAGTGCACGTTGTCTAGGAACAAATTCTGGGTCACGAGGATGCCTCATTATGAAAAGTAGAAAGGGCAGGGGTCTCTGGGTTCAAAGAGAAGCATTGGGTGAGGACAGGTGGGAAGCACAAGGTAGGCTGTTTCTCTCTTGCGATGTCAAGGCAGCATCCTAGGAAGTGCTTGCCACTCACCCTTGCTTGTTCAGGGTACCAATCTAGTCAGGTTACGAGCCACAACCCAAGTAGGGCTCTTCCGACTGCTGCTTGCCCTCCTTTGTGAGCCTTTGGGGCACGAGAGGGACTTGGGGCATGACACTTACTAAAAATGTTGGCTTCCTTCAAACAAGCAGAAGAAGGTGGAATATGGGCCTTTTAGAGATTGTGTAGTTTATGCTTAGGTTGTCAGCCTTGATTGCTTGTTCACTTCCTCCCTTGTTCATGGAGCATACATGTTCAACTGTATGCAGTATCATTGTCTTTAAAAAAAAGTGCATAGCTACTGTGCATGCCATTAATTGCATTCTTTCCCTCACGGCATCCTATTACTCACTCAGCATAATTTCTGCCTTGTAAATGTTGTCATATGGATTACTGGACCTTCTCTGATTGTCTCCTTTTTAGGTCGAGCCTAGAGCAGCGCTGCTCTAGTAAAACGACCTCTTGGAATCGCTCTGGACTTTTTACACGCTCGTGCGTGCGAAAAGGCCTACGGCTTGCGGTTACGAGCAGCAGCGCGCAGTGTGCAATCTGTCAGATTTCACACTCGCGTGCAGCTGCTTTCACTTCACGGTCGCTTTAACTTTTCTACAATTTGCATTCGGTTGTAAGCTGCAGTGAATCCAATGCTTGCCATCCATATCTAGTGTCAGTTGTAGCTCTTGCTTCCTAGTACTACATGCAGTCCTAAGTGGATATATATATTATATTATGAGACTCGTATACTCTCTTTTTTTGTTTTTTCCACCAACGCTTCTGGGAATTGTGGTGAGTATTTAAAAGCTTTTATTGATGAGATGGGCTTTTTGTATTCAAATTGACGTGAAAAAGGGACTCCCCTACCGTGAGCAATACCGTTTCGTCGAAACACGCGGGTGGTTTAATGTTCTGTCCGAATAAAACTGCCACAACTAAGTTCATCGAATGCAGCGATTTTTTTTGTTTTGGAAGAAATATTGGGGAATTACGGTCCTCCTCCCACTTCTGCACTAGCTGTTAGGCGCGCCCCTATCTAACTATCTATCAATCTACCTATCAATGTATAAATGTGTGTACTTAAACCTCGACCTACCACTGACCCCTTAATATCACTTTCCTTAACCCTTAAACCGCATTTTCTAAATGACATAAATATTGAAACAAAAAGCTCTTAAAAAGGACTCGGTGTACTTAATGGCCATGTAAGACTTGTGTTGTAATCGACATCATGTAAAACGCCACGGTGTAAAAGTTACATACCCCATGGGGCCAGTGTCAGTTTCCCTGTGTGTTGCCATTTCTTGCTTTCCCCGTGTGCTGCCACTTCTCATTTTCACATTGTGAGGCCAGGACTGGCTTTCCCTGTGTGGTACCTACTTGTAGAGGCTTTCCCTGTGCTCTGTCATCGATAGCTTTTGCCGTGTGGTTCCGGCCCTGTGTGTGGTGATGTTTATTGCCGTCCCGTGAGGTGCCAGTTCTCGCCTTCACATGTGGTGCCAGTGGTAGCTATATCTCCACGTGGTGCACATGGCTGCTGTCCCCGTGTGCTGCCAGTGGTTCTGTCCCCGTGTGCTGCCAGTGGTTCTGTCCCCGTGTGGTGCCAGTGGTTCTCTCCCTGTGTGGTTCCAGTTCTCGCCTTCTTGTGTGGTGCCAGTGGTTGCTGTCCCCCCGTGGTGCCAGTGGTTGCTGTCCCCCCGTGGTGCCAGAGATAACTTTCTCGTGTGATGCCAGTGCTAGCTGCCCGCATGCACTCTACTCAATGCAACATAAATACACTCCACATAATACCACTCAGAGCCACATAATTATATGCCACATAATTACACTGCACTCAATGCAACATGCACTCCACATAATACCAATCAGTGCCACCTAATTACACGCCACATAATTACTCTACTAAATGCAACATAAATACATTCCACATAATACCACTCCATGCCACATAAATACACGCCACATAATTACACTCTACTCAATGCAACATAAATACACTCCACAAAATACCACTCAGTGCCACATAATTATATGCTACATAATTATACTGCACTCAATGCAACATACACTCCAAAAAATACCACTCAGTGCCACATAATTACACGCCATATATTACACTCTACTGAATGCCACATACACTCCACATAATACCACTCAGTGCCACATAATTACACGCCACATAATTATACTCTACTCAATGCAACATAAATACACTCCACATAATACCACTCAGTGCCACATAATAACACGCCACATAATTACACTCTACTCAATGCAATATAAATACACTCCACATAATACCACTCAGTACCACATAATTACACACCATGTAATTACACTCTACTCAATGCAACATAAATACACTCCACATAATACCACTCAGTACCACATAATCACACGTCACAATTACACTCTATTCAATGCAACATAAATACACTCCACATAATACCACTTAGTGCCACATAATTACACACCACATAATTACACTCTACTCAATGCAACATAAATACACTCCACATAATGCCACTCAGTACCACATAATTACACATCACATAATTACACTCTATTCAATGCAACATAAATACACTCCACATAATAACACTGTGCCACATAATTACACACCACATAATTACACTCTACTCAATGCAACATAAATACACTCCACATACCACTCAGTACCACATAATTACAAGCCACATAATTACACTCTACTCAATGCAACCTAAATGCACTCCACATAATACCACTCAGTGCCACATAATTACACGCCACATAATTACTCTGCACTCAATGCAACATACACTCCAAAAAAATACCACTCAGTGCCACATAATTACACGCCATATATTACACTCTACTGAATGCCACATACACTCCACATAATACCACTCAGTGCCACATAATTACACGCCACATAATTACACTCTACTCAATGCAACATAAATACACTCCACATAATAACACTGTGCCACATAATTACACACCACATAATTACACTCTACTCAATGCAACATAAATACACTCCACATACCACTCAGTACCACATAATTACAAGCCACATAATTACACTCTACTCAATGCAACATAAATACACTCCACAAAATACCACTCAGTGCCACATAATTATATGCTACATAATTATACTGCACTCAATGCAACATACACTCCAAAAAAATACCACTCAGTGCCACATAATTACACGCCATATATTACACTCTACTGAATGCCACATACACTCCACATAATACCACTCAGTGCCACATAATTACACGCCACATAATTACACTCTACTCAATGCAACATAAATACACTCCACATAATACCACTCAGTGCCACATAATAACACACCACATAATTACACTCTACTCAATGCAATATAAATACACTTCACATAATACCACTCAGTACCACATAATTACACACCATGTAATTACACTCTACTCAATGCAACATAAATACACTCCACATACCACTCAGTGCCACATAATTACACGCCACATAATTACACTCTACTCAATGCAACATAAATACACTCCACATAATACCACTCAGTACCACATAATCACACGTCACAATTACACTCTATTCAATGCAACATAAATACACTCCACATAATACCACTCAGTGCCACATAATTACACACCACATAATTACACTCTACTCAATGCAACATAAATACACTCCACATAATGCCACTCAGTACCACATAATTACACGTCACATAATTACACTCTATTCAATGCAACATAAATACACTCCACATAATAACACTGTGCCACATAATTACACACCACATAATTACACTCTACTCAATGCAACATAAATACACTCCACATAATACCACTCAGTGTGACATAGTTACATGCCACATAATTACACTCTACTCAATGCAACATAAATACACTCCACATACCACTCAGTACCACATAATTACAAGCCACATAATTACACTCTACTCAATGCAACCTAAATGCACTCCACATAATAACACTCAGTGCCACATAATTACACGCCACATAATTACACTCTACTCAATGCAACATAAATACACTCCATATAATACCACTCAGTGCCACATAACTACACGCCACTTATTTGCACTCTACTCAATGCAACATAAATACACTCCACATACCACTCAGTGCCACATAATTACACGCCACATAATTACACTCTACTCAATGCAACATAAATACACTCCATATAATACCACTCAGTGCCACATAACTACACGCCACATATTTACATTCTACTCAATGCAACATAAATACACGCAACATAATACCACTCAATACCACATAATTACACGTCACATAATTACACTCTATTAAATGCAACATAAATACAGTCCACATAATACCACTGTGCCACATAATTACACGCCACATCATTACACTCTACTCAATGCAACATAAATACACTCCACATAATACCACTCAGTGCCACATAATTACACGCCACATAATTGCACTCTACTCAATGCAACATAAATACACTCCACATACCACTCAGTGCCACATAATTACACGCCACATAATTACACTCTACTCAATGCAACATAAATACACTCCATATAATACCACTCAGTGCCACATAACTACACGCCACATATTTACATTCTACTCAATGCAACATAAATACACTCAACATAATACCACTCAATACCACATAATTACACGTCACATAATTACACTCTATTAAATGCAACATAAATACAGTCCACATAATACCACTGTGCCACATAATTACATGCCACATCATTACACTCTACTCAATGCAACATAAATACACTCCACATAATACCACTCAGTGCCACATAATTACACGCCACATAATTGCACTCTACTCAATGCAACATAAATACACTCCTCATAAATGCACTCTATGCCACATACCACCAATCAACACAAATGCACTCCACACCATGACACAATTTCACTAAGCATAATTTCACTCAACACCACAGTTCCATGCCACACAATTCAACTCCACACATTTCCAATACACACCACATAATTACACACCAAACAACATATTTCAACTCCACTACTCCACAATCCACAACATACCTCCAATCCACACCATATAGTGGCACCACCTGAGCACCAACCATCACTCACCACCACCATTTTGCATCAGTGCACCACCTAAGCATCACCTAAGCATCACGTCAGTCTGCCTTTGGAATCTGGCATCTGTTGATTCTCCCCTAGTGTCCGTCCGCTGCTCGTGTTCTAATTAAATTACTGTTTCACAACCTCCACTCCCCCTCTATTTATGTCCCGCTCCCCCATAACAAAAAAAATTATAACAAACAAGCATGACAACAGGCAGGAAAAAGTTGCCAGCAGTGCAAGTACAAAAAAACTAGAAGACATTTTTTATGTTAAAATCTTTTTTTAATCAGGTTGTTCAGTTGTATATAATGTCGTCTTGGTTTGTATAAAGGTAACAAAAATGCTTAACACTTTTTGTTATAACTTTTCGACATCATGCACAGCAGCCACAATGCTCTACAACAGTGGTTCCCAAACTGGGGTCCACGGACCCCCAGGGGTCCCTGACACATTACCAGGGGGTCCGCTGGCAGCTGTCTTAAAAGCAATGCAAAGTTCCTTGTATAATTTGCAGTTTTACGACAACAATAAAAGTGTCAAGATAACTCGAGTGATTAATGTACCTGCTGGAGAGAGATGGTAGGTAGCGCAGAGGGTTAATATGCCTGCTCCAAAGAATGTGTACCATGCATTTTTAATAAAACAGTATTTTATGTGCATAGCTTAGTGGGTTACTGCTTTTGTCACAGAGATTCTTTTGTTACTGTGCAGTTCATAAGTTACAATCATAATCTAGCACCGTCAGCTATGAACTGCCGTCAAAGAGCTGCATACAAACTGCATGGTACAAGTTAGTATGCCATCTTTTTTCCCAGTCTTTCATTATCCTGATGCTGCCAAAAAGGTATGTTTGGGTAGAATTAAATTGTTATAATTAAAGTCAACGCTAACCACTGTGTTACATTCTGAAACCAGATTTTGTGCTTCTCCAAATCAAGCACTCTTAAAAAATGCTTACCAGTATGGATGACATGTGAATCCTACACCTTGAAGTCCCCTTTCCCCTATGTAACATTTTCTATACACTGATTTACACACGTATGATTCATTGGGGAGATTTACAAAGCTTTTGCGCCATGTTTGCGTCACAAAAGTGACACAAAACAACGCAAAATCTTTTTTTGTAATTTACTTTCCAGCACTAAACTTGTTCCCATGCAACCACCCAAGGTTTCTCACGATAAACCCAATTTACTAAAAACAGCAGATTGGGTTTAGCGTGAGAACACTGCGCCCTTTTCAACTAGGCACAAGGAAGGAGAAATTCTTTAATTTCTCCTTCCTTTTCCGACTTTGCATGCGGGCTGCACTGTGCAGCACGCCTATAAAGTGGGAAAAGCTTTCCCTCATGTCTAGCATAGTATTTTGTACAGGAAGGGTACCCTTCCTGTACAAAACCTATGCTACACTCATGCACACACCTTAGCACTACAGCGCTAAGGTGTGTGCATGGCGCGAGCTACTGAAATCAGCGCCGGCGCAAGAGAAAGGGGAGGAGAGAGCCATAGCTTTGGAAATATGGCGCTCTCCTGCTCCTCTCCCTGTCGCAGCAACGCAGCGCAGCCTCGCGGGGGCTGCGCTGCATTGCGCAACTTTTTGTAAATCTCCCCATTGTTTTTGTATGTGTGTGATGTAAAGTGCTCTGACACCCTACACTAGTATGAGAGATGCTATAAAACAAATGAAATACATGTGACAGAGGTGCTATGGGAAGAAGAGAGGCACTGTTGGAGGATGATAGGGAGGGATTGATGGAAGAGCCCAAAAAAGATTGTTGTATTGGTGCATAGTAAGGTCATCATTTACTATGCTTTGAAAGCGAATACAATTCAATATATAATTACAAATGTGTTGTAGAATGCACCATTTTTCCTCAAATTTTCTTGGTGGGAGAGCCCCCCAAAGTCCGCTTTGTAGTGGCCAGGCTCACTCACTGCACTTGATGTGCACCGTACGGGGACTGGCCCAACAACATTTGCCAGGGCTGCTTTGGGTTCCAGTCCGGCCCCATCAGGAGCAGGAGCCTCATACTCTAAAATAAAGCCAAATATTGAAAAGTTAGTCGCCGAGATGCAGCACCAACCTTCCTATTAAAATTTTTCGATTTTGCAAATTTTTTCAATATAAAATACTAAAAGCTTTAGTAATTTGGGTATCTGTTTGGTGCGCACACGTGTGTTTATTTTTTTCGAATTACTGTTTTAATGTTTTAAATTTAAATCGTACGAATTGCTTGGGGGTCCTCGGCTTCCAGTAGTGACTCAATAGGGGTCCTCAGGAGTCAAAAGTTTGGGAACCACTGCTCTACAACATAGCCAAAAGTTCTGGCTAAACACATAAGGTCCCAAAGGCGAGACCTATTGGCTATGCCAATGCTTGTTAATATATACACACGTAGCATCCCACTGCCCATATGGCTAGGCTGGTATTCTGTGGCTGCCTACATATTAGCCCTTAGCATAATCTTCTATTTCTCACATATCCTCTCCCAGCATACTGTCAGGCTCTGCATCCCATAACACGATAATCACACCTCAGTGGTAATTTTGCACAACATGAAAAGACTTCCAACATAGGCTCAAAACAAAAAGAAAGCCATTCTAAACACGCACTCTACATCATGAGGCTTGCTATCCACCAGGGTAAGCATTTTACCACTCTACATAGGGGTAGTAATCGCTATACAAATGCTTCAATACAATACAATGATTACAAGTAATTCACTCCTACTTTAAAGAACAGGACAATAATAATACAGGATTACCCCACTATAGCTATTCAGCCTCTGTGGGACTCACCAAAGATATCCATAAATCTGAAGTATGCTTTTACTGAAAGAATGGAATTTCCAGTGATCTCCAGTGTTCTAGAATAAGAGAATGGCAAGGATGGATATTAATGTCTCAAAGTTAATATGCTACCAAATATACATATGAATAAAAGACTGAAAAATTTGGCGGGAGCAGAGTTAAAGTTAAAGCTGAAGACTGATGTCATAAGCCAGAGACAAGTGCATTAGATATAAAAGAACTGGCACACAATCTATTGAAAATTGAGAAATCCATGATCAAGCAGCTATGCAAAGTGTGGAGGAGAAACTTACCAATCCAAAAAGATTGAAGAACTATGATAAGTATCTATTACTACACCGCACATGGTGCTTAAACTAGATGTATCTCCCTTTTTACAATATAAAGCTTATATTGGATTCAAATGAAATCAAGTAAATTATATAAGAAAGAAGGCTCATGTGTCTGAAATGGAAAAAGGACCGTGGTGAATCAGCAGCCCTGATCCTCCTTGACCTGTGAGCGGCCCTCGATATAGTCTCCCACCACCTCCTCATCCAAAGACTCCATCACATCGGCATCTATGGCAACACCCTCAAGCTACTATCCTCTTTTCTCACTGGACACATGCAAAGAATCTGCCTCCCACCGTACATTTCGACCCCAAGAGCATCATCTGCGGCATACCCCAGGGCTCCTCACTCAGCCCCACACTGTTCAATGTCTACATGACTCCGCTGGCACCCATTGCACACAGCCACGGGTACAACATCCTCTTCTACACCGATGACACACAACTCATCCTCTCCCTCACCGAAGACACAGACACCACCAGAGCGAACTTCCGGAATGCCATGACAAATGTCGCCGACTGGATGAGACCCAACTGCCTCAAACTCAACACAGACAAAACTGAAGTTCTCTTCAGATGAACCCCCTCACCGTGGGATGACTCCTGGTGGCCCTCTTCCCTTGGACCACCACCCACCCTCACCCCCACACCAGCAACCTCGGTATCATCCTCGACAACAAACTCATCATGAGACGACGGATCAACTTGGTCGCCTCCACCTGCTTCACCACCCTCAGAATACTCTGCAAAGTCTTCAGATGGATCCCAACCAACACCAGAAGAACTGTCACACAAGCACTCATCACCAGTAGTCTCGGCTACGGGAAGGCCCACTACGCTGGAAACACCACTCTCCTCCTCAAACGACTCAAAACAATCCAGAACACAGCAACAAGAATCATCCTGGACCTACCCAGATGATCCCAGATCACCCCCACCTCCGTAGCCTGCACTGGCTCCCCGTCAAGAAGAGATGCCACTTCAAGCTACTCGGGCACACCTACAAAGCCCTCCACAAAACAGGACCAGAATACCTGAACAACCGCCTGACCTTCCATCAGCCCACCAGACATCTGCAGTCCACCTCCCTGGCCCTCGCCTCCGTCCCCCGCATCCATAGTACTCGAGCCGGAGGACGTTCCTTCTCCCATCTCGCCGCCAAAGCCTTGAACAACCTCCCCATCCACTTCTGAACGTCCTGGCATATGTAAAACTATGTAAAAAATATGATTGGCATAGGCATTGGAATTTAATACACTTGGCGTAACAAAAGTTCATACATGTTATGTGGCCCAATTCACAAACTCAATTTTGGAGTACGTTTAGTAGTATTACTAATGTACTACAAAATGCAATTGACAAGACTGTATGGAGACCTCTGCCTCCTCCACTTCTATCATTTCTGTGAGGCAATCACCACACATACCTGGAGATCTCAGCATATGTAGGCCTACATTTTAGTAGTATATATGGAAGGGACCAAGGGGAGTGGCTGGAAAATGGTGACTGCTTACTCCTAAATGGGTGGCATTTAGGGAGGAATAGGGAGAGATTTGGGGGGGAACATGCAATTCATATAGTCACTGATAAAAACAAAGGTTAAAGTGACTTTACAGTAAGGTGAATATCTCAGTGACAACATTAACGTTTTCAACTAAAAAACACAGAAATTTACCAGTTATAGTTACCAGAGCTAACTATAACTTGCGCCCCTGCCATGCACTGCATGCCCCCCCCCTCCAAGAGCCTATTTTGGCCCCAGGGGCCTCCCTCAGGGCCTTCATTATTTAAAGGTGGATGTCCTAGGGCCCACCCGGGGCACACACCAAGCACAACGTTGGGGCAGCGGGGGGGAGTCCCAGGGCCCCAACTACTCCCTACATGCTGTGGAAGCTGGCATTGCTCCCACCCAGAGGGAGCCGTTATTTATGCTGCTCCCTCTTGGCAGGAACAATCTATTGTTCTGTTTCCCTGCCCGCATCAGTGCAAGCAGGGAAACAGATCACAAGTCTGCTCCTAGACGGCCAAAGCATTTTTAGAGCTCCCGCCCAATGGGAACAGACTTTGGGGCCGATTCCGATTCCGGCAGGAAATCTCCCCGACCGAGCCGGACCCGGAGAGAATTCCGACCGAATCGGACTCTGGCAGTCCGACCGAATGAGTACGATGCGCACGCATGCTATCGGACTCGAGTCGGTCGGACTCCCATTGAAGTCAATGGGAGCCTGTCGTACAAGGCGTACGCGGGCTCCCATTGACTCAATGGGTGCGAGGCGGTCAAGGGCGCCCCCTACAGTGTGTACGCGTCCATGCGCATCGCGGCGTACATGCACAGGTAGGGGGGACCCATGGGTCCCCCCTGTGTGCGACTCGCGCGCCTACGCGTACAGGGGGGTCCGACGCGGACCCCCAAAGTCCGGCTCCGACAGCTTTTTTGAGCCGGACGGCGCGAGTCGATCGGACTGCTCGCGGCGCGCATCGTACTTACCCGGCCGGGAAACGTCTCCATAGCGCGGTGCGAGTCGTGTCCATGCGAGTCGGTCGGAGCGTGTTGAAGCCGCGTTCGAGTCGGTCGGCGATTTCGCGGGTGCTTGCATCGTACTCGCTCGGCCGGACCCGCGTACGATTCGGTCGGTAAACAGGGCTCCGAATCGGATCCGGTGAATCCGAATCCGATTCGGAGCACTACCGGCCGAGATCGGAATTGGCCCCTTTGTGTTTGCTCCTGTTTAGCTGCAGATTTGAAAATACTCCCACCAGACGAGAGCAAACTCATGTTTCCCTGCCTGCACCGTTGCAAGCAGGGAAACCACTGTGTCTGGGGATGGGCTTTTTTTGGAAAGTTTTGTCAAACGGAGCCAAAGTTATTAGCAAACCAAAAAATGCTTTGTCTATGGAAATGCAATCCTAACTATAACTACCCAGTGGTGACTATATCATAATTGAAACTAGATATTAAATTATAGTTTTACACTTTTAATAAAATCATTAAAAAGGATTTACATTTTTTCAACATGTAACTTCCTACACAATGTATAACATATTATATAAAAATAAAAATATCAATATGTTTGGGAATTTTATATTTAAAATTATTCTTTAGAAAATAGTATTTGTAAATTAAATAAATGTATTTCAATTCATTTAATTAATTATTTAATACACATTTTATATAATGAATACATTTGCTGTAGCATTTTATATTGTTATGTATAGGTTACTAATAAATATTTTAAATGATCTTACGTATGTATTTTACATGGAAGGTTTTGATTATTTTTTCAAAAAAGACTCATAAACTTCTATAATTTCCCCTATGCTTTCCCATAGGGATGTATTCACCACAGGTGTGTAATTCTCCACCTACATGTGAAAAGCTGCTAGCAGTAACTTTAGACACATACATTCTGTTGTAGGAGGCTCCACCAGTGGTTTGTAGACATGTAAGTCCACATTTAGGTTTAAATCTAAAATCAGAAATGATGAATAGCAAAAAGATTTACACCTAAGTGCAGTGATAGATTTACACATGCACAAATCTACTTGCATAAATTAACCTTTGTAAATCAGCCCCTTTATGTTCAAGACTCAAAAGCCCTGCTATTTTTCTTAAATGTATTTCTATACCAAGAAACAATACTTACCGAGTGCAGAAGAATGCTGGGAATGAATTATAGTTGCAAATTGAAAAGATTTTTTCATACTACATTGATACAAGTCTCAAGCACTGGAATATTCTCCTGTTTTTCGAGAAAATGGTAAATCTGGAGGATGATTCGCTGGAAGCACAAAGACAACGCAGATAGTTACTTTATCCCACTGTTTATGGTGTTAACCTTCAAAATCAGTGCATTTCTCTCTGGAGTAAAAGGCATGCAATGAAACCTCCCCTCAGATTCTTAACTACCACATCCGGTATGGTCCATTGTATCTGGTTCTCTGTGTGTAGTTGCTGCATACAATGTCCCCCCAATGGCACTGTTATCATTTTGCACTGAATCCTTGATTTATGCGATACAGTTCTTTTTCTGATTTCTTAGTTCATTTTAGCAATATATAGTTTGTTTCTTTTGGTTTCTTTCATTTTGATCAAATACTGACCATTCTCCACATTTGTGATGCCCCTGAGGGGATAAGAGGTTCCGTATCATTCTTAAGTCTCTTTGGATTGATGAATAATGTTCCATATAGGCCCTAATTAGAAGTAATATAAAAATTGGCATTTGTACTTCACATTTCAAAGTGGATACGGTTTGCCAGTTCTGATTAATGATCATTTTAAAATGATTGGTTCTGGGGCAGAATGTGGTGATACAATGATTGGTAGTTTGCCTTCTTTGACTGGTTTTCTATGGGAGTTTCTCGTCGACCATGCCCTTAAACACAAGTTATTTAGTAGTTTCTTTGGATGACACCTTTAATTTAATTTCATATTGAATTCCTCGGAATGTTTGAAATAATCTTTCTTATTTGTGCAATTCCTACATATTCGTAAGAAATTGACAACAAGCGAGATTATTATCACCAAGGCATCTTGGATAAGAGCTCTCATATCATAGCAAGTAATTCCTACTAGTAGGTTTAGGTTTACGGAAAAATATATAAAACAATTCGGAGTTTTATATAGCGTGAACTCGACCCGAAGGTATCAGATCACTTTACATAAGCACCAGTTCCGTTACAGAAGGACACATTCATTTTTGTTAGGCATGGGGAGATTAAGTGATTTCCCCAGAATCACAGGATGTTTAGTGTCGCTGCCGGGACTCGGACCTGGTTCCCCAGATTCAAGCCATTTAGCCACATCCAGTGATGAGTGCCGTTTTTAGAACGGTTATTATCCAACTTTTCTTGGTTAGCGTTCTTGGATTTATATTTGTCCGTATGAGAAATACAGCAAAATATTGAACATATTTTTTTTAAAAACATGAAAATATCTATGCATTTTTCATTATATCTTCAGGTTGTTATGAGATATTGATATGGGGTTTGCACAAAAGCATAGCCCTGAATGATCTGAAAAATAAAAATGTATATAGCTTTTATAGGTGGACAAAGAGACCAAAGAAGTTCCTTTGCTTGAACAACTAATATTGATCGTTGAAAATGATTACAACACAGAGGTGCGGAAACACACAAGGAGTGAAAGAGTTAAAGTTTGCCCCAGTCAACCACCAATTTTGGGAAACTGATTTAATAAACGCATCCTACAGGAAGGTCACTACCAAGTTTACTCGTTTGCTCACCCGTCTTTAGTAAAATCCAACTTCACATTTTCCCCATTGGGGCAGATTTACAAGCCCCTTGCGCCACTTTTGCGTCACTTTTAACATGGGAAAAGTGACGCAAAAGTGGCGCAAGGGGCTTGTAAATCTGCTCCATTGTTTCCTATTTAAGGGGATTTTTTGTGAGGAAACTGCACCAATTTTAAAATGATTAAGAGTGATGTTACCCACATCGTGGAGATCTGTCTCCAGTTCCACAAAAGATGGCGACTCATTTAGGGCTATTTTAGGAGAAGCCACTGTTTTGTTAGACTTTATTCAGCAAAGAAGAAATGCGCAAGAGCCAGCTCCGAGGCGCCATGCATTCGACCTGCTGCCTGATTGATGAATAAATATGTAAACAAAGACAGCAGATAATGACATAAAGACTATCTAGGTTGGCCGCTTCCTTCCTGCTCTTCTGCTCTCAACAAATAAACCATTCTGGCTTCTTCCTTCTTAGTAATACCGCTGCCTACTGCCGCAGCAGGTATTTTTCACTCATTTCCTGATGCACTGTTTTTGTCTTTACAGAGTCAGAAATGTGAGGCCCATTAAAGTCATTTGTGTCTTGCCCACAGATGGAGGGCCAAAATGCGGAGCAGCCTGCAGAATGCTTTCAAGTCATTGAGGTGTAGTGCTCTGAGTGTTAGGATTGTCACTGCAGCCTAGCAGGCCCGAGCAAAGGCAATAAAGAAATCCCCTGCTTAGCTCTCAAGCATGCTTGTCTTCAGTGGAATGACCATATTCATATATCCCAGCTCTCTGGTGGTACAGGCTAGCCTTTTGCTTTTATAGGTTTAGCCTCCGATAGAGTGTAGCTTGAATTGCCTTACATACAATATTAAGATCTGTAAAAATTGGAGTCATTCTTTGTAATTGTTTTTATTATTTTTACCAGCATAAACGAGAAATACAACGTGTGGTAGTACACACGACAAAGTGAAAGAAATAGAATGGTCCATGCCACTGTTACAGCGTATTACATTTCGAATAACAATGCAAGTTATGTTTACATTATTAATGCCCAGTTCCATCAAGTTAGTACGTCCCCAAGTCCCCAGGGAGAGTAAAGCATCGTGGGTTGTTGTGCGCCTCTTGTGTGGTTTAGTGGTCAGTTAGCACCAGCCTCCGCTGTATCCGCTGTGGGAGCTGCCGATTGTGCCTGCAGGTAGTGTTGCAGGGGGCCACAAATGTCTCGTGGACGCAACGATATTGGTAACAGCTCTGCGTATGTGTTCAGTTGTTCTTGGCAAAATGTGAGGTCCTGCAACCATTCTTTAAATTTGGGTGCCCTCCCTCTTCCCCACCTGCATGCCACTCGTCTCTTAGCGATCAGAAGTGCTATCGATGTATACCGCCTATATCGTATATCTAGCTCCTTGGTGTAGCCTAATATCGTGACTAGTGGGGTAGCTGGGATGTGCAGGCCAGTCATCTGGTCGAGCGCCTCTAAGACATCCGTCCAGAAGTGCTGAACTGGGGCGCAGTCCCAGGCTATGTGTTGAAAGTCCGCCCCCTCTGTCCCACACCTGTCGCAGCGATCTGTATTCCTAAGGCGAAAGCGCATGAGTTTCGCGGGGGTGTAGTACAGCCGGTGCAGGTACTTATAGTGGATTATTCGCAATCTGCTACTGGCGGATATTTTCCCAGTCTGCAGGCAGCAGTAAGTCCATTGGTCATCCGTGAGGGGAAAGCCTAGCTCTTCCTCCCAATGTTTCCGCGCGGTAGGGGTAGCGTGTGTACAGTCAGTCTGGGTAGTGCGATATAGCATGGAGACCACGTGTGTGGGGGTCTCTTTTTGTAGCAGGGAATGTAGGGGGCCCATGATGAGAGGTTCATCTGGAAAGTCAGGGGTAAGAGACTTAACATCCTGTCGTAGCCGAATGTACAGAAAGAGTTCTAGTGGTGTTGGGGTGGAGTCCCCAAAGAACTCCTCTCGGGTGCGAAATTTGCAGTGTTTATATAAGTCTCCCCATGTTAGAGCAGAGAATTTCCTGAGCATTTGCCGGCAGCCTCCCTCCTGAGTGACAGGGAGGTCTAATCTACCTGCAAGGGGCAGCAAGGGGGAGTACAGTAGGTCCAGTTTGAGTCTGCGGGCCGGAACTCCCCAGGCTTTGTTCGTGCATTCTACCGTGGTTGAAGTGGTGTGGGCGTGGGTGGGAGGTGAGCTAAGGTAGGCCGAGCTAGGGGTGGAAGACATATATCCATCTTCTACTGCAAGGTGGGGCATGTAGGGTGGGGGGTTCATCCAATACGCTGCATAGTGGTCTTGGGCGCAGCTGAAATATAGCTTCATGTCTGGGATTTCGAACCCTCCAGCAGCAAATGGGCGGGTAAGAGTGTCCCAGTTGAGTCTAGGTTGTTTCCCTCCCCATGTCAAGCGGAGGAGTTGGGATTTCAAGGTTTTGAAGAAATAGCCACTGGGGGCGTATGGAATATTGAGAAAGAGGTATAAAAATTTGGGGAGAATCACCATCTTTATGAGTGACGTTCTGCCAGCCATAGAGAGTGGCATGGCTATCCATCGTGTAATGTTCTCAATGATGAGGTCTAGAGCCCGCCCGTAGTTGGCTCTAATTAATTCATCCCTATCCCTCGTGATTGCTATGCCCAAGTAAGTGACCGTGTCGCACACCAAGCAAGGGGGAAGTCCGGGTCGAAGCGGGCGGTAGCTGCGGTGAGAGGGAATATTTGGGATTTCCCCCAGTTTATGTTGACGCCAGATAAGTTCCCAAAGTGTATGAGGACACGAAGGATCGGTTTCAGACTGTCTTCAGGGTTGCGAAGCTAGAGAGTGGGGTCGTCTGCATATAAGGATATTAGGAGTTGCCATTCGGGGTATATGAGGGCGAAATCGCGATGATATTGGCGCAGTTTTGCTGCCAGAGGCTCTATAGCGAGGGCGAAAAGGAGGGGCGACTGGGGGCACCCCTGCCTCGTTCCTCTCGCAATATTAAAGGGAGTAGAGCGGGAGCCGTTAATAAGGATGCTAGCTTGGAGATTGGTATATAGGAGTTGAATCCAGGCTAAGAAGGGTATGGGGAACCCCATCCTGCGGAGGACGAAAGCCAGGTAGTCCCATTCCAGGGAATCAAATGCTTTGGTCGCGTCTAGAAAGACGGCCACCGCGTTTTCCGACGGGTCTATATCCTGGAGGACAGCAAATAGAGTTCGTAGGTTGTGAGAAGTTCCCCAACCAGGGACAAAGCCTGACTGATCCGGTAACACCAAGGCAGACATCAGGGGACTGATACGATTTGCTATTATCTTAGCCAGGATTTTTGCGTCCACATTAATGAGGGAGAGCGGCCTGTATGAGTTGCATCGGTCCGCTGGTTTTCCTGGCTTTAGGAGAGAAATGATCAATGCTTTGCGCCTTGTCTGGGGAAGGGATCCCGTCTCTCTGGCTTCTTCATAAACCTGTCGAAGAATAGGAATGAGGGAGGAGCTAAATGATTTGTAGAATTCGGCTGTGAGCCCGTCGGGGCCAGGGGATCTTCCCGACTGCAGTTGCATTATCGCAGCCCTGATTTCATCATCCTCAAAGTCTGCTAGGAGAAACTCGCGTTGGGAGTCGCCCAGCCAGCCTATCGCTGTATCATCAAAGAAGGGGGTGAAATCTGTCATCTGTATTCTGTGGGATTTGTATAATGTTTTGCAGAATTTACGAAAGACCGCCATGATGTCTGGAGTGTTTCTGTGCACCTGCCCCTCCTCGTCTAATATTTCGAGAATCTAGGAGGTCGGGTTAACACCGCCAGGACTTTCCCCGGTCGCTCGCCCTCTCCATACTGTCGGGCGCGGAAGTGTTTTCCCCTGAATTTGCATTCCCTCTCGGCAGTGTCTTGATAGTCAGATATCATGTCCCTCAGTTTAGCCTGCAAATCTGGGGATGGTGCTTGTTGCATTTGGGCATTGAGGCGGTGGAGATCTTTTTCTAATTTATCTAAAGTGGTCCGTATGTCTTTTAAAATCCCCCCCCTTGGCGATACATATGCCTCGAATGGTGACTTTGAATGCCTCCCATACCGTAGCGTAGCTTGACACCGACTGCACATTTCGGGGAAAAAAGTCCTCTATTTCGGTTTCCAGATCTGCTCTAAAGACTGGGTCGAGAAGCGCAAGAGCAGGAAGAGGCCAAGACCTGTATGGGGGTTCTGCACAAGGGGGGGTAAGAGTCATTGAGACCGGGGAATGGTCCGAATAGGTGCGTGGCAGATGTGTAGTGTGTGTGAGCCAGGGTATCAGTCCTCTGGACAGTAGCCATCCATCTATGCGGGACCATGAGGAGTGCACCATGGAGAAGCAGGTGCCTTCCCTGTCCGTGGGGTGGAGATAGCACCAAGCGTCAATCAAATCTTCATCCGCGATAAGACTCTGGAGGTAGCGCTGGGTATTAGAGTAATGGTGTGGTTGAGGGTGCGACCTGTCCATAACCGGGTTCAGGGTGACGTTAAAGTCCCCCCCCCCAAGACCGTATGATCCGATCCAATGGCTAGTATTTGCCCCCATAGGACATTGAAAAAATCAGGGTTGTCTATGTTGGGGCCGTAGCAGCTGACAAAAGTAATGGAGTGGTGCTCCAGTCTTCCCCACATAATGCAATATCGTCCCGACGGATCCGCATATGAGCCTATGGTGGTGTATGGGATAGTGCGCCGGATTAGTATTGTGGTGCCACGAGCATATGTGGAATATGAGGAGAAACAGCGGTGTATCGCCCAGCGGGCTGCAAATGTGGGCGAAGAGTCAGGGCCTAGATGGGTTTCTTGCAGCATGGCGCAGTGTACATTGTGCCTGTCTAAGTATGCTAAAATGTGTCTGCGCTTGCGTGGGTTCCCTAGGCCGCCTACATTCCACGTCAGAAGGTTGTAGCTTGGGGGGATAGGCTGGGTCATCCCATTCTGGGCGATGGGTGGTATAGGCTTGTCTCGCAAGTGACTTGCATAGTAGCAATTGTCTGTATCTTTTGTGGCATGTGGTAGTAGTTGGTGAAATCCCCCCTCCCCATCTCCCACATCAGCAGCCCAATCCTGCTGTGCTTTGTAGCCCTCCCTCCCCTCCCTATATACCCCAACAAAGAGTTACCAACAGGGGAATAAGTATAAAGTTCTGTAACATCAGAGAACCACACCATGTAGGGAATGCCTATTGGGTGTTGGCTAGAGGGCGACACGGGGCCTCCTCGGTGGTACGAGGGTGCTCAGGAGCAAATGTGGTGTCTCAAATGTCATTATGATGTAGCGTGTTAACTCGGGATCTTCTCCGCCCTAATTATGTCCAAAACAGGGGAGGCGTGCTGTACCTCTTCGATTGTAGCGGTGTAGTAGAGGCCAATGCCACCTGCGTTGATATACTCGGGGCATAGTAGACCTCTTAAAGAGTGTACTGGTTTCTCCATCATTCAACATCTGAGAGGACCGTAGTCGAGGCGCGCGAAGCGCCAGGTGGCGATTGGCCAGGGAGCCTCTTGGGCAGAGATTTCAAAAAGTCATCTACAAGTTGAGGCTGATTGAAAAAGTGCTGTTTGTCTTGATATGTGACTTTCAAACGTGCCGGAAACAACATGGCATACGTGATGTTGGCCTGCTGGAGTTTTCTCTTGACGGGCTGAACTTTTTTCCGGGCCTCCTGAACCGCCATGGTGAAGTCCGGGTAAATAGAGATAGACATGCCCTCAATGGATAGCGGCTGCTTTTCTCGTGCCAGCCGTAGAGTGGTGTCATGGTCGCGGTAATTTAAAAGTCTCGCGATTATCGGGCGCGGAGGGTCTCCCAGGGGAGGGCGAGTGGCTAATGAACGGTGCGCTCTTACGACCACCAGAAGCACGGAGAAAGCCTCTCTGCCAAATAGCGTAGTGAGTAGGCGCTCGACGTACTCCTCCATTTTCCCGGTGTTTATGGATTCGGCCACGCCAAGAATTCGAAGGTTGTTTCTGCGCGATCTTGATTCTAGGTCCTCGTTCTTGGCGGCAATGACTTTGAGGACCTTCTCCATGTTCAGCAGTTTCTCAGTGCTGGCGGAGGAGGTATCTTCTAAATCCGACATACGATATTCAGTGTCTTTAATCCGCTCTTCATGTTGGTCCAGCCTGTGGATGAGGTTATCAAGGCGGGTGCACATGGAGTCCATTTTGGTCTCAAGTGAAGTGAGGCTGGATTTCATTGTAAGGAGAAGATCTTTCAGGTCTTCCATGGACGTAGGTGCGCTCGCGGTGGGGGCGTCGGTCGCGTCGTCGTCCGCCTCGTGCTGCATTCTGGCTGATTTGCGGGCGTCAAATGTGAGTTTTGTCTGTCTACCGTCCGCCTTCCCTATGGTGTTTACCCTGGGGTGTCAGTTGGTGTGGCGGTGCCTGGAGGATAGGAGCTGGGTGTAGACGAGTAAGGGTGCGGATCCCACACTGCTAAGCGGCGGCTAGGGGTTCGGCAGCGCCGCCGCTGGGTTATTGTGGGTGAGGCCGGTAGGCTGTAATTAGGAGTTCGTTCCGCTAGTAGAGCAGCAGTGATAACTTCAGTGGCCCTCAGCCAGCGCGGCCGTAGTCCAGTCAGTGAGGGCAACCCACGGCGCTATAATGGTGATGAAGAGGGCAATGTGGGGAGTGAAGGCGGTAGTGGTCGTGTAGTTATATTGTGAGCGTTTATTTTGGACTCTGAAGGCAGCGTGGCGGCAACGCTGTGGGTAGCTCCGGCCGTGGGAGAGACAAGGCAGTAGGCGGCGCGGGCGAATCAGGCCCTCAAACAGGAGCAGGTGGTTATCAAGCGGCCTTCTGCGTGGCAGGGAGTGTGGTAATACCTCTTCCGATGTGGTATGTGCCGTTGTCTAAGGTCTCCCAGGGGGAGCCCACAGTACCTGGGTTGTGGTGCTCTGCTAGGAGACCGGCACGCGGCTATGGCATCCCAAGTGGAGAGCGGGCCATGGTGGAGGGCCGCGCCGCCCCCGTGATGGCTTCTCCGTCAGCAGGAGCAATGGCGAGCACCGAGGCAGTTGGGGGTGTGCTGGGCCAGAATTTGCACCCCGGAGCTCGTCAGGCAAGAGTCAGGAGGGAAGATTGAGAGCTCTTGCGCCCCAGGGGAAGGTTCCCCGCTTCAAACCACAGGGCCACTCCGGGTCGCGTGAGGTCGCGGGCGAGGCGCCGGTTTCCAGCCGTTTCAGTGCAGGGCAGTTCAGCGTGGTAATAGAGGTGAGGAGCGGTAGAGGGAAAGCAGCAGTGCCACTCACCCCGGGATCGGCCCCGCAGCCCTGGTCGGTCTTCACTCACCGGGACAGCGGCGCCGTCGTCATTCCAGGTAGGATGGCACTTCCAGGGGTACAGTCCCGTCCGCAGCGGCGGAGGGCAGGCCGCAGCATGTCCAGGCTCACCGGCTGCGTCCAGCAGGTCGGCCGCAGCGGTGCCAGTGGATGGGTTCCCAGGGATGGCCAGGGCGGTCCGGGACCTCTGTCTCCGATGTGTTTTCAGTCGCGGTCAGGCCGCGCCGTCGGCAATCCCAGGAGATGGATACACAGGGGCGAAGGCGTCCGCTATCAGTCAGCGGCGGCCGCCATCTTGAGGTCTCGGTAGCGTCGATTTCAAAACCTAATATCTCGACCTCAGGACCGGTTTATACGCCGCCTCCCGCTGTAGGATGAAGCGGAGGCGTTCCGATCCCTCAGCAGCTGTTTTTAACGGTGCAACTGCGGCATTCGAGGAGGATAATGTTGTTTGTAGGCTCCGAGCTGCAAGAGCCTCACGCAAGTGCGGCCATCTTGCTTGCGTGCCCTCTAGCGCCCCCAAATTGGAGTCATTCTAATCTAAACATTTCTAGCCTCACCTTTTGGCAGTGATTAATTTGTAAACATATAAGGGCCGGTCCACAAATTTGGAGGCAGGCCTTACCCACATAGCCACTGCCGCCCGCAGGCTCCACCCATCTCTGCAGGCTGCCCTTATCTGCATAGTCAGAGGGTGGGAGATCAGCATGAACATTGGTCTGGTAAAGAGCTGCAGTCCTCTTTTCATTTTCATTGTGTTGCATGGAAATATAAGAATTGCTGCCAATGAAAAAAAATGGCATTGTACTTAAACGTGCAACCAAAATGTGTATTAATTGAAAATAAAACAGCAATAAAACGAACAAACCCATTCGCAAACATGCGATGACAGCCAAGTAAGCACATAGTATCACACTGCAAGCACACGAAATGTTACAATCACAGCACAATGATGAATAGGTAGCATGCCTCTGAACACCCACATGAGCAAAGGCCATGTAGAGGGCAAATGCCCACAGTCCCGTTCCCCAGCCCAAATAGGGAACATAAAGATGAACTAAAGTGATGTGGACAACTGTATGGAAGAGCAGAACCTTAGAGACGTGCAACTCTGCTTAACACACATGCAGAGACATGCATCTCTGCCCAACACACATGCAGAGACGTGCAACTCTGCTGACACACATGCAGAGACGTGCAACTCTGCCTGGCACACATGGAGAGACGTGCAACTCTGCTGACACACATGCAGAGACGTGCAACTCTGCTGACACACATGCAGAGACGTGCAACTCTGCTTGACACACATGCAAAGGCGAGCAACTCTGCCTGACACACATGCAGAGATGTGCAAATCTGCCTGACACACGTGCCTTGACGTGCAACTCTGCCTGACACACTTGCAGAGATGTGCAACTCTGCCTGACACATATGCAGAGACGTGCAACTCCGCCTGCCACACATACCAGTAAAAGAAAGCAGGAGATAGGCAAGCACTCAAAGGAAAAGGAGGTTCCGGTAATGGACAAGATTTAGTGATTCATGGACTTGTAATTTCTACATAGTTATTACTTAATCTAGAGGATCATCAAAAACATATTGTACAAAATGACATCCCATGTCATACTCCAAAATACAACAACCGCATCCCACATCACTTCAGTCCCACATTTACTAACGTTTGCACTGGCACTTTCATGACACAACGTAATTTAGAGTCGTGCACACAGGTCTTTTCAACTGTAAGTACTTAGACGCTATCTGTTTGTAGCATTGTGCAGAATGAGTGTCCCTGCAAACGTCGGTGAGGGTGTCTCAACTGCACTCAAATTCCATGCGATCTGATAATCACCTTTCACTGAACAAAAAGGATTTAACAAGCCCACAGAGACTCCTACAACTTACAGGGCTGCACGCTTCTTAAAAGGAACGTGCCGCTGATCGCACACGCCTCGCCTCCAGCAAGCCTCACAATCTCCCTTCATTACACAACTGCAAGAAACAGGAAGGTCTCACAATACTACTGGCAAGTAATGCTCACATCATTTTCCAGATATACTCCAAATGCTTCCCTGGGACTATGGATGACATTGCTTTCCCGAATGGCAGTAGATTCTCCAGACAGTGCCATTTTTAGGTCGAGCCTAGCGTTGCTGCGCATGCGCTGCTGGCTTTGCGAGGTATGCAGTATTCAGTATAGCGTGGAAGCTTCGTGGAAGCTCCGCCCACTCTCCGCCCATCTTTTTCATTGGCTTAGTTCCTAAATGCTGCCTTCTGATTGGTTTTAGGCTTGTTAGTCCCTCCTCATGACGGCCATGTCGTCATTTGTATACTTCCATGGCTACTGGCCCCTTTACTCCGAATACTACTTTCTTCACGGTCTCCTCCCCTCGCCCCCTCCCGCAGTCCGTGACTACTCGGCCACCCCCTCACTCCCCCCACTCCCGTTCGTGCCTCCCCGCCCGCCCGCACTCCCGTTTCCAATGCAATAGGTCTTGCGTAAATGCGAGTCCTATTGCATTGCAAATGCTGGTTTTTTGTAACGCGTGCTTTTAGTGTGTGTATTTCTGTGTTTTGGTTATGAGTAGCCGCTGTAGACGTGCCGGGCTGCATCTGTCATTGTGTAAAGTGTGCACGTTCTCTGTTACGATAGCAGCGGTTTTTCTATATCTTAATTTCAACAGCTTTCCAAGGCTCTCATTGAGGCTACGCCACAAACACAGAAGTAGGACTTTATTGTGGCAGCTGCTATAAACATAGGACTACAACGGCAAATCTCCATGACAAAGGACGACTGTCATTTAATTGGGTGCGCTCGACTTTTAAATCTAACAGGAAGATCCCCCCTTCACAATTAATATATATATCAAACGGATGTGGCATTACGACAAGAGCTGCCGACTTGGCAACTGGTAAATCAGGTTTGAGTCTCGACTCAACATTCTGTGATTCTGGGCTAATCACTTAATCTTCCCGTACCTTAAAACATAAAAATGTGACCTTGTGTAATGGAATGGTTGCTCATATAACGCTTTTAAATACCTTCGGGTCTTATTTGCGCTATATAAAACAAAACAAACTGGCAGATAGTACTAATCGCATACGGAAAATGAAATGCTCATTTTGTGGTCTATTATAAAGTAGCTTATTTGGGCGCCAACGCATGGTATTGATTGGCTGGGTGAATAAAGGGTTAGATTGGTGAACCTGGATCATGCATGCATGAGTGGCGATGCCAACCAGCTACCTGTGTACCGAGAGAAGGAAGTAATTGTTTTGGCAGAGGATTTTGCTTCTGCTTTCTGGATATTGAAAAATTTGAATTTCACCCACCTCTGGTAATTGTATGTAGTTACCAAGCTCGAAAGAGATGGTCTTGTGTAAGTGTGCACATGAGGATTATTTAATTACATTACACCTGGCGGCCCTCAACATTTTGAACAGGTGCAGCTCTGAGGCTAGGATCGCACAGCATCTGTCTAGAACATTATTACTTAAACTGTGTCTGGCTACTCTAAGGACGCCTACGATTCAATACGTGAAACACAGAAGAATCAATTCAAATCCAGGAGTTTGTAAATGGCTTCAAACTTTCATTATGAATTGATCCAGTTTGACAACTAAATATCCATGTTTCATCTTGAAATTCTGACTGTGTTGGTTGAAGTCTACAATCCTGCATAGGATTTTCTGTTCAGACCTCATCAGCAGGGCTTCTAAGTCTGTGTTGCCAAATTGTGGACATAGTTGTTTAGAATTACGCAGATGAAAACAAGCTATCATCCATCATTCAAGCTGGTGAAAAGGACATAAAAACAATAAAACCACAGTCCTTGAGTGTCCGCATCTCCTTAAGGGAGAGAGCAAAAAACTGTAAGAGTTTGTGAGAAACAGGAGTGAGGTCCCTCCTTCTGCAGGACGATCCCCTCCCCCCTGTGTCGCCCTGACTCCTGATTCCTCCATTCCTCCTCATAGTCACACACCGGCCTGCCCTTGTAAACTGCCCTGTTTTACCGTTCTAGGGCTCAGCCTGCCCGCACACCTTCTCTTCTACCCCCCCCACTTCGTCGTTGTGCACCCCCCCAATTCTCCTTTTTTTGCCTCCCTCCCCTTTCTCATTTATTAGTACTGATTGGTTTTGGTGCTTGTACCGTAATTAGCATTAGATATTCTACTGCGGGTCCATGTTGGACTTACATGCTACTGTTTGTACTGTTGTTTTCCGCAACTTCATTCCTGACAATAAAAATAGTTGCTACAAAAAAGAGAAACAGGAGTGAGAAAGAGAATGATACGAGCAAGAGAATATAGGGTAAGGGAGGTTAAGCGTGTTTGAAAGGCAAATAAGTGGAATTTGCAACAAACGGAGTATTTGAAAGTGGGTATAGAACGTGTGTGTTTGTGGGAGGAGCATTTCAGCGAGAGGTGAAGGTGTGAGAGTCTGTGTGAGTTTGGTGCGTCTATTGCATGCCTTGTGTGCCAACATTAAATACTCCTTTTTTTCCGAAAGCGAGTATTTTACTAGGCAATCAGCTTATTGCTGGTGAGCCTTGGACTGCTTGACCTGTGCTGCCACTGACCGTCAAGTGCTGTAAGAGGTGGTACTTATGCCCGTTATTCAGGATCCGTAGCAGGTCAGGCCCCAGGACATCAGGAGTAAAAGGCCTCAACCTCCACACTTGGGCCCAGTAGCTCCTGTTGACCCCTAAAAAGGGTTCTCACAACCCCATAAAGCAACAGGCTGTTGGATGAAAAGCCAGAAACGATGTATAGTATAATACGCATGGCCACTGCAATTATGCCACAGTGGTTAACAAAATTGTGCATTTATGAAAGAGAATATATGCAGCATAATGCGTCACAATTTGTAGCAGTATTAACCTTTATAATGTAATTTTAGCACCTATTAAAAGTGTGTGGCCAAATTTGCGCCACATTCGTACAGCAATTGAAAGGAAAGGTGAGCAGTTAAGCTTCATAAACGATGTGCCACTGCTTAGAATAATGTGCAGCACTTTTTGTTTAATAATGTTTGCTTTAGAAACAAATGTTCTTTTTGGTAGAAATTCTCAAATTATGCTGCAGAAAGTGCATTATGGAGCAAATGAGGAAAATCCATTATATTGAATACTGCTGCAGCGGAAATGCATAATTCCCGTGTTGGTAGTTATATGTTGCACTGCCAATTGGCAAACTTCTAGAATGCAAAATAAAATATAGTTCCTGACATTCTACTGGTGGTAGTAAGTGCTATAAAATTCAATTTCTGCCTTTTTAGGTTTTGCCTAGGCTGCGCTTGCGCTGTCTCTGCGAGACATTCTGTATTCAGGATTTGGCCAGTGACCTCTGACCCAGGTCACTGGCCTGCTCTTCCCCCGCAGCTCCGCGCCATCGACTCTGCCGCTGAGCCCCAGCCTCCTCCCTCGAGGGGTTCGAGGCCGCTGCCTGCTCCGTCTGTGCCCGCTGTGTGAGCGTCCACTTGTATTGTTGGTAACTGCTGGTTCTTATCTTGCCCCCACTGTACTTGTTATTTTATTGTGCCCGCTTAGTATTTCCTTCGTGTCCCCTCTGTTATTGTCATTCTCTCCGCCGCTTCCTTCTTCCCGCCGCTGCTGCCCCTGCGGCCCCTCCCCACTGCCCAAGCTCGTTCCCGCCTCCCAGCTGATCGTCCCTCCCCCCTCCCTTACTTAATGGCGGCCACACAGCGGCCACGCGCAGCGAGCACGCCGCTGGCGTGCCGAAGGCGTGCCTAAGGCAAGCCCGTCTGCGCCCGTCCGTGACCCGACCGCGGCCAGTGCCAGGAACCATGGATCTCCGACCAGCCATCGCTACGACACTAACACCCTCCTCGCACTCAACCCCGGAAGACTCAGAGACTGCCAACAGGCCTCGCCGAACACAACACACGGCCAGTTCTCCTGCCTCTACTGCCGCCAGACCTTCACCACCACCCCGGCCTCCAGCACCGCCAGCACCAACGGCACCCTAAGATGCATCCTTCTCAACGTGCGCTCCGTACACAGGCACGCCATGGAAATCTGGAACCTACTCGACTCTCTCTCGCCCGACATCGCCTTCTTCACGGAGACCTGGACCAACGCCTCCTCCGCCCCCGACATCAACACCGCCATCCCGAACGTATACAAGAATCAGAGGAAGGACCGCCCCAACCACCCGGGAGGGGGCCTCGCCATCGCCCACAAGAGCACTCTCCGCCTCACCACCTCCAGCGAAACCTTCCCCTCCGCCGAACACCTGCACTTCCAGATCCAGATTAGCCCCAACCCCACACTCTGAGGAACCCTCGTCTACAGACCCCCCAGCCCCCGGACACCCTTCGCCACCACCATCACCGACTTCATCGCACCCCACGCCATCGCCTCATTGAATTACATACTGATTGGAGACCTGAACTTCCACCTCGACAACCCCAGCGACCCCAACTCCACCGCCCTTCGTGACAACCTCGCCAACATCGGACTCAAACAACTCATCACCACACCAACCCACAGAGCAGGGCACACCCTCGACCCCATCTTCGCTGCAGGAAACAGCGTTCACTTCAGCCACACAACGCAACCGCCATGGACCGACCACTACTGCGTTCACTTCGCCATCGACAAACCCAAGGCACCCAATCCAGCCCCACGCCCACCATGAAGGAATTGGAGCAAGGTCACCGACGAGCAACTTAACTCCACCCTCACCCGAGACAAACACACCTGGGCACCCGACGCAAACATCGCAGCCAGAGGACTCCACACCTGGATCTCCAACTGCGCAGACGAGCTCGCCCCGCTACGCAACCCCGACAAACAACGCCCCAGGAAAGCCGCCTGGTTCACCACTGACCTCCAAGAAGCCAGGCGCACCTGCAGACGCCTGGAGAAGAACTGGAAAAACTCCAAGACTACCGAAAACTACTCCACCTACAAGGACGCCATGACAGACTACCACAACCAAATCAAAACCACCAAGAGGAACTTCATCCACAACAAAATCCTCGCCAACTCTACCAACTCCAAGGAACTCTTCAGTGTCATAAAGGAATTCACCAACCCACGCAGCTAAGCCACAGATATCACCCTGTCCCAAGACCTCTGCGACAAGCTTGGAACCTACTTCCACCTCAAGATCAAAAACCTCTACGACAACTTCGTTGACCACCCACCAGATGCCACAGCCGCCCCTCCGCCCCCCAGAGACACCAGCCAGCCCACCATCCCCAACTGGACACCAATCACAACCGAAGACACCGCCTCGACCATGAAAGGCATCCACTCGGGGGCCCCCAACGACCCCTGCCCCCCTCGCATCTACCACAGAGCCGCGGCCGCCATCGCACCCGAATTACAACGCACCATCAACACCACCTTCAAAACAGGCACCTTCCCAGACCACTGGAAGCGCGCAGAAGTCAGGCCCCTGCTCAAGAAGCCCACAGCCGACCCCACCAACCTCAAGAACTTCCGGACCATCTCGCTCCTCCCCTTCACAGCCAAAGTTGCAGAAAAGACAGTCAACAGGGAACTGACACGATTCATCGAAGAGAACGCCATCCTCGACCCGTCCCAATCCGGATTCAGAAGCAACCACAGCACCGAGACCGCCGTACTCACCGCCACAGACGACATCCGCACCCTCCTTGACCAAGGCCATTCCGCAGCCCTCATCCTACTCGACCTATCAGCGGCCTTCGACACCGTCTCCCATGCACACTAATCACCAGACTACACGCCGCCGGTATACAAGGAACAGCCCTGGACTGGATCCGATCATTCCTCACCGGAAGAAGCCAAAGGATCAGACTACCACCCTTCCTCTCCGATCCCACGAAAATCACCTGTGGAGTCCCACAGGGGTCATCACTGAGCCCGACCCTCTTCAACATCTACATGGCCCCCCTCGCAGCCATCGTCCGTCAACATGGCCTCAACATCGTATCCTACGCCGACGACACCCAGCTCATCCTTTCCCTCACCAAAGACCCCACCACTGCCAAACTCAACTTCCAGAAAGGAATGCAAGACGTCACAGTCTGGATGACTAACAGCTGCCTTAAGCTCAATGCCGAGAAATGGAAGTCCTCGTCCTTGGAACCACCCCTTCAGCATGGGACAACACCTGGTGGCCGGCCGCCCTCGGAAGCCCTCCTACCCCCTCTGACCACACCAAAAAACTCGGCATCATACTCGACTCATCACTCACCATGACCCGACAGGTCAACACCATCACCTCCAGCTGTTTCAACACCCTCCGCATCCTCCGCAAGACCTTCAAATGGATCCCCCCTGAGTCAAGGAAGACAGTCACCCACGCACCCGTCACCAGCAGACTGGACTATGGAAACGCACTCTACGCCGGCATCAACAAGTCCCTACTCCGCAAACTACAGACAATACAGAACACAGCCGCCAGACTCGTCCTCGGCATCTCCCGGCACGCACACATCAGCCAACACCTACGAAAACTCCACTGGCTCGCCGTGGAGAAAAGAGTCACTTTCAAAATCCTCACCCACGCCTACAAATGCCTACACAACAACGGACCCAAATACCTCAACGACAGAATCAACTTCCACGTACCCAAAAGAAACCACTGATCTTCCAACCTCGCACTGGCCGAAACCCCACGCATCCACAAAGCCAGAGCAGACGGAAGATCTTTCTCTCACATCACAGCCAAGACCTGGAACGAGCTACCAGCAGACATCAGTCGCGCCCCCTCCCTGAACACCTTCAGGAAGACCCTCAAGACCTGGCTCTTCGGCTAACAGATCTGCGGACCCCCCCTCCCCTCAGCGCCTTGAGACCCTCACGGGTGAGTAGCACGCTTACAATCCCACTGATTGATTGATTGGGCTTTAAAAGCTCCACCCATTTTCAAGGACTGCCCCTGTTACATGTGTTGTTACTCAGTGCTTTTGAGCACAATTTCTTTCTTTAAGCTGGAGCACTCGAGACCGATGCTCATGGTTTCCAGAGCTCATTTGTAAACAGGGCTGTAAATCTTGCTCCTATCTTTCCACTTTTGTTGTGTATTCAAAGACAGAGGTCTGTTTTGGCTGCAGCTAGCTACTCGTCCCTCCTGCTTTAGAAACGCACGACATGGTGTCACAGTCCCTGCCTTCATATGGTTGCTGCTGCCTCCCTCTCAGAGGTCAACAAGCATTTGCAATGCAACAGGTCTCTCATTTGTGAGAGTTTGAGCTATTGGCATTGTAAATGACAATGCCTTTTATTTATGTGTTTTGAAAACCTACAAGCGATGCGTAAACACGCTCTTTGTACTTGT
Organism: Calotriton arnoldi; assembly: GCA_963921515.1. Classification (NCBI taxonomy): domain Eukaryota; kingdom Metazoa; phylum Chordata; class Amphibia; order Caudata; family Salamandridae; genus Calotriton; species Calotriton arnoldi. Next base: position 2,570,882 of record CAWUFW010001318.1, on the reverse strand, counting down.
AGGGGTTGCTTACAAGAAGCAAGGCTGGCAGTAACTGCACCTCTTTTACTACCAGACTTGCTTCTTGTAAGCAAGGACTATAAGTACAAAGTGTGTGTTGCGTGTTTACGCACCACTTGCAAGTTTTCAAAACACATAACTAAAAAGCATTGTCATTTACAATGCCGATAGCTCAAACTCTCACAAATGCGAGACCTATTGCATTGCAAATGCTTGTTTTTCATTGGCAGCACTTCTTATATTTCCATGCAACACAATGAAAATTAAAAGAGGACTGCAGCTCTTTACCAGACCAATGTTCATGCTGATCTCCCACCCTCTGACTATGCAGATAAGGGCCGCCTGCAGAGATGGGTGGAGCCTGCGGGCAGCAGTGGCAATGAGGGTAAGGCCTGCCTCCCAATTTGGGGACCGGCCCTTATATGTTTACAAATTAATCACTGCCAAAAGGTGAGGCCAGAAATGTTTAGATTAGAATGACTCCAATTTTTACAGAGCTTAATATTGTATGTAAGGCAATTCAAGCTACACTCTATCAGAGGCTAAGCCTATAAAAGCAAAAGGCAAGCCAGTACCACCAGAGAGCTAGATACACAAACCATGTTGTAATTAATACTCCATTGCAAAGAGCACACCATGAATGCAGACACACAAACAGACATACAAGGACACCTCCAGCCACATATGAAACCCAACTTCCCTCCTATTGGCTGAAGAAATGTTTGACAATTCCGTACCACAAACTATCCAACCAGAAACAAAGAAAAGATAGATCTGCACACACATACACACATGATGTAGTTCCTAGGGACACTCACACAATGTTTTGCATGTCTGAATCAAATGATCCATAGGAACTAAGACGTCAGCCCCAGTTCAGGGACCACATATCAGATGGGGGCTCCTGGACCGCACACATTGTGGCTAGGGTTGTGTGCCACATGTGTCCCGGGTGCATTGAACCATGGCTCCGAAAATTGGCTCAGAACTCAACAGTCAAATAACCGACACAGTGAAATAAAGTCCAGCTAGTGCTTATCTTTTAGTTAAAAGAAAATACTTTCATTATACAGCAAAACGAAATACTACACTCCAAAGGTGGCTCAGTTACAGGGTTTCACCCTCCTTATTAGGTCTAATGAAATCATGACACCCAATATGGGGCCCACCTCCACTCCATTTAGGGTAAATTTGGCAAATGGTATGATTTAGACTAGATACAGGTGCAGATCATTGTTAATTATCCCAATGTAATCTCGTAGGTCAGTTCAATGGTCTTTTAGGCCCACCAAGTTTGTATTATCAAAGGTTAGCATTCTAGCAGTAAACTTCCTCTTTGCATATATTAACCTTTGATTCTCAGTTTGCATGAGCACAGCCCTGCATTACCTGTTCAAGTGGCATGATGAATTAATGGTGTGGGCTAGTACGGTCAGCAATCCTGCACCCCTCAGGCTTCAGTGCTGTCAACGGGGACCATAGACTGAAGTTTGGCGCCTCTCTAGACCACTGGGTTCAACAGAGCACTTGAATGGTACATCAGCTATCAAAGTTAGAATATGTGGGGCTGATGCATGTGGACACCTGTCTTCAGCACTTGCAGGCTCTGGGACCAATGCAGACAGATGCTTATCTTGAGCAGTTCTGGTCTCCGGTGCCGATGCAGGAGGGAGTGTGTCATCAGCAGTTGCGGCCTCCATGGCGATGCAGCAGCTCCTCAAGGATGTACACCTCTTAGTGGTAGAATAAACACCCCCAGTAACCAATCATCTTAAGGCAGGGAACCCATTAACACAGCAGGCTCAAGGAAGCCAAACAACAGGGCCGCCTGGAAAGGGATGGGTTACCTACTGAAGCAGACATCTGGGATGCCAGCACGAAGGAGCAAATTAATGGTTACCAAGTTAAGCCTAGAATCTGTAGGGAGGTTTATCCAAACATTATCAAAGGCAAACACTCCCACAGCAAACGGTTGAACCAGATGAAGATGATAATTATTAATAAAATTTGTATCATCTTTGCACTAATGAAGCTGCAGCCATTCAACTCCACTACTAGTCTCAGGCAATTATGTTGGTTGGTGAAATCGGGTTCAATATCCAGAGTGATCTGACTGCTTGAGTTAAGGGCGTAGCAGGGCTTCATGAAATGTAACTGGCTACCAACTCTAATTGCATGACCGTGCACTCTCACTGGACTATGGTATGCCATTGACACTAATACCTGCATAAGTGTTAGACTTGACACCCTTGGGTGGTAGTCTCCCAAACCTTTTGTCTTCAGCCACTCCTACTTTGCTGAATTCGTTATTGTTAACCAGAGCTAAAGTGTTTGTGCACTATCCTTAAAACATGTTGAAATTGACCTACATCTAATTTGCAATTTAATTTACTTGTAAGTCCTCAGTATATAGTGCTATTTCTACTCAGGGCCTGTATATTAAATGCTACAACTGGACTGCAGCACTCATTGTGCCACCCACTAAAGTAGTGCTTTAAAACATGTCTCAGGCCTGCCACTGCAGTCTGTAGTGCAGTTTTAAACTGCCATTCCAACCTGTCAAAATAAACCTTTTGCCAGGCCTAAACCTTTCTTTTTAATACTTATAAGTCACCCCAAAGTAGGCCATAAAAACTCACAGGGCAGGAAGCATGGTATTTAGAGAGTAGAACATGTGGATTTACGTTTTTACAAGTCCTAACAGTGAAAAACTCCTAAAGTCGTTTTCATTATTGTAAGGCCTATCTCTTCCATAGACTAACATTGCGTTAACTTATTACACTTAATAAGTGATAACTTAAGTTTGGGAACAGGTAGGGAAATGCTGGATGCAAGGTGGAGTAGTGGTAAAGTTGGATTTTAAGTCACAATTCTGAAAATGCCACTTTTTGAAAGTTAGCATTTTCTGTTCCTAAACCACTGTGCCTTACTGCCGGTGACCTGGGTCACATGGCAGTGAATAGTTCTCCTGCTGTGGAATGCATAGTCCTCCCAGACATGGCGACAAAAGGGGATTAGGTATGATGGGATGGGCCATCCTAGCAGGATGGCTGGGGGAGTAGTTGTCCCAACCTTGCCTGTAGCACACACAGGGACCCTGACACTAGCCTTTTGTCATCCCAGACATTGGGAGCCAAACCCAGGAAGAGAATTGGAGTAGGCCAAATGTTGCCCCCCACACTAAGGCTGGCACTTGGGATAAAAGGGGGCACTCTCAGAATACAAATCAGACCACTTCTGGATCTGTGGAAGACTCAGAAGGAGGCCTGCCCTGCTGCCCTTATCCTGGAAAGACTGATGTGCTGCTGGAAGGACCGCCTTGCTGCCCTTCTGGCTGAGGAAGGAAAACTGGACCACTAGAGTGACTCTAAGGGCTAGCTGGCTGGCCTCCTGTGACAGCTACTGGGCCACAACAAGCTCCAGAGACCCAGCAACTTACCAGCCTGCTGCTGCTGGTCCCTGCCGAAGTGAGTCCGAGCCCCCAAGTAGTGCCACTCCACTTTTCTGTGTTCAGAAATAGTACAAATAATTCTTAAAATGCTCCTCCACCTTAGACCAATCACAGAATTCCAACTGAAATGGAAGCACTAGTTCTGACAAAATGTATTCTACTATTTCAGAATGATTTCAGCAATATAGATAAGAGCCATCCCTTTGATTCCTCGCGATGCCCCATGTCACATCTTTTCAAAATTTGTAGACCTAAAGGGAGGCTCCTCATAAACATCACCATGGTGGCAGAGAAGATTCCTTCACTGTGTTCATGGTAACTCCCCCTTTGAAGAAGTGTACTTGGATCCAGAGTTTCTGGGTAATTTACACCCAGTCTTGCGGATCCGGCATTTATCCGAATTATGAGAAAAATGGGCGTGTTGACTATTAATGAGCTTCAATGAATCTAATAATATTATGCACAATCTTCTTTTGGGTTTCTGTCCTTTGCTGTGCACTAAATCAGTTATTGTGGCAGCCATAGACGAGTTAGAAGACCACTCAGAGGATGACTGTGTCACTTCCCATGTTTTATTTGATCTATCAGCTGTGTTTCACACTGTTTGCCACAAGATTCTACTTACCAGATTTTGCCACACTGAAGTTTAGGAGACTGCCCTGGACTAGCTAAAAGGCTTTCTTTAGATTTCTCTTAGAAAATTGCTCCACTCCTATTTACTTACATCATCCAGGCCACTGTTGTGCAGGATCCCTGAAGATTCTGAAATGTCACAGCAGGAAGGTGGAGTATTATGTGGTGATGCTGGCTAGGCTTCATCATGCAATACTGTCACAAACCCCAAAGTTGGTCTTTGGCTTCACACTAATAAATCCTTAGTTCAGTCCTGGAAGGGTGGCAAAGAGCAGTCAGGCTTTACTAGAGGAACATGTGTTAAGCATTTTAGAGCACTAACATGGATGATAAATAATTGACACAACTTGAAAAAATACGACACCAATTTATAAAAATAGAGTGTATTTGTATCTTAATTTAGACACCAAAACAAATGGAATAGCATACATATAACTGTACTTATAGATTTTTGAAGCGTTATAAAATCAAAGCAAAATAATACAGTAAAACCGTATCATTGCAGTCAAAGGTAAAAACCACTAGTGACAATTGGTCACTTGCAGGTCAAGTTGCGTGGTAACCTTGCAGAGTAAAGGTGATGCGGGTCCTAGGACCAAGCCACGACAGTCAGTTCAATTTTACCTGGCCCGTGGAGCCCGGGTGTAGAGTTGTCCTGGCCGTCCCTGGTGCTGAACGGGAGCAGCAGAAGAGCTGCTTTTACCGCTGAAGCGGTGCTGCGGGGGAAAAACATGCAAAAACACAACAACAGGGTGGTTGCTGACATTGGTCAAAGGTTGGATGGAGTTCCCTCTAGGTGCAGCGTTGAGTGAAGGGGTCGGTTGCTGGACTGATTGCCAACAAGCCTTGGTAGCAGTAAGTGGAGCAGAAAGTTACTTCAACATCTGGTAATCCTGGGAAAAATGGTAGCTGCCTATAACTTCATAGAAGGCAGGATTACAGTTCATACAATTCACTAGACCATCTGAATTTGGGCTATCCCTCGGAGGGCCCGATGGCTAGTGATTCTTCGGATCGGGAGCGTTGTTGTACCTGCAGTTTGCACAGGACTAGTGCCACTAGTCCAGAGGTGTCTGAGTTTGCTTCAGGCTTCCACAGGGGTTCCTCTGTCTCGGGGAACCAAGAGATAGCCTAGCATGAGTCTCGATCAGGCAGTTCCAGGAGCATTGCCACAGGTGCAGGGTGTGCTCTCTTTTGCTTTGTGCAAGTCTTGTTGTCGCAGACACGCATCTCTTCTTCTGTCCTCTGTGATACAAGTTCTTCAGAACTGAGGTTCTGGTGGTAGGGGTGGAGGTTAAATCCTAGATTTAGGGGAGTTAGGGGTGTGGGAGCAGGTAGCCAATGGGCTGGTAGTCCCTACAGGTAGTCCATCCCTGAGATGACCATATCTGGGGGTGTGGGTCACCATTTCTACCCAGAACCCTCTATGCTGCTACTTCTAAAAATGGCAGAACCCTTCTCCCAGTGTACAGACAGGACTGCCCACCCTGGAGGTGTGGCTAGCCTTCTGGTGGTGTACACCTTCTTGACTATATAATTTCCCACCTGCCCAGATACAAATGTGCCTGGGGCAGAGGGGGGCCTTTTTTCCTCTGGGAGTCAGCCCTGATGCATGCCAGAGGTGGTGCAGCATTTGAACCTCACCGCCTTGATGTGTCACTTCACTAGCCTGCCTGCAAGGGAGGAGGTGTGACCTCCATCCTGCTCAGGCCTTTGTTCCTGAGTCCTGGGAGTGATTACACTGCCTGGCAGGAGGTTAGAATCCTGTATTGGTGGCAGCAAGTGCGGGAAGCGTGGGCTTGCCCGCCAGAGCACAGAGAATCTGGGGCAACCGGGTGGGCAACCTCTAAGATAGCTACCTGGTGCATGCTACATCACCGTCGACACAAGATTCATCTCAGGGCTGTGAAGGCACGTTGTTTGATACCAAACATGACATATTAAGTCAGAACCAGAATGGAGCTGCCAACCTCCAGTTTGCCCGGGTGCGAACCCATGTTATCCTATGGACTGTCTATCACTTATGTTGTGTCTTTTAATGGTAAAGAGCATGATAGGGTCATATAAGCTTGCACTTACATGTCCGCACCTTTGATATAATGCACCCTACATCCTGGGCTTTAGGAGGCCTTTCTTAGGGTTGACTGGCATGTATCAATGATAGTGCATTGATTTGGCCACACATCATGAGGGTAGAGTTTGAGCAGTTTGCACTGCTCCTGCAGTCTGCAATGGCAGGCCTGCTGTCAGTAGTTAATTTGGTCGGTTTGAATCCCGCAGATGAGACGCTAGAAGGCGATCGTTTGACACACGGTTATCTGTTTTCACCATAGATTTAAGGTGTGAAACCTGTGTGCCACCTTTGGAATTGAATAATGGACTCTAAACATTGAAACTCCGTTATGACACAAATTTCTTTGAGAGCCTGATCCTCAGCGACATGATAAAATATACACGAACTAACTGAGGACTTCAATCACCGATAAGGTGAATTAATAGTGGACCTAAATAGACCACGTGTGAATTTTAAAATAATTTTGGAAGGATTGGTTGAGTAACTATCAACCCCCCACCTTATACACGATTAGCGGTGCATCAAAATTTTAATCTGTTGAGAGAGAGACAAGTATTATATATGTCCTGATAAAGGTGGTACATTTATAATTTTCTACCACCGAAACGCGTCGACGCCTGAACTTCTGTATTGGTTTATATCCAGGAACAGCCTCATGTCTAATGCAACTACAAGCAAATAGACTGATGGTGTCTATATATGTGATTCATGTTGAGAATAACCGCTTTTGGATGAATTTAAGTGTTTCACAAATATTTCTTTGTCTCTCATGATGTTTTTAAATGCTTTTTAATTGTGAATTTATGTATTTTATTATTGTCATTTTTCTATTGTGACCTTAAATCATTTTTAATAAACCCTGATTGTGTTATATATTTGAGTTCTTTGTCTTTGTGCGTTATATAGTTGTTTCCTGGGTTCAGATTGGTGTCTCTATTCATGTGGATGCATGTATATGTGTGACACAATAGTGTATATTTGGTCGTGAGTTTGGTTGATTGTAAACCTGATTATAGGTAAGATTTCTACGTCTATCCAAGAGAGTTTTCCTTTAATACTTACTAGTAGTTAATTTGGGTCATTCAGGGTGGCACTAACAGTGCTGCAAGCCCTGGGGACCTCTTAATCACCCATGCCCTGGGTACCACTGGAACCATATACTAGGGATTTATAAGGGGGGTAAAGTCCTTGTCAATTGGGGTTGCCAATTTACACATAACAGTTTTTGGGAGAGAGCACTAGCACTAGAGCCTGGTTAGCAGGCTTCAGTGCACTGCCAGAGTCGAAAACCGGCATCTAGTAGTCATAATGAGGGCAACAAATGGGGGGACGTCTGCAAAAAGCCCTGTTTTCTTACAGTCATCACTTCTGTTTAATCTGTACACCAGTTCATTGACCTACAAGATCCTTTAATTTGGATTCTCTTTATAAAACTATGCTGTTATTACTCAGCTAGCACTAAAAGTTAGAAAGAAAATTAGGCCTTGATTGAGATTTGCTAAACATGCCTTCACACAATGGATGTATGGACATGTTACAACCACTTGAAGTTAAATGCTAGCAAGATCTTAGATCCTACTACCTATCAATGAGTTTCTTCTGTGGTCCTACCAATGTTGGTCAAGATTTTCTTGTATCTCCTCCAGTGTCTGTAGTAATTATGAAAAATCTCGAGATACAAAGTAGATTTCAAGCTGTTGCTTCTTAACCCAAATTAATGGAATATCCTAGACCTATTTTATAGGGTTTCCGACTCTCAAGAAGACCTTAAATTCCACACAAAGCAACTCTAATCAGTGGCCATTGCTTCTCTACTACTGCAGCTCAATGTATTGTAGCATATCCAAGAATGCAGTAAATACGTTAATATTGGTTGCAAACAGTTAGAAGGAGTCTGCTGGAATTAAAGAGACATGATCAACTTTCCAGTCTGGACCTCTCCATTGGCTTCTGATCCCAAGTTTATCAAACACAGATTAGCCTGTTTGGTTCTTAAGGACATTTACAGTGGTACATTCTTGTGTCTGATTGTGACCTGGTGTAATCTTTTCATCCATACCATTTTTTGAAGCCTAAAGACTGTCAAAGATTACTCACTGAGAATCTGAAGAGACTGTGGGCTGGTGGTGGAGTTTTCTCAGTTTATCCTGCTTGGCTGTGGAATTTCCTACGTTTACATATTTACAAATGAACAGCCTTACTGAAATAAAGGAAAGCTGAAAAGACATGCCTCAATAGGTAATAATTCCACCCACGCCGCTGGATAGTGTTGGTCTGCTAGCTAGCACCAAAGAGCCTGTGGGCTTATTATACACTTTATAAAACCAATACAAATGCAAATGTAAATTATGCAGCAACACTTAGCGGTGCATCAATTATCATATGTCAAATGAATGCTCAAGCTGGTGCATCCCTTTAGGTGGCTGTGCATGAAGGGCAGATGTGATGCTCTCATCAGGGTAAAGCATATAATGTCTAAGCAGACCTACAGCTTTTTACATCATTATCAAAACATATAAAAGTTGCAATGTGTTGAGCAAAAAGTATGGGCCACATTTATGATTTGTTGGCTGGGTTACTCCATCACACCCTTTACAAGTGTTAGATGATATAACCCACTTTAAGTAAGGCAGACAGAATATTCTTGACATTTATGAAGGAGCAACCGGTATTTCAAAATCACAATCAGGCACTTTAATAATGTCGATTTCTGTGCCCTTTGCTGAGAATAGTATAGCAAAAGGAATTATGCCAGTGCCTCTTTGATGTATTTAAGTGTTGTAATTGACCTCTGTACTCTGTAACAGATGTGTGCATAAGTGTTCTTTCAGCTTCCTCTGAAGCTAGTGAGGAACACGTTGGCCAGATTTTGGATGCCACTGGAGTCGAAAGGTGGACCCATCGACACCAAGGGGACCAGCTGCATTGATGGTGATGGGGCAGGCCATGAGGCCAGTACAACATCAGATTCTGAGGTCTCTGACTTGTGGTAGCAGATGAACCATCCCAAGATGTTACATCTGTGTCTGTGTTCACCACCACCACTACTACCATCAGCACTCTCACTCCTGTACTCCAATAAAAGAGCCAACAACCAGTCCGAAAACAGGCTGGTGTATCCTTCACTCCAGGCACCTCTCTTCCTGCCCCCATCCCCGAGCACTGGTTTCTGAGGAGGCCCTTGAAATTCTGAAGAGCATCTCTGTAGATCAGAGAGTGTTGATGCATGCCGACCAGGGCATCATTCAGCACTGACACAGGTACTTGATGAGATGTGCTCTGTCCTGTCTGCCTTATAGAGAGGTTCATTGTCTACTAGTGCCTCCTCAGACACAGTGCTTCTACCACAATTTCCCCTATTTCCCTTTTGCCCCATTACCCCAAGTCACACTATTCCAAGCCCTGATCTCTTCCCACATCCCACCCCAATTCTGCCTTCTGACACCATCCCTAAACCTCCCTCCACCCTTTGAACTGCCCCAACCACACCCAAAGCCCATGAACCTTCCTATGCACTAAATCTTTCTATGCCTCTAAACCTTCACATTCCCTAAACCTACCCATACCCCTAAACCTACCCATACTCCAACCCCACCATTCCCCCAAACACTTCATTCACCCAACCTCACCACCATTCTAATTGCACTCTCTCTCTCCCCAGAACCAAGTAGGTGCCCGTAATAACATTAATGACAATAGCTCCTGCCTATCATAAACAAAGCTGTTGATCGAGTGCTACTCACCAGGTGGACAACCTTTGGAGCAGAATGTAATATGCGGCCGTCCTGCCGCGGAGTGTGCACCACCCCGTAATGTTATGGGGGCCACCCGACATGGTAACTATCATGTCGGTTATGTGGGCCAGCAGCCGCAAACAGGATTGAGGACGAGTCCACTTGCAGGGTCCATACAGGACAAGATTTGTGTGCTATCTAGACCACATTTCCCACAATGCACAGTCTCATTCGAGCTTCCCATTGGTGGGTGTGCAATATGAAAATGGCGAAGTGGGTTCAGCGTTTGCACACACTGTCTCCGTTCAAGCCTCTGAAGAGAAGCATATGGAGCTTCGAAACGCGTCAGGCATTTCCATTACAGAGCAGCTTCTACAAGCAGATCCTCTTCCCTGCCCATCATAAACAAAGCTGTTGATCGAGTGCTACTCACCAGGTGGACAACCTTTGGAGCAGAATGTAATACCCGGCCATCCTGCCGCAGAGTGTGCACCACCCCGTAATGTTATGGGGGCCACCCGACATGGTAACTATCATGTCGGTTATGTGGGCCAGCAGCCGCAAACAGGATTGAGGACGAGTCCACTTGCAGGGTCCATACAGGACAAAATTTGTGTGCTATCCGGACCACATTTCCCACAATGCACAGTCTCATTCGAGCTTCCCATTGGTGGGTGTGCAATATGAAAATGGCGAAGTGGGTTCAGCGTTTGCACACACTGTCTCCGTTCAAGCCTCTGAAGAGAAGCATATGGAGCTTGGAAACGCGTCAGGCATTTCCATTACGGAGCAGCTTCTACAAGCGGATCCTCGTCCCTGCCTATCATAAACAAAGCTGTTGATCGAGTGCTACTCACCAGGTGGACAACCGTTGGAGCAGAATGTAATACGCGGCCGTCCTGCCGCGGAGTGTGCACCACCCCGTAATGTTATGGGGGCCACCCGATATGGTAACTATCATGTCGGTTATGTGGGCAAGCAGCCGCAAACAGGTTTGAGGACGAGTCCACTTGCAGGGTCCATACAGGACAAGATTTGTGTGCTATCTAGACCACATTTCCCACAATGCACAGTCTCATTCGAGCTTCCCATTGGTGGGTGTGCAATATGAAAATGGCGAAGTGGGTTCAGCGTTTGCACACACTGTCTCCGTTCAAGCCTCTGAAAAGAAGCATATGGAGCTTCGAAACGCGTCAGGCATTTCCATTACGGAGCAGCTTCTACAAGCGGATCCTCGTCCCTGCCTATCATAAACAAAGCTGTTGATCGAGTGCTACTCACAAGGTGGACAACCTTTGGAGCAGAATGTAATACGCGGACGTCCTGCCGCGGAGTGTGCACCACCCCGTAATGTTATGGGGGCCACCCGACATGGTAACTATCATGTCGGTTATGTGGGCCAGCAGCCGCAAACAGGATTGAGGACGAGTCCACTTGCAGGGTCCATACAGGACAAGATTTGTGTGCTATCCGGACCACATTTCCCACAATGCACAGTCTCATTCGAGCTTCCCATTGGTGGGTGTGCAATATGAAAATGGCGAAGTGGGTTCAGCGTTTGCACACACTATCTCCTTTCAAGCCTCTGAAGAGAAGCATATGGAGCTTCGAAACGCGTCAGGCATTTCCATTACGGAGCAGCTTCTACAAGCGGATCCTCATCCCTGCATATCCTAAACAAAGCTGTTGATCGAGTGCTACTCACCAGGTGGGCAACCTTTGGAGCAGAATGTAATATGCGGCCGTCCTGCCGCGGAGTGTGCACCACCCCGTAATGTTATGGGGGCCACCCGACATGGTAACTATCTTGTCGGTTATGTGGGCCAGCAGCCGCAAACAGGATTGAGGACGAGTCCACTTGCAGGGTCCATACAGGACAAGATTTGTGTGCTATCCGGACCACATTTCCCACAATGCACAGTCTCATTCGAGCTTCCCATTGGTGGGTGTGCAATATGAAAATGGCGAAGTGGGTTCAGCGTTTGCACACACTGTCTCCATTCAAGCCTCTGAAGAGAAGCATATGGAGCTTCGAAACGACTCAGGCATTTCCATTACGGAGCAGCTTCTACAAGCGGATCCTCGTCCCTGCCTATCATAAACAAAGCTGTTGATCGAGTGCTACTCACCAGGTGGACAACCTTTGGAGCAGAATGTAATACGCGGCCGTCCTGCCACGGAGTATGCACCACCCCGTAATGTTATGGGGGCCACCCGACATGGTAATTATCATGTCGGTTATGTGGGCCAGCAGCCGCAAACAGGATTGAGGACGAGTCCACTTTGTTACGATTCACTCCCTATGCTCTCGTTCCCACCACCAGGGGGCCGAATTGTGGGGCTTTCCAGTATTCTAATATGCTTCCAGACACTCCCCTGTATGCATATCCTGACTTCCAGGCATTTGGACATCATTTAGGAATTGACATCCATTCCCAATCCATGCCGGCTTTTGTGTAAGCCTGTCTGCTCATGCTGGAAACTCCATTACCTATAATCCCCTGCTCACTGCTTTGTCTCCACCCCTGCAGGCCAAGGATGGGTGAAGGAATTCAGTTCACCTGTGGCTGGCTGCTGCTAGCCTGCTCATACCTGATGCATGTGATTACTGTGAGCTCTTTTAAGCCCCAGCTCCCTTCAGCCCAGTGTTGGTCATTGTAGCTGTCATCCGGTGAGACCAATCCTTGTTTCCTGAGCTTTTGATATTCCTTGATTCCTGAGCTATAGTTAATCCTTGTTTCCTGAGTTCCTGAGCTATAGCTATTCCTTGTGCTTGAATTAGGACTGCCTGCAGTTCTACCTTGTTTACTGAGTTCCTGAGCTATAGTTATTCTTTGTTCCTGTTCCTGGGCTTCAGCTATTTCTTGTTCCTGATTTGCACTGCTTGCAGTGCTCTCTTGACTCCTTGTTTCCTGAGCTGTAGCTATTTCCTGCTTCCTTGAACCAGTACTGCCTGCAGTGCTACCTTGACTCCTGAGCCTTAGCATTCCTTGATCCTTAGCTGCAGCAATTTCCCTTGTTCCTGAACTAGCACTGCCTGCAGTGCTACCTTGACTCCTGAGCCTTAGCATTCCTTTTTTCTGAACTGCAGCAGTTTCCCTTGTTCCTGAACTAGCACTGCGTGCAGTGCTACCTTGACTCCTGAGCCTTAGCATTCCTTGTTTCTGAACTGCAGCAGTTTCCCTTCTCCTGAACTAGCACTACCTGCAGTGCTACTTTGACTCCTGAGCCTTAGCTCAATTCTTGTTCCTGCCCCAGCACTGCCTTCTATGCTACTTTGTTTTCTTGATTCCGTAACCTGCACTATTCTAGTATACCCTTGTAGCCTCCCCTTCTGTATATCCTTTTCCAGTCCCTGCCTTTCTTCCCATTTCCCTGGTTCCAGTTCTAGTTTGCTGTCTTTCTATTTCTGCTGTCTTGCTTCTGTTACCTTGCATGTTTGTTACCTGCGTTCTGCCAAGTGTGCCCTGTGATTTCCTTCCTTTCCTGTTAAGCACTCCTCCTTGCTAGCTCCTTGTCTATTGTGCTTGTGTTTAGTTCTACCCCTTTGCTGTTACTGCCTTGCGTGTTCCTGTTTGATCGCCAGGATCCGTGGGCACAGCTGACTACCTAGGTGGTGTTTCTTGTTCACTGTGAGTATTGTCTTTGAGTTACATTTATAACATCACCATAGGTATAAGCTCCACAGACCCTGCCTTTGCATACATATCCTATATGTGGGTATTTTCAGTCAGTATCTGTAACAGCAATTGTGGGTGAGGAACTTACTGAGCTTCAGTCTTACCGTGTGGAGCTCCTGAGTGCTTTACCCCACATTCCCTTTATTGTTAATGTTGTATTATATATATGTCTTGCACGTCCGTCCTGGGTGTAGTTAGTCTGAATGCTAAATTGCCTTGTGAGTGCCCTTCCTTTCTGAGTCTTAGCCATCTTGTTCCTTTGTACAGGCTTCCCCTTTGGATCCCTTTTCTCCTCTGACTTCCTGTGTGATCCTGGGCAGCGCTGTACTCCTCTCTCTGTGTACGTTTTTTACCCTGTTCCCAGTCCTTGCCCAAGTCCCTGACTGTGTTCCCGACATAGTCCCGGACAGTCCCTGACAGAATGACCAACCCACATTTCCAGGGTCACTTGTGAGGTTTCTTTGCATTCAGTTAGCTACCACTTTTTTTTCTCAAAGCTCCCCAAGTCAGTCCTTGTCAAGATGTTTCGCATCAGAACCAGAAAGTCTGCGTATGATGGCAGATATCCATTGCCAAGGCAGCGCAGTTCCGTACAACCTATTAGAAAGTCCTTAGACTCTTGATCGATTCATGGAACAAAACAGACTCTTACGTGCTGAATATTATTCCCTGTGGTTGGCTGATCCTTCTATGTTAGATTTTTATTCCATCTGTAACCCTGATCCTCACCTGATGTCAGCCTGTGACCTACAGGATGAAAACGAATTTCTGCAAACGTTGTTAGCAGCAGAAAGACAAAATAGTAATGTAGAGAGTGGTACTATTAGGGGAAATTTTCCTGAAGTTTGTAACTCAGAGACCCCCTGTCAAGACAATGTTTTCTTTGAAGACAATTTCCAGACACAGTATTTATCAGCATCTTACCAAACTGGTAGTTCAATGACTCTAGTTAAAGCATGTTTAACCACACAACAGACAAAGAAAGAGCAGATGCATTATATAACCTCTGTTTTCCATACAAACGATATACCTCAGTCTTGTGACCCAGTGAAGATCACAGTCCCTGATACTAAAGAGACAATGTTTAATGCTACATTCAAAGTAAACAATCAGATTAACAAAAGAAAGAAAACACCTACTAGAACACAGACAGCTAATAGCCACTTTTAACAAAATCCAAGGTGTAGCTCTGTTGTTTGTTGTGAAGTTGCCAAGTCTACCACTGTCCTTGTAGAGAAAGATCTGCAGTCTTCACAGGATATGAGTACATCTAAGATTCTTGAATTGCAACGGGAGAATAAAATGTTTCAGACTCTGTTAAAAAATTATAACCCACAGTTCAAGTGGGAATCTAAAACCCCTATAGAAAACAACTTTTCCACCTCTATGTTAGCCTCCTTAGAAATGGAGAATGAAGCCTTGCGCTCTCTTTTGCGTTCCCCTCAGAGCTGGTCCAGCGATTGTGTGAATAATACAGTGGCTGATCCCTCAGATTCCATTCAGAAAAACCATAGTACCTTGTATCACAGTCCAGTTAATGAAAGTATTTGTTTGAATTCTGAAATTTCTACCTCCTCTGATGTGTTGTCTTCTAGTGCTAAACTGTGTATAGGCACTACATCTGAGATGTGTCCCTCCACTTCTAAGGAACCCCAGATGCCAGGAAAGACACTAAATACTTCTTTGCTTTCTCTTCCTGGTAGTGAGGTCAGTTCCACCCCGGGGGTATCACATACACTGGCCATTTACATACAGACAAAACCTGAACCAGTCCCCAACATAATCCCTGATGTGACAACACCCTCTGACTCAGTCTATGCTCTTGGTCTAGCTTCTGCGACTGAAGCCAACCTTCTCACTGAGAAGGAACAAAATCCAGACCCCTTGTTTGCTCTCTCGCCTTCAAGCACGCCACATATTGAAAAGTCAGGACATAATATTACTCTATGCTCTGATGCATCTGTACCACCTTGTAATGCAGAAGGAATTGAACAAATCTCCCATGACAAAGAAGTCTCAGACCTATTTCCTCTGACTAAGACATGTGAACTGCCAAATGGTAAAGGGAGTCTGGTCATCAGAGACTCTAAGATAAGCAGTATTCTTAGCCATCCCGAAGAAAGCCCTTCAGTGTGTTTTAATGAGCCAAGGAAATGTGAAGATTTCAATATTGACAATAGGGAATCTACTGTTCACGGGCTATCGCCATTCCCAAAATGTAAAGTCCATCATCCTTGTGTCTCTCTGTCATCAGCTTGTCTTTTTGCAAAGTCTCCAGAATCCTCAGCCGGCCTGCTGCTCTCAGAGTCTCCAGAATCCTCAGCCGGCCTGTGAGCCCGAGCCTGCAGCCTGCCTGCCATGTGAGCCCGAGCCTGCAGCCTGCCTGCCATGTGAGCCTGAGCCTGCAGCCTGCCTGCCATGTGAGCCCGAGCCTGCAGCCTGCCTGCCATCTGAGCCCGAGCCTGCAGCCTGCCTGCCATGTGAGCCAGAGCCAGCAGCATGCCTGCCATTAGTACCGGAGCCTCCAGACTGACTGCATTCAGAGCACAAGCCCTCAGCTCACCTGCCCACTAAGTCAGAGTCTCCAGCCTGTCTGACTTCAGAGCCAGAACTTCCAGCCTGTCTGACTTCAGAGCCAGAACTTCCAGCCTATCTGACTTCAGAGCCAGAACTTCCAGCCTATCTGACTTCAGAGCCAGAACTTCCAGCCTGTCTGACTTCAGAGCCAGAGCTTCCAGCCTGTCTGACTTCAGAGCCAGAACTTCCAGCCTGTCTGACTTCCGAGCCAGAGCTTCCAGGCTGCCTGCCTTCAGAACCAGAGCTTCCAGGCTGCCTGCCTTCAGAACCAGAGCTTCCAGGTTGCCTGCCTTCAGAACCAGAGCTTCCAGGCTGCCTGCCTTCAGAACCAGAGCTTCCAGGCTGCCTGCCTTCAGAACCAAAGCTTCCAGGCTGCCTGCCTTCAGAACCAGAGCTTCCAGGCTGCCTGCCTTCAGAACCAGAGCTTTCAGGCTGCCTGTCTTCTGACCTTGAGCCTCTATCTTGCCGACTATTTGACCCTGTGCATCCAGTTTGCCAGCTTTCAGAGGTCTCAGTTCATATACATTCAGAGACTGAATCTCCAGCATCAGAGAAAAAACTCTCAACATGTAAGCCTCAAGGGCCTGGGTCTCCTGCATACCTGCTTCCAAAGTCGCCTGCATGTGAGTCTTCTGTATGTTTTCCTCCAGGGCCAAAACTTCAGGTCTGCTTCCTGTCACCTCCTTTGTCTTCAGCCAGTTTGTCTTTGACCTCTGTGCCTCCTGCCAATCCGTTATCTGCTTTTGGCCCTACAGTCAATCTTCCTTTGTTTTCAGAGTGCTACTCTAGCCTGCCATCATCAGGACTTCGAACACCTTTGATTCAGGCTTCTAAGCCCCTTTTACTGGATTTAGACTCTTCAGGTCCTGCCTCCGACACTGCTGTTAATTTACAACGTATTTTTCTACCCTCCAGAACATCACATTTTTCCTGCAGTCCTCTGGTATCTTGCACTACATCTCTGATGGAAATGGACTTATTTCATAGCAGCAAAGGCTTTAAATCGAGTCCCAGATTCCGGGAGCCGGTCGTTGGAGGGGGTGTACTGTCACGATTCACTCCCTGTGCTCTCGTTCCCACCACCAGGGGGCCGAATTGTGGGGCTTTCCAGTATTCTAATATGCTTCCAGACACTCCCCTGTATGCATATCCTGACTTCCAGGCATTTGGACATCATTTAGGAATTGACATCCATTCCCAATCCATGCCGGGTTTTGTGGAAGCCTGTCTGCTCATGCTGGAAACTCCATTACCTATAATCCCCTGCTCACTGCTTTGTCTCCACCCCTGCAGGCCAAGGATGGGTGGAGGAATTCAGTTTACCTGTGGCTGGCTGCTGCTAGCCTGCTCACACCTGATGCATGTGATTACTGTGAGCTCTTTTAAGCCCCAGCTCCCTTCAGCCCAGTGTTGGTCATTGTAGCTGTCATCCGGTGAGACCTATCCTTGTTTCCTGAGCTTTTGATATTCCTTGATTCCTGAGCTATAGTTAATCCTTGTTTCCTGATTTCCTGAGCTATAGCTATTCCTTGTGCCTGAATTAGGACTGCCTGCAGTTCTACCTTGTTTACTGAGTTCCTGAGCTATAGTTATTTTTTGTTCCTGTTCCTGGGCTTCAGCTATTTCTTGTTCCTGATTTGCACTGCTTGGAGTGCTCTCTTGACTCCTTGTTTCCTGACCTGTAGCTATTTCCTGCTTCCTTGAACCAGTACTGCCTGCAGTGCTACCTTGACTCCTGAGCCTTAGCATTCCTTGTTCCTGAACTGCAGCAGTTTCCCTTGTTCCTGAACTAGCACTGCCTGCAGTGCTACCTTGACTCCTGAGCCTTAGCATTCCTTGTTCCTGACCTGCAGCAGTTTCCCTCCTCCTGAACTAGCACTAC
The DNA here is from genome assembly GCA_963921515.1 of Calotriton arnoldi. Taxonomy (NCBI): domain Eukaryota; kingdom Metazoa; phylum Chordata; class Amphibia; order Caudata; family Salamandridae; genus Calotriton; species Calotriton arnoldi. Next base: position 2,552,851 of record CAWUFW010001318.1, on the reverse strand, counting down.
CTGCAGTGCTACTTTGACTCCTGAGCCTTAGCTCAATTCTTGTTCCTGCCCCAGCACTGCCTTCTATGCTACTTTGTTTTCTTGATTCCGTAACCTGCACTATTCTAGTATACCCTTGTAGCCTCCCCTTCTGTATATCCTTTTCCAGTCCCTGCCTTTCTTCCCATTTCCCTGGTTCCAGTTCTAGTTTGCTGTCTTTCTATTTCTGCTGTCTTGCTTCTGTTACCTTGTATGTTTGTTACCTGCTTTCTGCCAAGTGTGCCCTGTGATTTCCTTCCTTTCCAGTTAAGCACTCCTCCTTGCTAGCTCCTTGTCTATTGTGCTTGTGTTTAGTTCTACCCCTTTGCTGTTACTGCCTTGTGTGTTCCTGTTTGATCGCCAGGATCCGTGGGCACAGCTGACTACCTAGGTGGTGTTTCTTGTTCACTGTGAGTATTGTTTTTGAGTTACATTTATAACATCACCATAGGTATAAGCTCCACAGACCCTGCCTTTGCATACATATCCTATATGTGGGTATTTTCAGTCAGTATCTGTAACAGCAATTGTGGGTGAGGAACTTACTGAGCTTCAGTCTTACCGTGTGGAGCTCCTGAGTGCTTTACCCCACATTCCCTTTATTGTTAATGTTGTATTATATATATGTCTTGCTCGTCCGTCCTGGGTGTAGTTAGTCTGAATGCTAAATTGCCTTGTGAGTGCCCTTCCTTTCTGAGTCTTAGCCATCTTGTTCCTTTGTACAGGCTTCCCCTTTGGATCCCTTTTCTCCTCTGACTTCCTGTGTGATCCTGGGCAGCGCTGTACTCCTCTCTCTGTGTACATTTTCTACCCCGTTCCCAGTCCTTGCCCAAGTCCCTGACTGTGTTCCCGACATAGTCCTGGACAGTCCCTGACACACTTGCAGGGTCCATACAGGACAAGATTTGTGTGCTATCCGGACCACATTTCCCACAATGCACAGTCTCATTCGAGCTTCCCATTGGTGGGTGTGCAATATGAAAATGGCGAAGTGGGTTCAGTGTTTGCACACACTGTCTCCGTTCAAGCCTCTGAAGAGAAGCATATGGAGCTTCGAAATGAGTCCGGCATTTCCATTACGGAGCAGCTTCTACAAGCGGATCCTCGTCCCTGCCTATCATAAACAAAGCTGTTGATCGAGTGCTACTCACCAGGTGGACAACCTTTGGAGCAGAATGTAATACGCGGCCGTCCTGCCGCGGAGTGTGCACCACCCCGTAATGTTATGGGGGCCACCGAACATGGTAACTATTATGTAGGTTATGTGGGCCAGCAGCCGCAAACAGGATTGAGGACGAGTCCACTTGCAGGGTCCATGCAGGACAAAATTTGTGTGCTATCCGGACCACATTTCCCACAATGCACAGTCTCATTCGAGCTTCCCATTGGTGGGTGTGCAATATGAAAATGGCGAAGTGGGTTCAGCGTTTGCACACACTGTCTCCGTTCAAGCCTCTGAAGAGAAGCATATGGAGCTTTGAAACGCGTCAGGCATTTCCATTACTGAGCAGCTTCTATAAGCGGATCCTCGTCCCTGCCTATCATAAACAAAGCTGTTGATCGAGTGCTACTCACCAGGTGGACAACCTTTGGAGCAGAACATATATATATATATGATAAAAATTACGTGGTGGCCTGTCACATAAATGAAGTACACAAAGGCAACCTAAATGATTTATCATATTATGCAATTGATCAGGTCCCAAAGCAGAGGAGAGGCGGAAATCGTGAAGGCAGACTACGCCAACTTGAGTCAAAATACATTTTGTTGTTCAACTCCAAAACTCCCAATGGTTTGAATGTAGAAGAAGACTTGCATGTACATTTGATTTAGCACGGTTATTCTGATTTTAAGTGTTTTTAATAAAAGGAAATCAGTCACAGAGTAGAGAGAATCATGAGTAATATAGGCAGCTATTTTGATATTAGTGTTAATTTATTGTTTTACATGAAGGTGTCGATATGTTGATGTTTTGATATAACAATGTTATTTAAGGATGTATAAAGTTTAAATTAAATATATGCATTAGCACTTTATGCCTAGATGGAGGCAACATGCAATCTATGATAGTACTGTCATGCACTTGCAGTTTATTATGGTGCACTTGCACTTTATTGCGTATTTTGCACAGTTGAATGGATCTGTGTATCACAGTATCATGCACTAGCACTTTATTGCGTAAGTTTGCACAGTACCTTGCATTTGCACTTTATCTTTTAAAATTTATAAAAAAAATTATGACTAATGCAATTAATAGTTGAAATCTAAAATATGTGAATCAACATATTGACACGTCAATCAAATTTTAGATTCATCAGGAAGACAAGGATGAACCTGGAAGAAAAAAGTCTCATTTTACGGGGACATTGAATAACGTTTACTGTCATATTAGAATGATGTATATGGTGATTATAATATACACAGGCAATAAGATGACAATGTTGCATTTTGATAGATTAATGATGTAAGCACAACATGTATAATATATATATTTTTTATGGCAATGAATGTAATTGCCTATGTTGAATTGTAATATCGCTCCTAATGGCAATGTTTATCCTTAGTAAGGAATGTGAGTCTTTCCTTGCTACCTATGATGACCATGGAACCATGTGACTCTTTGCTTTTGTATTTTAAAACTTTATCATTGAACAAACAACTGTTGTGTGAACAAGCCAGGCAATGGCGAAACGCGTTACAGCGTAATTTGGAATAAAGCAGAGACTGAATTGAAATTCCATCCCCTGTGTCGGTGTCTGCTTTTTAAGCATAAAAGCAGTAATGGTTGGAATATATATATATATATATATATATATATATGAGAGACAGATTACCTACTTGCTCTCGCCAGTAGGTAGTTATAATTATGGCCTACTTTCCATAGGAACAGCGTTTATTGACTTGCTTATAACTTTGGCACCATTTGATGAATCTTCTTGAAATTTTCCCCCCAAAAATTGGCCTCCTGTTTCTAGTTGTACATGGAAAGTTTTGGGGTGATCCGTCAAGAGAAAGTCGAGAAAAAGGGGGGGGGGGGGAGAAAAAAAGTGCGTTTCCCATGTTAATTCCCATAGAGATTTTCGACACCACTACAGCCTAAACCGCTGAACAGAATTACACCAAATTTAACAGAAAGCAGAAAGCTAGATCTTGGTCCAGAGAGCATGCTTTTTGTGAATTGGTGTAAATCCATTCAGTAGTTTTTGAGATGTTAGAAGAAAAACAAATTTGTATATCGAGAGGCATGGACCCTTCGCAAATCCTTCACTGACGTTTCGCGCATTCATGCGCCAACTGCACTGCCTTAATTGGTTGGGCGTAACCTGGGTAGAAAGTTGTGGCTGCCATTTTAGAAATTGGGGAACAATCCCCGGCTGTAAAAAATGACAAGAAATGTAGTTGAAGGGACAGGGAAGAGATACCCTGGCCATCTGGGGGCAATTTAGGGGTCTGTGAGGGGCCCCTGATGGGCCAGAAAATACCTCAGAATGATTCACACACCCACTCACAAACCCACTCAGACACTGTCACACCCACTCACAGACCCACTCAGACACTCTTACACCCACTCACAGACCCACTTAGACACTCACGCACTTACTCACACACTCAATCAGACACTCATGTACTCACTCACAGACCCATTCAAACACTGTCACACCCACTCACAGACCCACTCATACACTGTCACAGCCACTCAGACTCATATACATGTATACACCCACTCAGGCACTCTCACACCCAATGGTAGACTCACTTAGACCCTTTCACACCAACATAGAGACACACTCATGCAGTCACTCACAGTCCCACTCAGACACTCACCCACTCACTCACAGACCCACTCATACATTCACACACTCACTCACAGACCCACTCAGACACTGTCACTGGCACTCACAGACTCACTCACACACTTACACACCCACTCACAGACCCACTCAGACACTCTCACACCCACTCAGATACTGTTACACCCACTTACAGACCCACAATGACACTGTCACACCCAGTCACTGACCCACTCAGACACTCACACAGCCACTTACTGACCCACTCAGACACTCCTGCACCCACTCACAGACCCACAAAAACACTGTAACAGCTGCTCACAGACATACTCTCACACTTATATACCCACTCACAGACCTATTCAGACACTCTCACACCCACTCACAGACCCACTCAGACACGGTCACACCCACTCACAGACCCACTCTGACACTCACACAGCACTCACCAAAACACTCAGACACTCATACACCCACTCACAAACCCACTTAGACACTGTGAAGGCCAGTCACAGACCCACTCACACACTTTTACACTCACTCACAGACCCCCTCAGATGCTCTCATACCCACTCACAGACCCACTCTGACACTGTCACACCAACTCACTGACCCATTCAGATGCTCACACACACACACTCAGTGACCCACTCAGACACTCACACACCCACTCACCAACCCACTCAGTCACTCATGCACCTACTCACAGACCCACACAGACACTCACACACCCAGTCAGATGCACAGAGTCACTCACACAGTTGTGAATCCTAAATGTGCTGCTGTGTATTGAATGTGTGCTTTTGTTTTGTGGATTTGTGACGGATTTGCAAATTCGAATAAGAAATTTAATAAAAGGATTTAAAAAGAAAATTAACCAGTGTTTTGTAAAAGGGATGGCTCTTAGAAGAGCCTTTGTGTTTATGGTGTGTACATGGTAAGTACACATAAAACAGGATGCAGTCTTTCAAGTTGTTGAGGAACACCCTGTTGCCTTTCTCTGTGAAATGAACTCCATCACTTCTATAGACACCGTCCATTTCAAAGCATAAATTGTTGTGGCATAAAGAGACCATCCTATGGTCTCTGTGGAACGCAGAAATAGTTTTATTAACATGTTTCATGGCTTTGTCTATCTGTGGACCGCATTCATTTGACCACTTCCATTTCTGGCTTTGTCAAATGTTGAAGAACAACCCAAGTAATGGCCACATTAGGCAACCCCAAGTCCCTGTCAATGCCACTCTTTCTAGCACACTTTCTGACTCAAAACACAAAACTATGACCCGCAATCCACACTCTAACCATTTTGAAGACAAAGAGGAGTAGCACACAGGAGAAGGCTCAAACTGAATGAGACAGTTTTCAAAATGAAAGGTAGTTAAAATGGAGGACAGGACATACTTTAAAAAATAACATATTTGGAGAGGTGGGTGCAGCGGCCAGGGCAGCTGACTTCGGAGCACAGGGTTCACGGTTCGATCCCCGGCTCCGGCGGCAGCTCAGCTCAGCACCATGTGACTCTGGGCAATAGCTCACTTAATTTCCACTCCGGCCCCCAGTGCCTTGAGACCCGTAAGGGTGAGTAGCTGCGCTATATAAAAACGGACTTACTTACATTTACATTGGATGGTGTAAATATGCAGGTTGCTCAAATTAGGTAGTGTTTTTGAGCAAAAAGTAAGTAGATCTGTGATTGGCTGTGGAAAAAAAAAGTAATGCTATTTTGGAAATGCTAATATTTTAAAACAGTCAACCAAACCTCCTACTGTTGAATTTGAAGGTAACATGCTGCTTACAGAAACGTTTGTGAATTTTTGACCCACTGGTACAAGAGAGTGGTCCATAGGGGGTTACTATGGAAACTGAGCTGAAAGAGTGTGGTGGGAAGGGTTCCAAAGAGACTGTACCTTGATCGTGAAAAAGAGAGTTGTTTAGACACATTGCTTATATGGAGTAGTTATTTTCTAATTTAGTACTATCTTATAAAGGAAAATGTAGATGCAAAGTAATAGTGGTACATTGTTTAATGCTTTAACGGACTCCCGTATAGATTCACATATCCATCGCAAAGTTACACGGGGGGCCTCACTGAGCGTTGCGACAGATAAGTGAATCTGCCCATAAACACTACCAGATTGGGCTACTAAATAAGAGACTAACAAAGGCTTAAAGAAAACTGACCAATGAGTAGTGAAATAACAACAACAAAATTAAAGGAAAGTTTTGATTTGATAAGTACATCACTATCACTGAAAACAGAGAGGGAAAGATTAACATTACTGGTTTTTTAGTGCTGAGAGTGCTTCTTATCATTTTGCCTGATAAGAAATTTCAAGTAATAGTGCATTAAAAATTTGAGAACAACAAAGAGATTTAGAACAACAAAGAGATTTCACAGGTATGTTCATAACAGTGTACATTTAAAATGAGTATATATATATATATATATATAGGAACACACACACACATATCTATATATATCTATATATATATATATATATATATATATATATTCTATATATATCAATCAAACAGGGTATAGCGCGCACAAAGGTCACCACCAGATGGATTTGCACAAGGGGGATTTATTTCATCATAAACCCTGCGTTACGCGTTTCGGCCGTACAACGGCCTTGATCACACACCGAGTGAAAGATAATGCCGGTTACATATGCATGCAATCCTGAAAATAGACCTAGGACTCACAGTGGAGTGACACAGTGCAGTAACTGGTGGCCATCTTGGAACGTGGAAAAAGTTAATGTGGCGGCCATTGCAGACTGGTCAACGGGTACAAACATGGCTCACAGAAAATGGCAAAATGAACTCGTGGGAGTGGCACAATGCAACATTGAAGAATACACAGCCTCGTGGTGGTGGCAGTTCTAGCATTGTGATCAAAGAAGGAGTGTCAGGACCAGTGTCCTGCTGTTTCTGCTTGCGACATAGTGCCCTTGTGTCACCGGCTGTAGTTGACACGTCAAGGTTGGCACATCCTGTGTCCACTAGTATGAAGAAGCATAGTGCCCGTGGGATCTAACATGGGGAGCCAGATACCTGGGGTCTGATGCTGCATATGTGCCCTGTCAGGAACATGCTGGGTGTAACCTGAATGGCAAGTGAAGTGAACCTGAGTACCCCATAGAGATTAAGCTAAAACCCCTAATGCCAAACGTGGTGTATAAAGTAAATGAAACAAAGTGAAGGTGCTTATCTGGACAAAGTGGCCAAACTGGTGGATGCAAGCACGAAGAAAAGGGTAGGGAGCCCAACAGCGAGTGCAGGGAGCAGGATCAGTCCACCGGGTCCCTTACTTTCCTCCTGTAACAGAGAGAGAGAATGTCATGAGTATAAACATACAAGGGAATAGGAAAGCACACAGGAAGACGGGGGCAGGTATTAAAAACATGGCATATACAAGGTTGCCGTGAAAACAATACCTGATACATGTGAGTACCATGAAGGTACTTTGATACAGAAGTGAAACATAAATCTTAGTCATCAAGTAAATGTATGGACATTTCTTCGTCCTTGTTCAAACCCCCCGGGTACCTGGTCGCTAAATTGATAATGTGTCTCATTTCACGTTGTCTGAGCAAAACCCTGTTACCCCCTCTGGTACTCGGGGTGATCTGTTCAATGGCATAGTACCTGAGTTTGGAACTAGCAGAGAAATGGTGTGTCTCAAAATGTCTGGCTATTGGATAGTGCATGTCCTTGTTAGTGATTGCCCTCATGTGTTCTAGTACGCGCTTCTTAGCCATATGTGTGGTGCTGCCCACATACCTCAGGTTGCAGGAACATTCAAGTATGTACACCACAAAGGTGGAGCTGCATGTGAGGAACTGTTTGATGGTAACCGAGGTTCCGGTGGTAGGGTTGTGGTATTCTTTTCTCATCTGGCTACTGTGGCAGGCTTTGCAATGACTGCAAGGGAAAAATCCTTGTAAATCGATGCCTCTACCCAGGTTATTATTGGTCAAGGTGTCTAACAGGCCTTCTGGCTAAATATTTGGCACATGCGCTTATGCCTTGCTCATGTTCAATGATCCTATATAGGGAATTGATGTCCATAGTGATCAGCAGATAACCTGTTTGCCATTCCATGTCTTGTATTTTGATGAGCAAATCCTTCGTGTCCCTGACTTGGTGGTAAAACATTTTGGCGTTCATAAAGTTACATGTACTTGCATTGCTATTTAACATTTTAAAACGTTTTTAAAAAGTTTTACTTACCTTCTAACTAGTGGGGGGTTGTGTTGTTGTTCATCCAGCACTCCCAGATAGAGGCCCTGGCTTTGTAGTAGCAGGGTAAGGTTTGTGGTTGTTTTGGGTAAGGCTGGGCTATTTAGGATCTATATCCTCCAACACAGGTGTGGAGTTTGAACCGCCATGTTTTAGTTGACAGAAAGTGTACTCTAAATACAGTGGACAGAGTATTGGCTTTACATCCATCCATCTATGGTGTTTGGAGTATAACTGTCAGATAACTTAAGTTTTCGATCTCCCCGGGAGCAGCTGACAACCCCCCAAATCCCCTAAACTGCTGCCCATGACAAACAATATATATCTGCCATGAACTCCAGCTCGGGGGAAAGGGGAAGTGGAAAAGAAAGAGAGACTGCCTCAATCGTCTGGTGCTCCTAACTTCGGTTCTTCTTATTGGCACCTGAAAGTAAACATAAACAGTTATCCTTTCTGAACCCCCTCTCTCTATCCTCCAAATTCTATTCACAATATTTGTTCCTTCTTTACCTGTTCTACACTGAGGACTAGCCTCCCTCTTGTTAGAATATTTATATCTTTTCTTATTATGTAGTTATCTTTTAGTTCAACTCTTTCTTATATTTCGTATTCTTGAATTCTGATTTAGACAACTGGAAGTTTTGCTTAAAAACTGTTCTGTATGGTAATTTTACAGTCTATACTTTGTACATATCAGCATAAGAATTGTTTGTTAATTGCTGCTTGAATAATTGAGTCATTCTTTATACATATTTATATAAATAAGTGAATTGAAGAATGTAGGTTAATAACTTCTTAGACTTTCTTTAAAGGAATTTCCTTTTAGCAGATGATTTAGTTTTATGATATATTTGTCAATCTTTGTTCTCGAATATCGTTCTCAAGCAGCTGGAGACTGGAGCGCTTCCTTATTAATCTCTTAGATAAATACGCTTACTTGGATAATAGGGTAAACACTTCTCTTCACAGAAGTTTCCCCTCGAAGGCCGAAAAAACTACTCCTCAAACAACCACTTTTCAGAAATGCTGACAGACATGCGCTGTATTGAGGTCCGATATTCAACAAGTCTCTTCTCAGAACACTGCTATCCAGCGCAGGGCAAGTTCCTTTATCTCTTGAGCATGCGTAACTTAATTTACTAATCTCCAACACAAATTCTGTACTCTCTCTGAGGGAAACAGAGAAGGCGCGAATGAGAGACACTTCTCCTCACAGGAAAATCTACAGTTGAAGTGCGCTGCGCGGTACTTGTGCAGGCACGTTAACACTATTCTCCGGTCTCGCGGCAGAACAACTAGACCAAGAACCTGACTTGAGGAAAACGATGGTCTTCTCCATATCGTCACTGCATGGTAACTTCAACTTCTGTAGCATTGATCTTAAAGAGGATTTCCAACAGGGGCTTAACTTTTTCCAATGCGGGTATTTCTTGACAAAAGCATTTCTGGATCTACATGAGATTTTTTTAGTAGATAAGCTGGGGCATGAAAGAGGGTTCCTGACAATAACTCCATCGACAAAGGAAGGAATGAGGTGGGGTTGGAGGATGGTTAACAGACTTTTGTCCCTCATCCTGCCATACTCTAAATCAGACAGGCATAGGGTGAGTAAACAGGTCGTTTTTGACAGCTTGTATGTATCTGCTAAACTATAAATCAGGCCCTAAGACATGAACCCATGACATGCAATTCAATACAGCCCTATTGCTCAGCACACAACCAACCAGTTCACCCCTCCAACAAACTATATTGGTTGTCCTTGCTGCAAACCGAAGATGCTATATTTGGTGGGAATATGTTCTTGCCTGATGGCTGAAGGTGGTGTCCAGAGGTTGAGAATAGACTTGGGAGAAATTTAGAATCAGGTGTGAAGGGAGAACGAAAATAAATCTGAGGTTCTCCTGCTCTAACAAACTCACAGTTCCCCCACTTGTTTTAGAGTGGGGGAACAACTGATTTATTGCTGGTGCAACCATTCAAGGTGACAGCTCATATGCCACAAGGTTAATACCTTTCATGCATCAGGGAATCCTTTCTATGTAGCTCTTCTTATGTGTATGATCCCTTCCAGGTTACTCCATGCAAGGCATGGTGAACCTAGGCAGGGACAACAAATAATTGGTCACACATGCAGGGAGTAAATTCCCCACAAATCAAGGTCATGGATTTTTTGTATTTCACAATCAAACTCACTCTTTTGGAGTTTGGTTTTCAAAATGTTGTGAAAAATAAAAAAATAAATGCTGAACAGATGAAAAAACATAGCATACTCTCAGCATGCAGCTCCTACTAAGTGCTTGAAAGTATATCACAGATCTCTTTGACATTTCTCCCTTTAATCTATGACTGCTCAGGACCATAAACTTTGAACAAAATATCTCAGAATGGACAGCCATGCGCAGAAACGAGCTAAGTGGACCATGAACATAAGAAATACTATAAAGGAAACTGCAGTGCTGCTCATAGTTGCCAGCTCACTGAAAGCCATAAACTGTGCCCTGTTTCCCACACTTCTTCATCCATCATACTTGTAAGCGCTGCATCCCACAACGTGATAACTGCAACTCGATGGTCATCACGCAACACATGGAAACACTTCCCACACGGGATCAAAACAAAGACAATACACTTTCAGCCACACACCATACAAGGTGCTGTGTGCTACCCAAGTACACAAGTGCCACCACACATATGGGTAGTAAGCGCTATATAAGTATTGCAATACAATACAATGTCTGTCAGACCTGTGGTTGTAGTCTCAGCCTAAATATCCTCACCATGCAGGTGGCAATCCATCAGTATGGTGGAAAGTTTTCTGCCTGGTGGACAGAGGCCAGGCCTCTGCTGTCTTAGGGCCATCCACCAGATCTTAAACTAACATGTTAGTTGATTACCAATGATGGTTTTAAAGAGGTGGGCTTTGTTCTTGACTGGTGGCCAAAGGAAGTTTGCAGTGGCAGACTATGCAGTATGGCTATGACTGATAATATTATGTGCTGTGGGTTGGCTAGATAAAATTCCCCACAGAGATAAAATTCCCCATAGAGACAATGGGGCATATTATCAAGAACGGCGTTAAAATTATCGCCGCTAAAGCGGCGATAATGGGCTTGATAATATGCCCTTGAGAATTCCAATAGAAGCCCATGTTGACACCAGAACATGGGCTTCTATTGGAATTCTCAAGGGCATATTATCAAGCCCATTATCGCTGCTTTAGCGGCAGTTTTCTGCCGCTAAAGCGGCGATAATTTTAATGCCGTTTCTTGATAAGATGCCCCAATATCCCAAGTATGAAAAACCCTAACTATTGGGTGAATAATTTTAATTGAAAAGGAGAAACAAATCGAGTACAAAAACAACTTTAAGCTTGCAAATTTGTCATTCTGCTATTTTGTGAGTAGAAATATCCTACAAACGTGAATTTGGACTTTTTCAGCAAAATCTTTTGCTAAAGAATTACAAACTATATGCTGTTTTTTGACAACAGAATAGTTTGCAGAATATTAGTCAATTTCGTTTTTTTCTGCCTCAAAATGTATTTTTGTGTACTGTTCCTCTAACAAATTTGAAAACAATCCATGGAGTTTTAGAAAGTTCTTAGAAGGGAAATCCCACAATTTTGAACATCTATAGAGGCCAACCAAGAGCCAAAGACAGTCATGGATCCACCTTCAAAAAACTGATATCCTTCTTCATTGATAAAATCAATCTGATCCAGAACAAATTAGTTCTACAAAGGCTCATACGGATAACTGGTGCCTTTTTCTGTTCCGAGAATTCACACCTCTATAGAAGTCTACCAAAGTCAGCACACCCAAAGAATTTCGGGACCGAAATATTACCAATTTGCATATGCATACTGTGGCCTCACTCAATACCAAACTCATAACTGTTTCATTATCACTTAACAAAGTACCCCAAACGTTCAACCAGATGCAGCCATTACATCTAATCAAAGTTATGTGTCAACCTCCCATGCTTTTCGAAAGCACTAGACACTGTTCTCCTCTCAACTTTACATGCATCTGTAGGATGATGGCTTACTGTGACAGATTCAGTGCCATACAATATCAGAGGAGACTTTCTTACTGCCCATGATTGTGGCCATGTATGTATGCTCATATTTGTAGACCTCTAAGCCTCTTTTGACACAATCATTCAGTGAATTGCTGATGCACCACCTAGCAAAGACCACAGAGATTTGAGCAACAGCCCTGACTTTGGTTAGCTCCTTCTTGGAAAGCAGAACATTCAGTGTTCATACAGGCACTTTTCTGTTCAAAACTACCTATATCACCCGTGGAGTTTCCCTCAAATCAGCTTCTTTCCAACTCACTTCAACAGCAGTATGACCCTCTCCCCTACATCATCAAAGGCAATAACATCGGGCATCACATATATCAGGATAACACCTAGCTTCATCTCGATCTAGAGAAGGGCTTGGAAGCAGATCACTAAGTGGTGATCTGTCATCTCAGCCTCAGTGGCTCAAAAAGATCAATTTCAACCCTGTATCCAGAAACAAGAGCCTGGGATACCCTTTGGGTATCCATCCCATATCCCTTTAGAAGCTGCATAAGCTATGGCTTCTTGTTTGTCTTGTTCTTTACTCAACAGGGAAACACAGTGTGCAGAATTACCTTTCACTTCTCATCTCCTGCACAAGGGGAATCCCAGAACAGCTGTTTCACAAAATTTCCCTGAGCATGGAGGTAGAAAGATCCAACTTCAATTTTTTTGTGTTCACATATTTTATTGTTTTGGATAAAAAGAAATACAGTTTCAAAGCAACAGTGGTACATAAATATCAGAAATTGATGCATACAAGTAAGAAGTTAAAAAGAGTTACATGACAAACAATAGCTCAACTGGGATGAAAATGGTAGAAAGTTATCATATAAAAATTACTATGCATCCAACTTCAATTTCTGTAAAATATTTTAAAATAAGCTACAGACTAGGCACTCAAAGCTTCAGGCAAAACAGCACCATGCCTCTATACTCGTATTTCCCCTGCAATATCATCATCATATCACACACATACCCACTCAAAGCCCTCTTTGGCTGCCATAAGTACAATTAAACAGAGTAATAGTAGCACGTTACTTACGCTGCTTTGAAATGGCAGAAGTATGGTATGAAGGGTTTTGTAGAAAGTAATGATTTTAACTAAAGGAATGTTACAGTGCAGGTAACCATGTATAGCACACGAAACCCTCAATCGCATCCCCCTTAGATTTCTACTCATTATGATGCTCAATGGACTGCTGGCAGACGTTAGCCTCCAAAGATACCCACTTCTTAGGCACCCATATGCAAGCTTATCCCTCCTCCAACTTGATGCATGATGCAAATGACATTTCACAGAGCTTGAAAAACACAATGCCTCACTAAAATGTTGTGCATTCAAAACATTCATCAGACACAATGCAATTGCAAATTGTGCCATGCATTCAGAACAATCATGTTACACAATGCAGGTTTGTACATGTAGGCACCATCCTGCCAGAGCAGTTATTTAACAAAATGTAGGGATAAAGTGGCCGCGCACCCGGAACAGTCATCTAACCGCCTATTGCCATTCAGATGCTTTGGTCTCTGACGATCCGAGTGCAGTTGTGATAACAAGGGATTGTGACGTAGGAACAATGGGAAAATGACTTTTGATTGTTTACCATTTTTGAAATGCCATAGCAGTGAATAACCAGTATCAGAATCCTGTATTCATTCTAATGGTTCTTTATGACTGCCATCAGTAACACTAATTTAATGCACTGTGGAGATTAAGAGACCATGCACCCGGGACAATCTTCAGACACAATGAAGGGGTAATGTGGCCCTTCCACTGAGTCGCCTGGTCAGAGACATTTTAAGGCATAGGCAAACTGGGCTCTGGCCCAGGGCCCCCGCCTTTCTAGGGGCCTCCACCTTTCTATGGGCCCCATCATTAAGCTTTTAGGACAGTCCCAGACAGTGGCATAAGCCAAAAATGATCGGGCACCCTGCACAATATGAAAAGGGGCTCCCAGGTCTCCAATATCTCATAAATATTCAAAGGCTTTGTACTAAATGGGCACCCCCTTGAAGGACTGGGGTCCTGTTCAAGGTTTTGGTGACAACAAAGAGGCATGTCAACAATCAGACCTTAGCTGTTGAGAGCTTGAATGAGCTGAAAACAGATAATAAATTCAGAGTTATTCTGTGCAGGGGGCACCAAATTATGTTTGGCCTGGAGCCCCCAAAATACTTAAGATGTCTCTGCTCCTTGTATGACACAATGCTGCAATAAAGTGACCATGGTCCCTGAGCCTAATACGTGACAGAAGGTAGCACCCAGTACAATAATTTGACACAATGCAGGGGCCAAAAGGTAATGCACACTGAGGGCATTGACCTGACTCAATGTCACTCTAGATTGGCGTTTCATCCCGGCACCAACTAATGTGACACAATGGAGAAGTAAGCTGACCATGCACACAGAGCAAAAGTGGCCATACATGCAGTGAAAGAAATTGGGTTACTAGTTGACTCGGGTGTGAGCCCTGGTCAATCAGCTACCACAATCCTTATCTGGGTGAGGCACCAGCCAACTCTAAACTAACTTGTGCTCAACCCTCTGGTTGCTGAGCACAGAACAGTCAGGCTCTTTTTTTGGGAGTTTGAGATAGCACGAACTAGGCTCGATGACGGACACACTCATTTTGTTAGGCACAGCTAGATTAAGTGATTTGCCCAGAATCACAGGATGTTGAGTGTCCTTGCCAAGACTCAAACTCAGTTCCCCAGCTTAGAGTTCGACTGCTCTAGCCATTAGGACATAATCTGGAGGCAATGTGTAAAGTATTTGTGCAACACTTCAAACAGTAATAAAGCAAAACGCCACACAAAAAGGATCCCACACCAAGTAACAAAAATAGAATTATCTTCAATGAATAAAACAAGACAAAGCAACAAAAATGCGATCAGTAGAACCAGAGAAATGTAATTTTAAAGATTTACATGAAAATAGTGCCACGAAGCATAAAGTGGCAACTGTGGATATCTGGTCATGCCGGACCGGGACAAAGTCACAAGTTCGGGCTGACCGCGATGGAGTGTGGGCCGGCTACAGGGACCCAGTTAGGTCTGCTGAACAGAGTACCTTAAATCCTGGTTTGCAGAGTGTTGCGAGGGTCTGCGTCAAAGTTGTGTCGCACAGCCGAAGCGATATATCGGTTCCGAGATGTAGCAAGGCTGCGAAGCGAGGGCCTGCATCATCACCAATGATCTTGTCGATGGGGCTTGCGATGCGAAGTCCGACATCGAGGATGCGTGGCACAGTTGAAGAGATGAGTCGGTTTCGAGGACTCGTGAGGCTACGATGTGGAGTCCGTCGTCGTCGTCAAGGCTGCCTGCAATGAGGGATGCAAGAGGATGCATCACGCAGCAGTGGTTCCGATGAAGCTGCAGGCTGCGATGCAGGTCTTTGCGACAGGGTGATCCATGTAGCAGGTGTGATGTATCAATTCTGCTTGGGGTTGTCTCGCACAGCAGACAAGATGCGCCGGTTCCGCTGGATCCATACAGGCTGGCAGAGCACCTTAAGCCCACTTCCAGGGGTCTAGGACTGGTGTGGCACCACTTGACAGGGAGGACTCACAGATGGCAGACTCCAGGTGCTGGTGCCGAGGTTGTTGAAGCTTTCTGTATCTGAGACTCAAGTCAGGAGGCCAGCCAACTAGCCCTTAGACTCAATCTGGGGTCCTGGGCTCAACAGGGGCAGGCCCAGTCCTTCTCACCCAGTCAAGAAGGCAGCAGGTAAGCACAGCAGGGCAGCATCCCTTCAGAGCAGCAGTCCACCAGAGAGACAGTCCTTTCAGCAGCACATCAGTACTTCTTTCTAGCACAGTATGCACAGGTCCAGAAGTATACGGAAGAGGTTGTCTGAGGTCCAATATTTATACATGGTGCTCTTCCTCTGGGAGGGGGAGAAGCTTCTAGAACTTCCCTTAAACGTCCCCAGGCATGCTGCCTGCCCTGTCCTGGCTCCAGACTAACTACAGGGGGTATACAGCCCTTTGCATGGAGGCAGGACAGAGCCGATTGAAGTGTATGTAGGGCTTTGCCCAGCTCCACCCTCCTATCCTGCCAGCGATGGCCCATTCAGGCACACTTTAGCTCTCTATTGTGTGTGGCTGTCTAGGAGGAATACACATAGTCCAACTGTCAGCTCCACCCAAGCCTGTGACCCAGAGACAGGCTACAAGCACAAAATGGCTAAGGCAGGAAAATGGCAACTTTCTAAAAGTGGCATTTTCAAAATTGCAATTTAAAATTCAACCACATCATAAGTTAGTATTTTTCATTACAATTCCAAAGACACCAAACCTGAAATGGGTACATGCTCCTATTTGGAAATTGCAGCTTATTAAATGAAATAAGGGAACTCCAATGTTAGTCTATGGGAAAGGTAGGCCTTGCAGTAGTGAAAAAACGAATTTAAGGGTTTTTCACTAGTAGGACGTGTAAAAACTGCTGTACGTTTTAAATGCATTGCACCCTGCCGTCTGTGCTGTCCAGTGCCTACCCTAGGGGTGACTTATATGTATTAAAACGGAAGGTTTGAGCCTGACAAAAAGGATTCTTTTGCAAGGTGGACATGGCAGTTAAAAACCTGCACGCACAGGCTGCGATGGTAGGCCTGAGACATGTTTAAAGTGCTACTTAAGTGGGTGGCACAATCAGGACTGCCGGCACTGTAGTGCAAAAGAAACAATGGATGGACGGAATGCTGAACAATACAAACATTCACCACCAGTCACAAGGATCTGGGTTAAATCCATCATTCTTTTGCTCACCACACCACCCCAGTTTGGACCCAGCCATATGCAAATCAGTCTTGACCCTGTTCCTTGTGGGAACAGTCCAGCCCGAACTGCCAAGCCAGGTCCTCCCTGGACCAGAAACAAGCATCTTGGGACCGGTTTCAGGGTATCACCCTTCATCAGCCAGGCTAGCTTGAATCCAGTGGTGTAGTGAGCACGGGACCCATGTCTGGGCATACCCTTCCCACTTAGGGCGACATATGCAAAAGAAACAATTGATGGACGGCCCTGTAGTAGCATTTAATTTACATGTCCTTAGCACAGGTAGTGCCACTTTACTAGGGACTTATAAGTAAATTGAATATGCCAGTTGGGAATAAGCCAATTCTACCATGTTTTAAGGAAAGGCCAGAAGCACTTTAGCAGTGGTTAGCAGTGGTAAAAATTGCAGAATCTTCATGCCAGCATAAACAAAGTCAGTGAACAGGAAGGTTGAAGGCAAAAAGTTAGGGGGTATACCACGCCATGGATGCCAGGTCTAACACTCAGCCTATGCCCTGATTCAATGAAAGGATAATGTGTCCTTTCATCCTGTTTTGATTAACCTAACTCAATGTCATATACAAGAGGGGCAATGCTTCCTGTGCCCAATAATTAGACACAAGTAGCACCAAAGTGAACCTGCACAGAGAACAGTCATCAGTGACAATGCAGGCCTGAAGAGGCCATTTACCCTGAGCACAGTTATCTGACACAGAGTAGCACCAAACTGGCCGTGCAACCAGAACAACCATCGAACACAATGCAGGGCTGCTATTGCAATGTCTACTGAGCACACTGACCTGACAGAAGGCAGTACCAAAGTGACCCTGCACAGAAAACAACCATTGGACACAATGAATGGCTGAAATGACCATGTACCATGAACACAATTACCTGACACAAGGCAGCACTAAAGTAAACCTGCACCCAAATCAATCTTTGAACACAATGCCAGACAGAAGTGATCATGCACCCTGAGAACAGTGATATGAAAAAGCATTCCTAAAGTGACCCTCAACCAGAACAAATCATGAGAAATAATGCAGGGCAGAAGTGATCATGCACCCCGAGTACAGTGATCTGAGAAAGGCATTACTAAAGTGACTCTCAACCAGTAACAATCATGAGACACAATGCGGCGCAGACGTAATCATGCACCCTGAGAACAGTGATCTGAAAACACATTACTAAAGTGACCCTCAACCACAAACAATCATCAGACACAATGCTGGCCAGAAGTGATCATGCACTCTGAGAACAGTGATCTGAAAAAGCATTACTAAAGTGACCCAGGACAAGGAACAATCACTGAACACAATGCAGGGCAGACGTGTTCATGCACCCTGAGAACAGTGATCTGAAAACGCATTACTAAAGTGACCCTCAACCACAAACAATCATCAGACACAATGCAGGGCAGAAGTGACCATTCACTCTTACAATAGTGATCTGAAAAAGCATTACTAAATTGGCCCTCCACCAGAAGCAATCATCAGACACAATGTAGGGCAATTGTAATCATGCAACCTGAGAACAGTGATCTAAAAAAGCATTACTAAAGTGACCCTCAACCAGAAACAATCGTCAGACAAAATGCACGGCAGAAGTGACTATGCACTCTGGAAAAGCATTACTAAAGTGACCCTCAACCAGAAACAATAATTAGACACAATGCAGGGCAGAAGTGTTCATGCACCCTGAGTAAGTGATCTAAAAAAGCATTACTACTGTGACCCTCAACCAGAAACAATCATTGGACACACTGCAGGGTGGAAGTGATCAGGCACTCTGAGAACAGGGATCTGAGAAAGACATAACTAAAGTAACCCTCAACCAGAAACAATAATCAGACACAATGCAGGGCAGAAGTGATCATGCACCCTGAGTAAGTGATCTGAAAAAGTATACTAAAGTGACCCTCAACCTGAAACAATCAGCAGAAACAATGCAGGGCAGAAGTAATCATGCAATCTGAGAACAGTGATATAAAAAAAACATTACTAAAGTGAGCCTCAACTAGAAACAAACACCAGACACAATGCAGGGCAGAAATGATCATGCACCCTGAGAACAGTAATCTGAAAAACCAGTACTAAAGTGACCCTCAACCAGAAACAATCATCAGACGTAATGCAGGGCAAAAGTGGTCATGCACCCTGAGAACAGTGATCTGAAAAAGCATTACTAAAGTGACCCAGCACGAGGAACAATTGTTGGACACAATGCAGGGCAGACGTGGTCTTGTGCCATGTGCACTGTGATCTGACATAAGGCAGGACTAAGACTGCTATGTGCTCCGTACTCTCTCTTACACAATTCAGCACTAAAATGGTTGTGTATCTGGACCACAGTAAAACTTCTGTATTCATCGTTAGAAAGAACAATTAGCAGTTCTGAAAACACTGAATGCAAATTATTGTAACAATAAAATGTTAAAATGGAGAGACTTTTTAGTCTAAAAAGAGGGAGAGATAAATAGTCCTTAGTGGGAAGAATCCAGCCAAGGTAAGTGGCTAGTCTATCGTGTGTTCCCTGAAGCTGAGTTGTCAAGGAGGAGCGGTTTGGATGTGTGCAGCTTCTGTTTGTCATATGATGGTAATCTTACTGTCCTTGGATCGCCTTTTCAAATTGGTTCAGCTTTCGGGAACCATTACCGCGCAGAAGGGCCCTCCTTTAGACGGATGAAGAGAAAGCCTTAACTTTTAATATTTAATGTCCCCTTGGAGCGACGTGAGTGAAGAGGATCCTGTAAACCCCGCCTCCTCTCTGCGTGTTAATAAAGTGCCTTCTGCTGACCCGCACTCCCTCCCCGGGCGCCCCTCTGCCCTCCAGTGCGTGGCCTCAAACAGCACTTACAGCTTCCCAGCGGTTTGGACATGCTGCACGGTGATTTGTCTCGGCTTTCTCCATCTGCTGGTTTCTTGTTGCTCCTGAAGTTACTTACAGATGAGTTTCAGCGATTATCAGGCGCATCCATTAAAAATGTACGTGGGGATGTGGTTACCATGAAAAGTGGTTGTGCACTTTCTCACGTTCTCTGAGAAGGACATACACTTCCCACCAGGAGCCAATAAACACGTCTCTGCCCCACCCTCTGGGAAATAGGCATAACCAAAACAACAGGCAATGACCTCATAACATGAACGAAGTTAGGCCTACTCCCTAAACAGAAAGGTCCCCACCAAAAAAAACCTACATCCTGCATTGTATGAAGAATTACATGGAACTCACCAGTGGGGATGATTTCCTCAGAGGGTTCCTGGTTGACAAGGGAGACACCACCAGGCATGCTTGTTTTGTATCAGATGTCACCTGGAACCCTGAGATGAAAAACAAACCTTTGCTGACAGCTACACATCTATAGTTCTGTCATGCATGGACCTCACACATGATTTGCAGCTTTTGCAGTTTTGTTTTATTGCGCAAACCCGGCCCAAGGGCACTAGAGTTCTTTATAACAGACATTACACAATATACAATACACATTTTTCAGGGGACAGGATTATTTAATGATTTGCCCCGAAATACAGGATGTTGAACACAGGCCAAGATTCGAATCTATTTCACCATGTTCCAATGTTGGTTACTCTAGCCAGTACTGTTTTTTTCCCTTTTTCTATTTTTTAAAGGTAAATCAGAAAGAAGAATGTTTGTAAATGTTTTCTTTCTTTAAATCTTTCTTTAATTTGATTTGCAGCGTTTCAGTTGTATTGTATTGTTTTGTATTTAATAGTAGTTTTTTTTTGTTTTTTTAAAAAAAGCACAACAAATGCCAATACCAAATCAACTTCCTGGCTCCTACAAGCACAATGATGCAGCTATTAACTCTATGCAATAAATACATTGTTTGCTGTTCTCTATCTGCCAGTGTCATACTCTACAACTATTTTCCTATAGTTTGCAGTTTTTAATCTCTTTTTTTTCATTAGAAATGCCAATGTCCTTTATTTATAAGACCATAATGTGCCCTTGCTTTTTAGTTCAAGGCCTTATGCAGATGTTTTTTTTTTTACTAATTACTCTATTGTTGTAGGCGCAATGAGACCACTTTTACCTTTAGACTGGAAATGGAAAACCATTTAGAGAATATTTCTTTGGAACCATTGTGGCATCAGACACATACAATTTCCTCACCTGCTGCTTGTTTGTCTACCATCTCCTTATAGCTTTTTCCTCATTTACCATTTCCTCGCCATTCTGCACCGTTTTTAGTGTTAAATCAACACCATATAACAGTTTGTACATTTATCTTGTGCCTTTTAATTTACCCTTATTTTCGTTTTATGATTTATTGTTAATTTTCCTATGTTATCTTTAGGTATGACATTTGAAACAGTTGCAGCTGTCTCACCAGACTATTGATTTTCTGAAAAATTTCTACATGATATACATATATTGTGGAAGAGTTTTTAGTTAGCAGCCTTTATCCTTACTGTCTGTGAAACTGTGCTTCCACCTGCCACAGCATACAGTGTGAGGCAATGGGTCAGCCTAGCTGACCCAACATTCACTTTCAGTGACTGAAAAAAAGACTGTGCATATCCACCTAAAAATAGTTCCTTCCTCTTCAGTGACAAAGCTGGTTCAAAGAGTGCTTTTTTGTAGTATTTATATTTTACATTAACTTTAAATACTGATTTTCCACCTCTTTTTTATAGTCGCTGTTATAAAGTGTTTAAATGACATTCAAAAATTATATCTGCCTGCAATATGTGTGCTTGATTTGGCCATGATTTAGTCTTGCCTCCTTCACCAAATGCATGGCACACTTCAAATGCTTTTAAGCTAAAACATAAGCAGCAAAACAGGCACCTCAGGGAATGTTTTTAAATGTAAATATTTATTGCAAGCATGTGGTGGCCACATTTCTACACTTCACTCTTCAAACCTTCACTCCTTAAACACTTCACCCTTTAACTCCTCAGCATTGATTTAACCTCAAGTCCTTGACTCTTTACTCCTAAGGGTTTAACCCTTCATCCCTTAACCAGTCACATCTAAACCCTTCTCTCTTAAACCTTTTACTCCTCACCCGTAAAATATCTGCCATTAAATCTTCACCCTTAAAACTATCAATCATCTCCCTTCATTCTAAAACCTAAAACCTTCACCATAAACCCCTAACTTCTTTAACATTTAAGCCTTTACCATTAACCTCTTGACCTTTTCTGTGTCACAAAGCCCCTTCTTATGAGTTGATTTTGATGATCAAATGTGTTGTCTCTCCCTGTAGCTTAACTTGCAGCCAGGGGCGGCTAAGGTTGGTGCGACCAGTGCAGCCCCACCTGGGACTGAGCTCGGGGGATGGGAGCGCTGTGTTTAGAAATAACTTACAGATTTAAAAGTACCTGCTACAGAGATCCTTACGTGTCCAGCAATTTTCAGGCAGCAATATAAATGTCAAGATAACTCATGATTAATGTGCCTGCTGGAGAGACATCAGAGTTTTGTCTAGTGGCAGTTCTGACTCATCAGAAAGTTGCCCAGAAGGTTAATATGCCTGCTGCAAAGACGTGTACCATGCAGATTACAGAACTGCATTTTATGTGGATAGCTCAGAGGGTTACTGCTTCTGTCACAGGGATCCTTTTGTTACTTTCAGCTCATAAATTACAATCCTAATATAGAGCAGTGGCATATGGACTATCATCAAAAAGCTGCATGTCATCTGCATGGTATAGGTTAGAATGTTATTTTTATTTTTTTACCTAGTCTTTAATTATCCTAATGTTGCTAAAAAGGGTTAGTATCGATAGAAATACATTCCTTTTAGCAAAGCCAACCCCTACGACAGCGGTAAATTTTAAATCCTGAGTTTGTGCTTTTCCAGACCAGTCTTACAATAAAACTCATAAAATATACTGCCTAATAGTATGGATGACCTACACCTTGTAATCCTCATTGCTTTATGTAACTTTTCCTTTAGACTGATGTACACACGTATTATTCATTGTCTCTGTATAATTTGTACAAACTGGTATGATTAGCACTATTAAACAAATAAAATGCATGTGAGAAGGGCTATGGAGAGATGAGGGGAACTGCTGGAGGGTGCTAGCGAGGGAATCCATAGAGAAGGAGGTCAATGGGGGGGAGGGGAGTACGCAAAAATGGATTGTCGCACCGGGTGCCACCAGTGCTAAAGCTGGCCCTGCTTGCAGCACACAAGTCTGTACACATGGTAATAATAATATCAGCACATCAAAACATTGAAAAGAAAATGCACATTCAATAAGTCCTAATTAAAGGGTGAGCGGTAGGGTGGGTTTCATTGCAACTCGTAATATAGGTAGGTCAGGGGTTGCCAACAGTTGTTAAAACCCCAACCCTGGAAGTGACCTAATTGGAAGGAAGAATAAGGGGGACCCAACAGGCCATACTTCGTGTTTTAAGTAACCCCCTTGCAGCTCCATCCCAGAATAAGCATTGGCAAACCCAACAGTTCTCGCCTACGTGCGGTATTGGCTTTGTCAATGTTTTCTTAGCCATGTTGCGCGCTGCCATGCAGTATGGCTGAAAGTGCAGCAAGGCTGAAAGTTTAAAAATACACTATGACACAGCCAGTATCATAACCCTTTTCTTTTATTGGTGACAGGAGGAATGGTGGGGCAGGAGCAACACAGAGGGAGGAGGAAAGGCAACACAGAGGGTTGTATGACAGAACAATGCATGCCTTAACACATGCCTGAACAATGCAGTCTCAACCATCACTGCATCTTTACCATTCACGTCCTTCGAATTTCGTTGTAAAGGCATGATTGGTAAAGGCATATGCGTGGTAAAGATCACACCCCAACCCCCGCCTTAAGCCCTAAAACTCGGCCCCCAGCCCTTCAATCCACCCCGCCCCAGCCCTAAAAACTACCCGACCCCCCCACCCTGAGCCCTAAAACCCGGCCCCAGCCCAAAAAACGACCCCCAACCCCATCCCCCACCCTAAGCCTTAAAACTGTCCCCCAGCTCTGAAAAACGCCCCTTCTCCCCACCCTGAGCCCTAAAACCCACCCCCAGCTCTAAAAACGACCCCACTCCAGCCTCCCATCCTGAGCCTTAAAACCGACCCCAGCCCTAAAAACTACCCCGACCCCTCCCCCCCGCCCTGAGCCCTAAACCCGGCCCAAGCCATATTTACCAAGCTGCGTCCCTATCCTTCCTGTCACGTCCTTCCTGTTCCTCTCATCGCCCATCCGCTCGGTAACTAGAGCGCTGAATGCCTTAACCACGCATAAGCGTGGTTAAGGCATATGCGTGGTTAAGTGCTGTTCCGCTTGTGTTGTAACAGCACGTGTTGCTTAGCCCACATTGTTAATGCGGTTTTCCAGCATAGAGGGCAGTGGGTGTGGGGTAAAAAAACGCTATGATGCAGACAGCTATGGCCGCATCATAAAACCTTTTTTTGTTATATCCAATGGGCAGAGGTCAACACGGACAAAGGAGAGAAGGGTCAGTGCAACAGATACAACAGAAGGAGGGAGGGTAATTGGGGCAGGATAAGCCAACACAGACATAGAGCGGGGGGAGAGAGGATGGAGGCAAGCCAACACGAACAACAAAGGGAAGGAGGGAGATTAGGGACAAGAGAACATGGACAATGAAATAAAGGGAGGGAGGTTGCAAATGGGGGTAAGGTTGGGCTTTAAACAACAATGGAGGAAGAGAGGGTGGATGGAGGCAAGCAACAACGGAGGGGGGACGGCAGGTGGGAGCAAGAAAATGGACAGCAGAGGGGGGAGAAGTATACGAGGAATCCTGCTGTAAAAGATGCACTCTGATAGAGTGCTTAAAATCAAAGAAGAAAGTAGCGCCTACAAATTTGAGCAGTGGAGGGACACAAGTACTGTGTCCATGCTCCAGGGAAGGGACAAACACATGAAGACAGCTGCTGACTAATAAGAAGTGAGCAAATGAGAGTGACAATGAAGCCAACCAGTAGTAAGCAATGGTCAGTCCAATGATAGAAAACAAAAGGTCTCGAAGAGACAGTCCATGCGCTGTTTAGACGAGTCCTCAAAACGTAAGCATTTTGTTTTCATTTTTGGCTCAGTTCGAAGGCTGAAAACTTCTTCCTCATGCAACTTTCTCTAAAACTCTGAGTACTGATTCCACATGAATCATTTCTATCCAGGCTCCTGCAACATCTGTAATGAATTTCCTTTCTTCTTTTCTGGCTCTGCTTTGCTTGTCCCGTGGTATTTTTTTTCTTCCTCAATCGCTAGACGAGCCACCAATGGTGCAGTCTCTCTGTCATGTCCATGACTCACATTTGAACATTATACAAGAATCCTGGACAAGATGAAAGGATGACATCCCCCTCTGCCAGGGAAAGATGCACGGCCCTGAAATTAATAAGAATATGCAGGGACTGAACATAAGGGGCCCAATGGGGCAGTTTGCAAAATAGAGAAGGGATCAGCGATGTGCTTCGTCACAGTGCCTGAGAATCATCCTTAAGATGTGCATGGATCTGCAGTTAACAGTGAAATATACAGGTATTGAAGGTGGACAAGCAGTCTTTGTTCTTCCTCTTTTGCAACTCGAGTGATCTTTACACAAGAGCGTCCATGCGCAGAACCACGTGCATACGCATCCAAAAAAAGGCAGCCAAAAGCTCATTAATATATGTGACCTTTTCATTCGCAAATTAATTCCAGCTTCGCACATACCGGCTGTGTGGCATGGTATTGTCAAAACGCAACAGTCATTAGTGGGAAGATGGCATGGCTCCGGGGGAGCCTGCGTCAGCCACCTCGACGTCGCGTGTGCGGAGCCGGCGAACGCTGCCACGCAGGGACACAGAATGACGCGGGGATGTTCTGTCAGCTTTTCACTTGGCATTAATCTTCCTTTCTTCAGCCCAGGAAACATTCTCCTCACCACAGAGGAAGGAAGGGCGCGGGAGCCAGGGTGGCACCGCGACAGCCCCGTCTCGCGACTCTGCCCTCGCAGTGTTTGTTCCTGGAAGAGGTCTGTTCCAGAGCGGCAGTCGCGTGAGTGGACTGGCACGGTATCTGTGGCAGGTTCGTCTTTCGAGAGGCCTGGCAGTAACATGACAATGAGCGCTTCCATGGAGCTCAGTGATTCTGATAACATTAAAGCATGTTGCAAATGCAGTATAATTGTGGTGCAAACTTTTACCCCACCTATACCCAAATGCCATTTGGAGCTGGGAGGCAAGGCATACTACCTGCACAAGGGAAGGCGCTTTGTGTCAAGGTTTTGTATTTCACCAGGCCCTGACCACCACACGGCATAAATCAAAAATATAATGAAATAACACTTTTACTCACCCTCAAACCATCGGTAATAGGGCCCTTTCTTGAAACCCTGTCTGGTCCGTGCATCATCAACAGCTCATTGTCAAACCCCTGACCATATCCACAATGTTCGAGAAAACCAGTGTATTCCAACTGCCATCCGATCTCGACCACCACAATGGCTTTGATTCAGTACTCTCATGTTTCTACTGCAGACAAGTAAGAAGTTGGTGAGAGAACCTTGCTTATACAAAACCTGTAGGCAGAAGTCTATTTACATGAAAGACCCTGGCCAAAGGCAAAGCATTGGGGCTGTTTGCCATGTAAACCTCTCTTAAATTGCTATCTTTCATACCCTTTATCTTCTTCTGTAAGTGCACAATTTTGCTGTGTGTGTAATAAAACGATTTTTCACATTAAAGTGAAAACATTGGCTAGCTTGATAGTGTTATTAAGTGTTATTATGTCTCTGTTGAACTCTGAACGTCTAGTACACACCACCTCTCTGAGGAAGCTGTGATATGCAACCTGGCTACTTTGACTTACAAATCACGCCTCCAGGCACCTGCTATGTTGGGTGGGATGGATATATAAATAAAGAGAAACATGAGTTCTATAGTTGCCCAGCAACAAATCTTGTGTGGTCTCTCCTGACCCACTGTGCTACATTAGTAATAAGGATTTCGTGAAATGCAGCACTCAGTGGAGTGAGAGAGAGAGCAAGAAAACACATACAGTCACACGTAGGATTGTCATCATAGAAAAAATAGTGGCCTTTTCTTTATTTTTGCTACTTTGAAACAGCCAAGAGCTGTTAGGTGAAAAAGAGTTAATATAAAATTGTCAGGATTCTTTTGCAACATGCCAGTTTTCCCTCTCTTTAATCTAGCAATCATAACGAAACAATTTAGACAGTTCTGAATTTTTTTTAACTGATTTCTTTATGTATTTCCTGTTTTATGTTTAAGTTTCAGAAAGGAAAAGAATACTGGACTTCACACAGTCTGGACTTAAAAATACAGGCCTGGCCAGTTGAAAAACAGCCATGTGGCATTATCCCATGGAGGGCTGAAATCAAAAGAAAAAATGACTTCACTGAATTTAAGCAGTGATAGTAACACAACGCAGCCAATCAAAAAGGTGGCAAAGAAGCAGAGCTCCAGGGCAGAGACATACACAAGAAGAAGAAGGAAAACCATTGAATAAGAACCAAGCAAATATGATTTACAAGAATGCCAACAAACGATGAGCAGTGGGCTGACCCAAAGCCCGCTGTGAGCATTAGTACTGTACACAATAGGTGTTTTGGCATCAGAGATTACAGCTGCATGGAGGCAAGACCTAAAAAAGACTTAGGGCTTTATTTTGAGTTTTCCGGTCCAATGGCAGCCCTATAAAAAGTTGGGCCGTCATGGGACTGCTGCTGCCACCAGGTATCCACAGTCTTGCAGCGGTCTGAGGCCCCTAATATGATGGTGGTGCTGCTGCAGCACTGCCAAGCATATCAGGAGTTTCCTCATCGCCACAGTTTTCATGGTGCTAGGCCCGCCATGAAGAGTGTGGCAGTGAGGAAACAGAGGGGGGCCTTACAGGACACCCTGGTTCGTCTGCGCCAGGGGATGCATGCAGAGGGGCACATGGTGTGCCCCCCTGTCTGCATGCACCCCCAGCTCCTGCAGGGCATGAACTTGACAGTCCATGCCCTGCAGGAACGTGCAATGGCGTTCCCATTGCTGTGCCTTGCTAAGGCTCACGTATGAGCCTTAGCACTACACTGCCGTGGGCCAGCCGCCGCAGGACCACCCGACCTGGATTCCTGTCGGAATCCAGCTGGCGTGTCATTATGGCTTTGGCGGTGTGGCAGCAGGGTGCTGGCATGGTGGCCAGCTGTGACACCACCTAAGTCATAAGGCCCTTAACATTGTGTGGCGAGAGCTTAAAGGGTAATATAAGCAAAGCCTGGAGAAAAGAGAATGCAGAGAAAGCAAACGACAATAGGGAAGCATTGTAGGAGGCAAGGGCGGCATTACTCAATATACTCTTATATTATTAGTATATGTATGGATATAGAAGCCAAATAATGATGTTTCTGCTGTTGGCGAGCAGTAGTTTTTCACTGCCACAAAATCAGCAGCTATTAAAGAGTGGTACTTTATCTAAAACAATCTGTGCCAAGGAAGTGACCACTGTAAGTGTCTGATAGGTAATTGTTTTGTAATCACCCTGCAACAAAGTCCCAAACCAGAATTCAAAATGTGGCAAGGTCTTGTGAGATAAATCAGTTCACAGCTATACCTCTAAACATAAATAAATAAATGTATCCGTCACCAGACCTTTTTATGCATTTTCTATTTTTGTTTAGACTGCAAACCTTCAGAAAACAATAGTGAATCCACTCTGTTATGCTTATTGTCAGAAAGGGCTCCTAAAATTGAGAAAATGGGAGACATAAAAGAAAGCGAGTCAGAAACAGGGAGAGGAAAATCGCTGAAAGAATGGCACTTGTCGGAAACACAGACTGAGGATGGGCGAAAGAAACGATAGGCAAAGAGAGTGATGAAGAAAAGATAGAGAGATTCTGAGAGGCCATTAGTGGTTTCCGCCGAGATTACAATTGGAGTATCTGATAACCACTCATTAGACTGTAGAAACCTTATCCCCTCCCCGTGTGAGATAACATGGAAACAGACACATGTATAGAGATTATGGAACTGATGGCGACAGGAGAGAAGGAAAGGGGGCGAGTTGCATAAATTAATTCAGTTAAGAGAACGCGAGATAGTAAGAAGCACCTGTAGTCATCCGCAACTTGGCGGTTTCTGAGAAGTGATACAGAAATAAACACAGTAAACCAAGAAACAAAAAAGGTGTCCAGATATGATACTGTATATTAATTTTGTAGCAGGTAAATGTGTATTGTTTTCCAGTCCTAGATTAGCAGACAGTCTTGCACATCTCGGTATGTATTACTGACACTTTGCACTGATAAAAATTAACAAAGAAACACCAATTTGCACTGCTTTCCTGCTTGTGAGTAATATGGAAATATGTACAGTAGCAAACTCATTTCGCCCCAGCACATAGTACGGAATGATTTTTGCACCAAGGCAAAATGAGAACAAAGAGTGTGGCATCATTGCTAAACATACAAAACACTTGCTTTTTCTTTGAAAGTATTTTACAAGTACTATGTTTGTTTTAGCAAAATCAACCAAATTTATGATCAACTCTAAAAATGGAAGTAGGACAAACTGATTTGGTACACATTTTTGATTTTCTGTGCTGCGTCTCCTTCTTGCCCTCTGCTTCAATGATTTGTTTTATTGACATGGAGATCTAATACAGTATTTACATCTTGCTCAAATATGTATGGCCCTCCCATCATACTCAACTCATAGCTAACCTTCAAAAGATACCTATATCCGTGTTGGAAGCATTTTGAACAATCATTAACCAAATACTTTTGTCACGTTTTGTAATAAAAAAGTACGTATTTCCTTTAATAATCATATAGTAAGCTCCCCGTTTATTGAAGTCTAGAGAATGTCTAGAGAAGATTGTTCACATAAAAGATGGTTCATGATAAGCATTTGTGACAGTTCATCAGCTTTACTGGTTTATAACTTCTCTGGTGAATAAAATATCTTTCTGTCTCTCAGTTATTTTGCTACTTGATTTTGGACCATTGTTTTATCAGTTCTTTCCTTGCCTCTTCAGCTTGCTCTTTACCAACCTCCCCACTTGCCTCGAGGCTGGTTGTAAGATTGTTAAAAATGCGAGTTTCCACAGATTCTGTTTCCCTTTTCAAGTCCTCTTATTGATTATTTACATTCATGACACCATCTTTGGTTTCTCTTAGGTCTCTCTGATTACTATGTATTTCCTGTACATATGTTTCTCCATGTGTAAAATAATAGATATTGACTCCTTCCCAGAGCCTAAGCAGGCACCTTAGTTTGCTGTTTTACCTCTTTTAGGGATATACCTTCTGTTACTACTGTTGTACCTGGAATTAAGCCCGCTTTCCACTATTTTTGCTGAGGTTCTTGCATATTACTGCATACAGTGCTTAATTTTTGAAAGAAAGAGTGCCGGTGCCCGAAGCGCTGCTCAGAAGCCAGCGTCAGGTTCAATTAAACATCGGCATGCAGAATACCAAGGCTGGTAGTCTTTAAGCCACTACCAGACACTCCCTGCCCGTTCCTCACTCTTGCAGGTTCCTGCTGTCTCCCTTTGTGGCAGTTTTGCTGTCTTTCTCTTCCCCTGTCTTTCCGATCTGTGCTCTTGCACTCAGAAAATATCTGATGCAAGGAAATAAGTGCTGGACCCCAAAAATAAGCGCCAGTCCCCCCCACCGGCAACCACCCTCTTAAATTAAGCACTGTTTGAATATATCCTTGGAGAAAGTGTCTTCCATTTTACGGTCTGCTCTATTTTAGCAGAGTATTCTGCTATCATAGTGTATATTTGGTGTGTGCTCAACTTGATTAGAGTATCAGGAATTATTCCCTTGCATGGGATCATGGCTGGGTTATTTAGTGCTCTTCAATTTAGTCTCCACATCATTCTTAATTATTCTCTGTCTTTTATTCATCATATCCAGTATTGTTCATTTCATTTAGACTAGCATCTTCTGATGTCCCATTGTTGCCCTAAGTGTCACAAGAATGGCTGCTCTTGAGCTGCATTTATGAGCTGAAACCTCTTTAAAACCCTACCCCAGTTTCCCCTCATGAAACAGAGTTGTTTCAGATTTAAGGCACCTGTCTCCTCTTTCTTCCTGGATACCGTCCATCTTGAGAGGGAGAGTTTTCATTACTCAGGATTTTGGATTTCCAAGTGTAGACTGTAGTAAGAGTATTCTCTTTGATTCACTTCCTGTCTTGATACACCAGCTGTCAGGGAAGTACAAATATCCACCTGCACCAGAGTAACTATCCACTTGCACTAGAATAATCATTCACTTCCACCTTGATCCGATCCCCCAATAGGCTTATATATTTAATTCAAGAGTGTGGTTTCAATATTAAGTTCTGATTTCTACCACTTGAAAGAGTTATATAGTTGTGTGTCACCTGCTGATGGCATTCATATGATGGACCCTATGGTGGTCCAAAACACAAACATATTATTCTGTATCTTCAAGGTAACCTTTGGGTACTATCTTCCTATCTTCCATTCCCAATACACAGATATCCCTGAGGCTATAGTCTCACCTGGTATGGTTTCTGAATATCAATGTCAAAATATCGAGTGACCATAAAATTGTGGTCACAGTATAATGACCTTTTACACAATAGAGGGGGGTGAGAGGTCATATACACGGACCTTCTTCCTCCCAATATCTTCAAATACACAGCAAAAAGATCCGGCTACTTGTAGTTTCCTTTCCAGTTCCCCAAACATCACGACTACAAAAATATCACAGTAGCAGCTATCAATCGCAGGCATATATACAATGTGTTATTGACACTAATATACAAATTTGAAGGAATGTATTTTATTATTTTTTATGAAATTATTATTCAATTTAGAAATATAAGTTGAATTCTTATTTGTATAATATAATTTTGTACAGAATTTTTTGGGGTTGCTTGTGTTTTATTAGGGCATTGGGTAAGTAGTGTTTTATTTTAAAAAAAGTTATATAATATTGTTTATGTGTTAATGTTAATTTAATTATTGCTAATTAATTATTTACATGTTTTATTGTATTCATTTTTTTGGGGGGGTGGGGTTTAATGGTGAAGTGTGTGGCTGGTTTTGTTTAATATTCGTTGCTTATTGTTTAATGTTAAATTTGTATTTTCCTTTCATTTTTAGTTATCATTTTAATTTGCTTTTGTTATTTTTTGATTGTGGGGTTATTCTTTGATGGTCCCACTATCAAACTATGAGAATATTTTTAAACTATATTTATTTATTTTATTTATTTAAAATTAGGGTAAACTTGTATTTGATATATGTTATTTTACTATTTGGGATTTACTCGGGGTAAGTGGGTGGGGAGTGCTTTATATAAACTATACTTTAATTAGTAATAATTCATGAGTACTTTTTATCAAATTTCTAATTGTTTTTTTATCATTTTCATGTGTATGTTTGGTAAATTAATTTACATCTATAAATATATAGGGGTTTTTATGGGGAGTTACCTGGCTACTGCTTTATATAAAAAATTATGTTACTTTATGTGATGTGTTTAATTATAATTAATTTAAAAAAAATGTTTTCACTGATTAATTTTTAGAATGTTTTTAAATAATATTAAATTAAATATTAGTATATATTTTTAAACAAATGTCTTAAATTGTTCGACTTAATTGTTTGTCAAATTGTGTTGTTTCATTTTTATCATGAATATTATGTTTTAATGTTCCTATTTTTCAAAATATATAAGTTAATTTATTGTATTATTCAAATTAAATATTTAATACATATGTATATATTTAAAATTACAATAACAACTATAAAAGGAGTTCAGAATTATTTAATTGTATTTGAACATTTGTAAGACTATCTCAAATATATGTACTTATATATGTACTTTCTCTAATGTTTGTGGTCTGAACTTCCGCCAACAACATATATGCACTATGTACACGTTGTGGTGCAGACACATGACCAAGAATTTGTGCGAGTGCGTTGTGTCGTTTGGGTCTTTTGCTACACAAGGATGAATTAAAATACTTTGCACTTATCCACTCCAATATCTGTAAAGTCATATATATATATTCACACCACCTTTTCCTCCACGATCCCTTGCCCCTGGAATCAGAAAGGGAACGGATAAGTGGATAGTGCCATGTTGTGTGACTGATGTTTACCTCAGTGTGTTTTCTGTCAGGCAAAGTGCCTCTGGTATACACCATGTGGGAATATCAGCAGTAGGTGAACAGGAAATTATGCTGTTCATATATATTATGTAGCCAATATGGTACATTGCGATATGTGTAAGTACTAATGTATAAGGTAGCTGGTGTGCTAGATACTGTTAGTTTGTAGGCCATGGTGTAACAGTATAGGCTGTATCCAAAGTCACAGGGTACAGTCAGTGACATAATGTAAATGACAATTCATAATAGAAGGCACAGATTCAGCTCAGCGGGAAAGCGGCTGGGTAATGAACCACATAAATTGTAGTCATAAAATCCTGAGAGACAAAGGAGAAGCAAGAAGACAAAGGGGAGGAGAACAGTGAGCAAAGATAAATATAAAGGCATAAAGAATTCTTATCTGAATATAGTGATGCCCCCAATTGGGGGGACGAAAAGGGTAGGGAACCCGTGAAGTAACGTGTCCGTCTCCTGGTGGAGGGTCCCTTCCTTTCCTCCTGTGGAGATATAAGAAAAAAGTGCAGGATTAAAACCAACATGCAAAATTAAAAACCATAGTGTATAATCTATATACATCTAGAGCAGTTTCTAGTATATAATCTATATATATATCTTTAACAGTTTTGCACGCTTCACATAGTCATGAAGGATCAGTTTCTGAAAACGAGGAACTTGCAAGGTGTCCTAGACAATTAATCTGTATGCAAGTGTATGCTAAGTTCTTTGTCTAAGTTGTGGCCCCCAGGCTGTTTGGTCTCGAGCTCGAGAATCCATTTGGACTCACGTTTACGTAACAGTTGTACTCTGTTGCCTCCACGGTTGCCTGTATGTACCTGTTCGATTATGAAATAGCTCAATAGAGAGCTATTGGATAGGTGGTGTGTTTGAAAGTGACGTGCAACTGGATAATGCGGATCTTTATTATTTATAGCACGCATGTGTTCTAAGATTCTTTTCTTCGCCATAAGAGTGGTACTGCCAATGTAGCGAAGTCCACATGGGCAGTCCAGTGCATATACTGCAAAGGTGGTGCTGCACGTGAGGAATTGGGTGATCTGTTTTTTGTTTACTCTGCCTGGTATACTATATTCTTTTACAAAGCGGCTGTTATGGCAGGCTTTGCAGTGGCCACACGGGTAAAAACCCTTTAAGTTGTGGTCCCTTAGTGTGTTAGGCTGTGTGATGTCATTGTGAACTAAGATGTCCTTGAGGCTGCAGCCTTTTCTGTATGTAATTCTAGGACATGTCTGAATGGTTTTGTCAATGGTAGAATCGTTTTTCAAAATAGACCAGTGTTTGTTAAAGATCTTATAGATCTCTTGGGAGTTACGATTGTAAGTAGTGATTATTCTTGTTTCGTTGGGTTCTGTGTTACTGGTTTCTGTGTAGTTCTCTCTATCTGTACTGAGTTCTTTTAAGGTTTCTGTTCTGCTGATTTTGTTGACTTTTTCTATTGCCTTGCTGAGTACCCACTTTGGGTAACCTCTCCTGATAAATCTGGTTAACATGAGGTCCTTTTCAAGGATAAATGCTTCCTCTGTGCTGCAGTTTCTCCTCACCCTCAGCAGTTCTCCATAAGGAATACTCCATTTGAGAGTTTCAGGATGACTGCTAAGGGCGTGCAGAATGGTGTTCCCTGCAGTTGTTTTTCTGAAAAGACAAGTCTCAAGAGTGTTGTGTTTAGCTGTAACTGATACATCCAAGAACTCAATTGCCTGTTTACTCACATTGGATGACAGTTTGATGTTATAGCTGTTAGAATTGAGCTTTTCAACAAAATTAGAGACTTCTTCCTGGGTACCTTGCCAGATAAGAAAAAGGTCATCAATATAGCGTAACCATAAGTACTTTGGAAAAATCTGATGCAAGATTGGTTTCCTTTCTGAGTTCCTCCTCCCAGAGCCCGAGGAACAGGTTGGCAAAGCTAGGGGCAAAACAGGTGCCCATAGCAGTGCCAAGGACCTGTTTATACATCACCCCATTGAACATGAAAATGTTATTTTTCAGACATTGGTTCATCATTTCGATAAGTACGTTGGTATGGTCTTAAAAGCCAATGGGTCTATTTTTAAGATAGTGATAACACGCTTTTACACCTTGGGTGTGGTCTATTATGGTGTAAAGTGAGTTCACATCTAGTGTTACTAGGAGGAAATCATCTTCCCAAGTGATGCCCTCTATTTTGGTCAAAAAGTCCTTAGTGTCTCTTACATGAGATGGCAGAGCTGTAACATATTCACTTAAAAAGTAATCCACGTACTTAGACACATTTTCCAATGCGCTGCCAATAGATGAGACTATAGGTCTCCCTGGCGGCCTGATAGGGTCTTTGTGCACTTTGGGTAAAAGGTACAAAATAGGGAGTGTGGGATAGTCTCTTTTCATGAAGCAGTATTCATCCCATGTGATGATACCGCTGTGTTGCCAATCTTTAAGTTTGTTCCAAATTTCCAGTATACTGTCATTGTATACGTCACTATTAATTTTCAGATAAAACCTTGCATCCTGTAGTTGTCGTTGTGCCTCATTAATGTACATGTCACAACTAAGGAGGACAATGTTGCCCCCCTTGTCTGCGGGACGAATTACAACATTGGTGTCTTCAGCTACTGATTTGATAATAGCTTTTTCTTTTACGGTCAAGTTGTTGTTAGAGGACACCTTTTTCCAGCTTTGTTGTTTGAGTTTCAAAAGGTCTTGGATCACCATATCATTGAATGTGTCTATGTTGTCATGGGGTAACACAGGGTAAAATACAGAACGGGGTTTGAATTTGGTTGATGCTGCTAAGTCAGTAGGGAAGTCTATGTTAATATTTTCCATAGAGGACATGTTGGAGGTTTCGGATATGTCACGTAGGTCGTGCATAGTTAACATTGCTTCAACATCACCTAGAGTAAGATCGGTAGGTGTGGATTGGATTCTGTTGGTGGTAAATTCCATGCGTGTAATAGGATTCTTGAGGGTATGCCATTTAGTAAGTTTAAGTTTTCTTACGAATTTGAAAAGGTCTACCCGTGTGTCTGAATAGTTAAATAATTCAGTAAGGCAAAAAGTAAGCCCATAGCATAAAGTTTTTTCTCAAGAAAGGAAAGCGAGCGTTCAGAAAGATTTATGATAGTTTTGTTTACCATCTCTATATCCATTATTGGCTGTTCATGAAGCTTGTTGCTTTTCCCATGTGCTCCTTTGTTTTGTCGTTTCTGGTTTTTCTGTTTTCTTCGTTTCCTTCTTTGTTTGCTCCTCCCTTCCCTCTTCCTCTTCCCCTTCCTCTGGACCGTTGTCCTCGTCCTCTCCCTCGATTTGTTGGTGGTGCTGGTGTTCTCAAGATTTGCCAGCCCCTGCGTAGGTGCCGGTACTCGTCTAAAAAAGTAGCAGGTTTGGAGGGGATCACTCTTTCCGATATTGAGCTTGTGGTAGTTATGGAGATGTCCGTATCTGAGTCGCTTGCTTCCACTGATGATGGTATTGTTGTCTCATTTCTCACCATCGGGGTTGTCTGGACGGTAGAAATGTTCTCATATAAATGGTCATATTTTCGGCTGTAGGTTAGTATGCGGCCACACTCATAGTCGACGCAGTCGCGATGAAGTTTGCGTTGTTTGCGGATTTTAATGTCTTCTTCATGTTGTTTTAACTTTTGTTTGAGTTCCCCCATAAAAGTAGTTATGATGCCTTGTTCTTTATTGGCCGCAAATTCTGCTTCAAGTGTTGCTATTTCTGCCATAATGGTCTCCCGGTCTTTCCAAGCATATTTAACTAGAATGTTAAGCATTGTTTTAGAACTTTTGGCCGAGTTCTCTGCCCATTCTTGTAGCATCATTGGGTTAGGCGACTCGTATGATGGTGTTATATATATCCTTAGTCCACGAGGCACCATATCCTTATCTACGTAGTCTTGCAGTGACACTGCTTCCCACCATTTGGTAGTTTCAGACTTTTTCAATTTCTCATAACGTTTAAGTTTGGTTTGTAGAGTAGTATATGTACTTTCTCTAATGTTTGTGGTCTGAACTTCCGCCAACAACAAATATGCACTATGTACACGTTGTGGTGCAGACACATGACCAAGAATTTGTGCGAGTGCGTTGTGTCGTTTGGGTCTTTTGCTACACAAGGATGAATTAAAATACTTTGCAATTATCCACTCCAATATCTGTAAAGTCATATATATATATATATATATATATATATTCACACCACCTTTTCCTCCACGATCCCTTGCCCCTGGAATCAGAAAAGGAACGGACACCTCTTATTTCGTGCAGGTAATTTTCTTTATTTTCAATCGTGCTCTGCCGCCGTGACGCGTTTCAGCCCCTAGAGGCCTTGATGAATTAAAATACTTTGCACTTATCCACTCCAATCTCTGTAAAGTCATATATATATATATATATATATATATATATATATTATATATATATATATATATATATATATATATATATATATATATATATATATCTCAAACAATCAATTTGCCAGCAACCTGACACCTGCACAGAGGGTGGGACTACAGTCCCTCCAAAAGGCCGACACGTTTGTTATACAGCCCTCGGACAAAGGGGGCAACGTCGTCCTGTGGGATATCAACAAGTATAGGGCAGAAGTCAGACATCAGTTGGAGTACTCAGGGAGCTATCTGAGGTCTAACCTAGCGGAGTATAACAAGACTATCTTGGAGTACCACAAACTCCTTGAGACCTGGCATGGACGTGGAATTCTGAGACGTAATGAGTTCCTGTTTCTGATGGTGAAGAAACTGGTTATCCCTGTGTTCTACATGCTCCCCAAGGTGCACAAAAGTGCTACGGAACCACCAGGCAGACCAATTATTGCTGCCAACCAGAGCCTCCTGGAAAATTCCTCCATTTATCTAGACTACGTTTTGTGTGAATATGTAATTAACTTGCCCTCTTACTGTAGAGACACCATGGATTTTCTTTCCAAAATACAGGGTATTCCATGGAAGGACTCGTACATTCTTGCCACGGTTGATGTGGTGTCTCTGTACACCTGTATCGAACTCGATTTAGGATTAGAGGCATGCAAATATTTCTTCCGAGACAGACCGCTCTCTATGTACGACCATACTATGCTATTACTAGACATGCTAGAATTTTGTTTACATAACAACTGTTTCCTCTTTGAAGACAAATGGTACCATCAGTATACAGGGACTGCGATGGGAAGTTGCTTCGCTCCCAGCTACGCCTGCATGTTTATGGGGTGGTGGGAGGCGGAGCACCTTTGGCACCAAGGTAATGATTGCTACATGGATAACCTTATCCTGTGGACCCGCTACATTGATGATATTTTCCTGATTTGGGATGGTCCACAGGATTTGCTTTGCAATTTTATTGTGGGGTTATCAACTAACGATTTGAATCTAAGATTTATCAGTAAGATTCATGCCACCACGATCGAATTCCTGGATGTCTTGGTAGAGGTCCAAAATGACAGCTACACACTAGTCTGTTCAGAAAGGCTACAGCCGGGAACAGCCTACTGCATGCCCAAAGACACCACCCGGATGGACTGAAGAGGAGCATCCCTTATGGTGAACTCCTCAGGGCTAAAGGAAACTGCAGTTCAACAGAGGCTTTTACCAGGGAACAACAGAATATGGTGGGCCGTTTTAAGGCACAAGGTTATTCAGGTAAAACCATTAGAGCAGCAGTAGAAAAGGCCTCCACTAGGGATAGGGATAGTCTCCTGATCCCTAAAACACAGAATAAGACCAAGCAAGAAGTGAGACTAATTACTACCTTTAACAATGCCTCGCAGGCCCTTCACAAAATTGTATGCAAACATTGGTACCTAGTAAGGCAGGACATGATAATAGGTAAGCTGGTTAGTCCAAAACCCCACATTACGTATCGGAAATGTGAGTCTCTACAGGACACACTGGTGCATAGTCACCCAATACAAAACAGCAGGACACAAGGAACTTGGTTGAGGGAACTCTCAGGTTTTCATAAGTGTGGTCGATGCAAGGCCTGTAGCAATAGTTGCAATGTGAAAAGCTATAACTTGCCAACAGGTAAAAGCGAAAAAATACGTCCATTTATCAATTGCAATACCGAATTTGTTGTGTATGTCCTGATTTGCTTTTGTGGCTTGCGCTATGTTGGTAGCACCATCTTTCCAGTTAAAAAGCGTATTCTGGAGCACCTGCGCGCTATTAGGAACAGGGATCGGACCTACACAGTTGCTAAGCATTGCGAATTGGAGCATGGGGGAGTTACTGACATCAGCTCTAAGATCTCTTATTTTGGGATTGACAGGATTGCAGTCCATCCCCGAGGAGGTGACAGCGAACGCAACCTGCGGCGTCTGGAATCCGAGTATATTGTCCGACTACAGAGCAAGATTCCTGGAGGCCTCAACCGCGAGGAAGACCTTCATGTCCATCTAGGATAGAGAAGATACTATATACCAGTGGTGCCCTTCCATGTTCTTGGACACTGTATATATTGCTATTTCCAAATGAGTCTTAGTATCTCTCAACATTTCCACTATTCTTGCACTCTGTTTCCTCCTGTCTCCCTCCTCCGTCTCCTCTTTTACTCTTTATCCTCCCTCTGTAACATCCCTTCTATAATTCCTCTGACTGCTTTCCCTCGTCTTCTCCATTCTGTATCTTTACTGTTATAACAGGACTGTCACTCATACTGAGCGGCTGCTTAGACTATTAGTGACCATTTTCGACGCACTTGATGAACAGCACCTAGGGTGGGGTATCGTTAGTGTGTTTTATATTTTCTTCTTTAATTTTTATAGAGTTATCTTTTTCTCTATTAGCAGTGGGGTCTCAGTGTCTTGTTTGCCAGCCAGGATCACTTGATGATTATTATGGAAACCGGCTACGACACCATACCATGCCACTTGGCATGACATTTATTTTATTTCATGTTTATTATTTCTCTTTTTTATGTCCAGTCTATTCTGCCACTTGGCAGTCAACTGGGATATATAAAATACGCCAGCTGCTTCTCCTATTCTCAGGCACATGCCTTGTTAATATATAGCCATTCATCACAGTCCAGTATGGCATGTCCCACTGTTGGTTGCGACAAAATAGAGCAGCTACTGTTTGTTGAGTATATCTCACACGCAATGATATAGCACCACAGGGACACAAATAGGAGAGGTGCTTGTGCGTACTGGAACATTTCAGGGTCTACAACACTTTGCCGGCATTTATTATTGTCAGGCGGCTTCTATAGACCTAGTAAATCCCCGCGCTTAACACACAAAGTGTTTTAATATTGTTGTTTCACGTTTCAATATCAAATATCACATTTATTTGTATTGTTATATTACGTTTTTATATTAATTTTGATGTATTTTTCATTTGTTGAAAATGTGAGTAGAGTCTGTTTTCACTCACTGACAGACTCCAACATGTATGTATTTCTTTTATGTTTACACATTGCTTTTGAATGCACTTAAATACAGCCACTTCCGGGTCATATATTTAAAACTATTTTACAATAATTTTGAAACACTGCATGTTGCAAATGGTTCTGCCCATTTAGTCCTCCAGGATTTTTTGCTTTTGATCACCCAGTTTTTGGACCTTTACCGTGGATGAGTCTCACTACCTGTGTCTCACCCACTGCAATTTTACTGTAATTGGGCTGATCATGTTGACAGCCAGTGTTCACCTGTTAAGATAAGGTTTCTGCAGTGCAGCTAGGGTAAGGGGCACTGGGTTGGTTATACGTGAACATATGTTCATACGCATGTGCGCATATGTGCGGGTTGCACTTGTGAGTCTACCATCATTGTAATTGTGCGCAGGTAGCCTGAAGCAGAAGGTAGGGCTTATAATATTAGTAGCCATTCATATATAGGTCAGTATGATTTACCGTAAAATCTGTACTGCTTTCACTGTATTATACATATGAATGAAATCTGCTTTAAAGTGCAGTTGTGCTCCACTTAGTCCTACATAATCCAGCTGCGTATCAAACTAGGCTAAAACATGCTCTCTGAGTTTTGTTTTGCAGGTTCCAATAGCCTACATACATATCTTATGGGATGCAAGAATTGCATATTTCTCTGGCTCAGCTCATAATCAGATTCCAGGCCTTTGCCCCAGCTGCTGGGCCAAGTCAATTACTCTGCTCTCAAGGAGAGGGAACAAAGGCCTCCCTAGACAATTGGAGCAATTATCAGTGATTGACCAACTACCTGGGAGAGAGAAGGGGTATGGGGGACATCTGCATCTGATAATTAGCTGTCAATTTGCACCTGGGCTGATTCAACCCAGGCCCACTGAACAAAGGAGGAGGCCCAGACATATGGAGTCAACACAGGAGGGGCTCCTAGTTGAAGTTTTGTGTGGGAAGGAATCCAGCAGTGAAGTCAACTAAGAGTTGAGCTGAGACCCTCAGAGGAGCTCTTCACAGAGAACACTTGACTGCACCATTTTGGTTTGTTTCAGAATACTGTGCCGGAGGGGTGGTACAGGGATGTAGGGATGGTGTGGCATCCTAGAATTGGCTGGGGTGCCTGACATGTTGAACTTTCCACCCACATTTATAAACTCCTGCACTAGGGAGAGACAGTTGAGGAAGACCCTGGACCTGGAAGGCAGCGACATCAAAATCATGGACAACTAGAAGGGGAAGTCACTTGACATCCTGCTCAGGTCTCTCTCTGCAGCTGACCCCCAGGAGTAGATGAGTTGCTCCAGGGCATGAGACACTGGCCCCCCAATAACCCCTAAGGTGGAAGATCTGGACTTCACTGCCCCCCCCCCCAAGTGCCCTTCAACACAGCTAGGATGCTCTGGGGAGCTTGGGCAGGAGGGTGTTCTGCTGGCTAGGAGTGCAGTCCTTACCAGGAGGAGAGGAGCGCCAGGGGAGGAGAAGGCTAGCACATGGAGAAGGTAAGCCCAGCTCCCTTCATAGCGCACCTGTTAGAGAATAGGAGGTATGTTGAAAATTTCCCTCGTGACTGATTTAAAACATTAACCCCATATCTCCTAAGACATAAGGAATATGACTCCGGGAGCAAACTATCTTTACTTTAAGTACTCCAGGGCTGGAGCTACTGTTGTAAAGGTCTGGTGTGGGGACCCCTGTTTGTTGGTCCTATGGCTACATGATGGAGCCTGATGAAGGTAAAGAAATACTGGACACATATTATTCTGATGAATTAATTAGCAATGTTTTAGTCAAAGTATTTAATTGACAATGATTATTGAGAAGCATTGCAATGCTTTTATTAATGATAATGGTTGCATTTGCATATGGTTATTGATTCCATTGATTTGTAAGGATGATTTTCTAACATGGTTATTGTTTTGATAAATGTGGTGATCCATTGACAAAATCAATGGGCTTGCATTATATATATATATATATATATATATATATATATATGACACTCATATTTGGGGTAGGACGTTGGGGACCCAAGGAATTCCGGGTCACTCCTTCAACCGGGCTTTACCATCGACACGAAGCCCTGCTTTGCCCGGAATAAACAGCGCCCAGTTAGGGAATATTGGGCCCCGCCACTAGCACTTACCCGGCCGAACTGTATGCTGGGAGCTGTAGTCGATGGACTTGGACTACAGCTGGGGCTTTGAACAACGAGGTGGAGCCAGCTGAACTCCCACCAATGGGAGTGCTATAGGACTTACATAGCAGGGCGGGGGCGTAACCCCGGAGTTAATGGCATCTGAGGAAGGCTTGTTACGCCGAAATGCATTATGCCGAGAGTGATCAATTAAAGGGATTCCGTGTATTTCCCCGCTGTGTCCTCTGATTACATTTACTGAGTGGTCTTTGTTGTGACATTTCACGCACATGCCATGAGCACGTTAAGAGGACCCGTCCTTCAAGTGTCCGTGGCATTGCTGGCTAAAACTGTGGTTTTCTTTCTCTTTCCAAGGTATTGGAACAGCCACGGACCACCTTGAGTTTGGGCCAAGCAAGCGGCCACTGCCAGGAGCAGCCCGTGACTGCACGGGGAGACGAGATTATTGCATCGGAGTTTCATGGCCCGGCTGACACTCCTATTTGGGGTAGGACGTTGGGACCCAAGGAATTCCGGGTCACTCCTTCAACCGGGCTTTACCATCGACACGAAGCCCTGCTTTGCCCAGAATAAACAGCGCCCATTTAGGGAATATTAGGCCCCGCCACTAGCACTTACCCGGCCGAACTGTATGCTGGGAGCTGTAGTCGATGGACTTGGACTACAGCTGGGGCTTTGAACAACGAGGTGGAGCCAGCTGAACTCCCACCAATGGGAGTGCTACAGGAATAACATAGCAGGGCGGGGGCGTAACCCCGGAGTTAATGGCATCTGAGGAAGGCTTGTTACGCCGAAATGCATTATGCCGAGAGTGATCAA
The DNA here is from genome assembly GCA_963921515.1 of Calotriton arnoldi. Classification (NCBI taxonomy): domain Eukaryota; kingdom Metazoa; phylum Chordata; class Amphibia; order Caudata; family Salamandridae; genus Calotriton; species Calotriton arnoldi. The sequence continues at coordinate 2,509,480 of CAWUFW010001318.1, read as the reverse complement.
TTAAAGGGATTCCGTGTATTTCCCCGCTGTGTCCTCTGATTACTTTTACTGAGTGGTCTTCGTTGTGATATATATATATATATATATACATACATTACCTACTGGCGGTCGCCAGTAGGTAGTTATAGTTACAACCTAGTTTCCATAGGAAAAGCGTTTTTTGATTTGCTAATAACTTTGGCATCGTTGACGAATCTTTATGAAATTTTCCAAAAAGTTGCACTTTTTAGGTCAGCTCCTATCTTGAAAGTTTGGGGGTGATTTGTCAAGCGGGGGCTGAGAAAAAAGGGGGGTCCCAAAACACGTTTCTCCATGTTAATTTCCATAGGAAATTTTGCGACAAGCTACAGCCCGAACTGCTGAACGGAATTACCTCAAATTTGGCAGAAAGGTAGAGCTTGATTCAGAAAGCGACCTTTTTTTAAAATGGTGTAAATCCGTTCAGTAGTTTGTGAGAAATTCAAAGAATAAGAGTCAAAAAATCAATTTCCCATAGGAAACTTTGTGCAAGGCTAGAGCCGAAACTACTGAACGGAATTACCCCAAATTTGGCAAACAGGTAGTGCTTGGATCAGAAAGCGACCTTTTTTTTAAATTGTGTAAATCCGTTCAGTAGTTGCTGAGAAATTAGAAAAATAAAAGTTTCAATATCTGGGCGGAGCCTAAGTCCCGTGCAAGAGCTTCACTGTGATTGGCTGCGAACACTCCAAACCAGGAAGTGTTGGCAGCCATCTTGTGGCTCGGTAGAAGCGAGTCACTAGAAAACAGAGAAACAAAGGTATAAAACAAGAGAAGGGGGCAGGGTAGAAACACCGTGACCCCCTAGGCCTGCTCAGGGGGCTCTCAGAAAGACCCCAGGGCCAAAAAAAGCATTTAAAAAAAAAAATATATATCAGCGTAATTCGCGCTGGGGTCGCGGGGTCCCGCGTTTTATTTTAATGAGACCCCGGGGTGGGCTAGGTCCCGGGGGCATTTCATAAAAAATAATAGCGGGAGCTCGGTGGGGCTGCGGGGGCCCGCTGGGGTCCCCACAGACCCAGGGCTTCACTCATGTTGGAAGGGGCGTTGCGCGGCCCTCCTCCTGGAGACCTCCATGTGCTTATAACTTTGGCGTCGTTTGACGAATCTTTACTAAATATTCCAGAAAGTTTCTCTTTTTTGATCAGCTTGTATCTTGAAAGTTTAGGGGTGTATTGAGCTGCGAAGACATATTACGGGGTGATTGGTGAAGGGGGGCTGAGAAAAAAGGGGGGTCCGAAAAAGTGTTTTTGCAATGCATTTTCCATAGGAAACTTTAGACAAGGCTGCAGGTCAACCTGCTGAACAGAATTACGCCAAATTTGGCAGGGAGAAAGGTCTTGGTGCAGAAAGCGCGGTTTTGTGGAAATGGTGTAAATCCGTTCAGTAGTTTTTGAGATATTAAAGGAAAAAAAGATATATATATCTGGACTGTGCCTAACTCCCGAGCACGAGCTTGCCTCTGATTGGCTGCTAACAATTCAAACCAGGAAGTGTTAGCAGCCATCTTGGGCCTCGCATCGAGTGAAAATATAAAAGAAAGGTCCCGGGGGCAATTTAATATACCGGAGCTCTGTCTGTGCGAGATACCGCTTTCACGCTGCGTCTCCCTACATCAGCAGGTAACGCACCCTTTTCCACCATCAACAGCATACCTCCAACAACATACTTGGGCCCGCAAGTCTGCCTCTGCGAACCACTTGTCGGCTCACAGCTCTTCGGGTGCGAGTTCTCGGGCCCGCAGTTGTATCTGTGAAGCCAATACTGGAAATATACCGGAGGTGTCTCTCTGCGAGATACGCTCTTCACGCTCCCTCTCCCCACATCAGTGTTCCACAGCTATCCCTTTGGAAGCCGATGGCCCACACCTTTCCCTATACTAGTCGGCCCACAGGTGTTCCTCTGCGAGCTGGCCCGCTGCTCTTCCTCTGCGAACTGACGGGCCGCGGTTCTCCCTCTATGAGCCTGCTAGTCGGCTCACAGTTCTTCATCTACGAGCCAGACCGCCGGCTCTTAAGTCTCTGAGAACAGATGTAATGGAGGCAACGATCATGCAGGTCGGACACCCAACACTGCTCCGACATCCCCCAGTAGGAGCTCCTTGTCCGCCATCTCCCCTCACCCCCACCCCCCACAAACAAATGTGACAGTCACGTTAGGTTGGACAAATAAGAATCTTAGTCATGTGTGGATTTACATATAAAACATTTTATTAAAACAAAACAACAACAAATAAAATTATGTACAGCCATGTCGTGTCATCGCTGGATCATTTGTGAATCACAGCCTGTAAAACAAAAAGAAAGATAAGATGGTGCATCATGCGTCCAGCAAAGGAGAAAGAGAAAGAGTGAGGGAGAAAGAGAGAAACAAAGAAAGAGTGAGAGAGAGAGGAAGACAAAGAAATAAAGAAAGAGTGAGAGAGAGAAAGAGAGAAATAGTGTGAGAGCGGAAGAGAGAGAGAAGAGTGAGAGAGAGGAAGAGAGAGAGAAAGAGTGAGAGAGAGGAAGAGAGAGAGGAAGAGTGAGAGAGAGGAGAGAAAGAGTGAGAGAGAGGAAGACAGACAAAGACAGAGAAAGAGAAAGAGTGAGAGAGAGAAAGAGTAAGATACAAGGAAAAGAGAGAGAGAGAAACAGTGTGAGAGAGAGGTAGAGAGAAAGAGACAGAGAAAGAGTGAGAGAGAGGAAGAGAGAGAAAGAAAGAATGAGAGAGAGGAACAGACAGAGAAAGAGAGAAAGTGTGAGAGAGAGAAAGGAAGAGATGGCGAGGGAGTGTTGACACTGGAGAAAATCTTCGCAGCTTACCTTTGTGCCTCCGGTGTGTCTCCAACCACGTGCCGGGACATAGTGCACCCTTAAGTTTAGTGATCTGAAAGATAGTATAGAATTAGTAATTGCAGAGTACATACAACTGCACACGCCTAATTATCTGTTTCGGCAATGCGCACTCAGGCTGCTGCAGCCCATCCACTCCCACTGCTCGGAGGTGTCTGTGCGCTCTTGTGCGCCCAGGCTGCTGCACACTATCCACTCCCACCGCCCAGAGGTGACTGCCCGCTGCTGTGGAAAGAAGTATCTCTGCTCACCTTCCGCCACCGGCGTGTGTGTAAGAGGGTGCACCACGTGCTGAAGCAACTTTGTCAGGCGTTGTCAGGATGGCCACGCATCATCGCAGTTTGTACACACATTCAGCTGTGGTGGTGTGGGGGGGACGTCAATTCGTGAATCACAGCCTGTTAGATAAAAAGCAAGATAGGATTGTGCGTCATTCGTCCATCAAAGAAGAGAGAGAGAGAGAGAGAGAGAGAAAGAAAGAGTGAGAGGAAGACAGAGAGAAAAAGAAAGAAGGAGTGAGAGGAAGACAGAGAGAAAGAGAGAAACAGTGGGAGTCACAGGAAGAGAGAGAGAAAAGAAAGAAAGAGTGAGAGGAAGACAGAGAGAAAGAGTGAGAGAGACGAAGAGAGAGAGAAACAGTGAGAGAGAGAGAAAGAGTGAGAGAGAGGAGGAAGAGAGAGAGAAAGAGTGAGAGAGAGGAAGAGAGAGAGAGAAAGAGTGAGAGAAAGGAAGAGAGAGAGAGGAAGAGAGAGAGAGAAAGTGTGAGAGAGAGGAAGACAGAGAAAGAGAGAAAGAGTGAGATACAAGGAAGAGAGAAAGAGAGAAACAGTGTGAGAGAGAGGAAGAGAGAGAGAAACAGCGTGAGAGAGAGGAAGAGAGAGAGAAAGAGTGAGAGAGGAAGAGAGAGAAAGAAAGAATGAGAGAGAGAGGAAGAGACAGAGAAAGAGAGAAGAGTGTGAGAGAGAGAAAGGAAGAGATAGAGAGTGAGAGAGAGAGAAAGAGTGTGAGTGACAGAAAGGAAGAGATGGAGAGGGAGAGTGAGTGTTGACACTGTGGAGAAAATCCTCACAGCTCACCTTTCTGTCACCGGTGTGTCTCCAACCACGTGCCGGGATATAGGGCAGCCCTCAAGCTTAGTCATCTGAAACATAAAAATGGAATCAGTAATGGATGAGTACATACAACTGGGTATGCCTAAATCGCTGTCCCGCCTTTGCGTATCCAGGCTAGTGTACCCCATCCACTTCCATTGCCCAGAGATGTCTACCCGCTGCTGTACACCCAGGCTGCTGCACTCCATCCACTCCCACTGCCCAGAGGTGTATGACAGCCACCGCGCACCCAGGCTGCTGCACCCCATGCACTCCCACTGCCCGGAGGTGACTGCGTGCCGCTGCACACCCAGGCTGCTGCACGCCATCCACTCCCACTGCCCGGAGGTGACTGCCCGCCGCTGCGCAAACAAGCCTCTCTGCTCACCTTACACCACCGGCGTGTGTCGAAGAGGGTCCACCACGTGCCAAAGAAACCTCCTCACCCGTTGTGTACACGCGGAGAGCGGAGCTCACAATTCAGGTTGAGTGTTGATTGCAGGATGGCCACGCTTCATCGCAGGCCTGCAAGACAAAAAGCAAGATAAGATTGTGCGTCATGCGTCCATCAAAGGAGAGAGAAAGAGAGATAGAGAGAGAAAGAAAGAGTGAGAGGAAGACAGAGAGAAAAAGAAAGAAAGAGTCAGAGGAATACAGAGAGAAAGAGAGAAACAGTGAGAGTGAGAGGAAGAGAGAGAGAAAAAGAAAGAAAGAGTGAGAGGAAGACAGAGAAGAGAGAAAGAGTGAGAGAGACGAAGAGAGAGAGAAACAGAGAGAGAGAGGAAGAGAGAGAGAGAAAGAGTGTGAGAAAGAGGAAGAGAGAGAGAAGAGAGAAACAGTGTGAGAAGAAGAGAGAGAGAAAGAGTGTGAAGGAGAGAAAGGAAGAGATGAAGAGGGACAGTGAGTGCTGTGTCTCCAACCACGTGCCGGGACCTAGTGGAGCCCTCAAGCTCCCACATCTAAACATAGTACAGAATTAGTAATGGGAGAGTATATACGACTGCGTACGCCTAAATCGCTGTGCCGCCTTTGTGTATCCACTCCCGCCGCCCAGACGTATTTGCCCACCGCTGCGCACCCAGGCCTCACTGCTCACCTTTTCGCGGACAGGGCACCCTCCGCATCATGCAGTCCCGCTCCGCAGGCCAACAGGTCTCACATTTGGTGCTGCGTCTTGATTTTGCCATGGCAGAGGACATACTAGTGCACCTATCATCATCGCAGGTTGCACACCCGCTCAGTCCTTGCGGTGCCACTAACTCAGTGAACAGTGAGGCCACGCACGTGGTGGTAGGCCTCCCTGTTCGGTGGCTCAGGCCTACATGAGGTGTCCGAACCACCGAGACGGGCCATCACAGTGCATGCGGTGGGAGCAACTCTAAAATGGTTTAGAGCACGTGTGCCCGGTCTTTTTTATTGGTAGGGTCACGTGTCCTGTGACGCCTGTGCTGGATGGGTGTGGTGTGGGTGTATACCAGCCGTGAGGGAGTGGCTGTGGCGTACTGACAACTAGGGTGTGACCAGCAGATCACTGCAATGAAAATCTGGGCCATGTAGCGTTGTTGTCTTTCTCTGTAAGCGTAAGCAGAGTGGGCTGGCCTGGCGTATGCCAGTCCTGCGTGAGGCTGTGAAGAATGACTCCGGAGCTATGGGCGTGGCTCCATCGTGAGCTGTATGAGGAATCAACTGATGCGGCACTGTTGCCAGATTGGGCTAGATCACGCACAATTGGGCTATATTTTTCCCGGTTGTGCGGTAAAATTTTGGTTTGTGCTAGTTGCCAGATTATAAATATATATACAGCGCTCCAGCAAACTAGTATGTTAAAGCGCTTTATTAGACAAATATTTACTTGGCAGCCTGCTGCAACATCAATTCCAATCCATTCACCGCCTGCTTGACGATGTCCCTGCCCCTCCTTCCTTAAAGTAGCAATATTGGGCTAGTTTGGGCTACTTTTTGGTTGTCTTTGGGCTAGAGAATGCTTAAAAAATCTTGCAACACTGCCATGCGGGTGTTCTTGTTGTAGTGCTGCCGTCACCCGGGTCGCAAGCGTCAATGTGTCACTCTGTGAGCCAAGTCCCTGAACATGGCCAACATGGAAGGTACGGGGAATCACTGACCCTACATTCATCCATAGTTCCACACAAGAAAGATGGTGGACATGACACATCTGTGTGGGTGTGAATGTTTATTGCACATTCAGTGGAGTATTGCAGCTGTAGCAATACTGGGCCATGCAAAATCCAAATTTCAGTTTTTGGGACATGGAGGGCAGCCAATTAGAGACAAGCTCGTTGTCGGAGTTAGGGTGCGCCAACATATGTACTTATACAATCACTCCGCCAATCCCCACGCACTTATAAATTCACTATACACTCTCCTTGCAGTACTCTAATCATCCAGTCTCTACGTACGTACTTGTACAATGACCGAGACAAAGTTACATAACCAAAGTTTTCTCCCACTGTCAAAGGTAAGTTGGTTGCATACGCTGTCCAGAGCACAATGTAATGTGGTAGGGCCCAGGGGCAGCATGTTGCATACATAATGAACACACGGACACAGATAGATAGTGGAACTGGGTACGAGCACGTGCACTCGACTCCTTTTTATTACCAGGGTCACATGTCCAGTGACGTCTGTGCTGGATGCGTGTGGGGTGAGTGTAAGCCAGCCCTCCGGGAATGGTTGGTGCTGGTAACAAGTACAACAGTAATCATCAGATCACACACAGAGATTCAATCATAAAGGGTCCATGACTTGTGCTACACTAAGTTAGGGGCACCAGATCTGAAATCATACACAAAAGATTCTGTCATAAAGGGTCCATCAGTTGTGGTGGACTGAGGTAGGAGCATCAGAAGCATTCCGCGTGTGCACAGCTAGCGATGATGCGTGGTCCGGGAGGGCCGCACTGGTAGCAATGTCTGTTGCCTACTGGACTGCGTCATCTGCAATCGCAACTCCATCTGAATTGTGAGCCCTGCTGTCCGCAGTGTAGATCGAAGGCAGTAGTCAGCACAGACATCGAGGAAAGCTTTTTGTCACTTCCTCTTGAGAAAATTCAACGACATAGAGTACAATTCTCTGTCCAATTAATAAATCAAGGCTGAATTTGAATGGTGAGCTCTGCTGACCGCAGTGTAGATCGAAGGCAGTAGTCAGCACAGACATCGAGGAATGCTTTTTGTGACTTCCTCTTGAGAAAATCCAACGACATAAAGTACAGTTCACTCTGCAATAAATAAATCAAAACTGAATTCGAATTGTGGGCTCTGCTATCCCCAGTGTAGACTGCCATTCAGTGTTCCTTTGGACTTGCAAGATGAATTTGGTCATTGTACTAAAGCTATAATTGATATCAAAAAAGTTCTTGAAGCAAGGATACTAAAAGGATATTATGTAGGTTTAAGGGTACGTGGCGATGACTTATGGTGCAGTGAGCTAGTGGCACCTGAAGCACTCAGCGTGTGCGCATCCTGCGATGATGCGTGGTCCGTGTGGGCCGCACTGGTAGCAATGTGTTTTGTTTAATGAATTCTGCCTTAATAAGGCCACGTGGCGTTTACTTGTGGTGCACTGAGTTAGTGGTACCTCTGGCGCTCAGCGTGTACGCAGCCTGCGATGATGCGTGGTCCGGGCGGGCCGCACTGGGAGCAATGTGTCTTGCCTACTGGACTGCGTCATCTGCAATCGCGACTCAATCTGAATTGTGAGCCCTGCTGTCCGCAGTGTAGATCGAAGGCAGTAGTCTGTACAGACATAACTGTGCAGTGCTGTGCCGCTGTGTTCGCAGGGGGCTTGTGTCGAGGAGGCCCGCGGTCATGGCGGCAGCCACGTGGCAGGGTGAGGGTCGCCGCTCTGGCAGACGCGTTGGCTTTCACACAAGTGAACCACGCCCAGAACCCCGGCCTATTTATTCACACTTCTACGCTGGAGTGGCGTACGTTGGACCAGCCCACTGCGCTTCCGCTTACAGGGGGCGACGACACAGGTTCATGACCGAGATCTTCCCCACTGCCTGAGGTAACATGGTTGCGTCCACTGTCCACAACACTACAAGCACCAGCTTGTTTTTGGATCGCACAGCAGATAGGTTTAATGAACATTATAATTAGAAATTTGCATTTAAAAAACCTTTGAAATTCACTGAAAAACCGTAGGTTTCAGGGACGTTATAGTTACTTGCACATTTCACTCGTACAAAACCATAGAAATTCGGCCGTTATAGTTAGTTGAGCTAACTATAACTCACGCCCCCACAATGCACTGCTGATGACGTCACATATTACATCATTCATGACATGGTCAGTGACATCACTGATGACATCACTGATGACATCTCAAATGACATCACTGATGACATCACTGATGACATCATCCAGTGACTGTGTGTTTCTGTAAAGTTTAAATATGTTTTATAAATATATTGGCCAAGGTATATTGTAGAATGAGTGGCTGTATAAGTGTGTGGATGGAGGATTTAGTAGGTGTGTGACTGACTGTATAAGTGAGTGATTAAATGTCTCTTACTGAATTCATGGGTTAGTGACTAAACTGTGTGAATGTCTGTATCAGTCTGTCTATTGCTGTGTAAGCTGCTGCATTGGTTGATGAGTAGCTACATGAGTGTCTATATGGGTTATTGATTGGTTGCCTGAGTATTTGTATGGGTGCCTGAGTGTGTGTGTGAGTGGGTGGGAGGTGTGTGACTTTGTGCATAGATGTGTGAGTTCTTTATTCACTGGGTGTATGGGTTCAAGAGTGCATGTGGAAACAGCTGTATGGGTGGGTGAGTGTGTGTATGGGTGTGTTGGTGAGTGAATGGATATCTCAGTGCTACATGTCCAAGTAACTACATATGTAAAACGCAGTGCATGAGAGAGTTGGAGTATATAAATGACTATACGTGAGAGTCAGTGATTGTGAGAGTGCTGTATGGATGAGTGTGTACTTGTATCAGTGATTGTATAAGAGAGTAAGTATATGTTAATATCACTATGAATAAGTGAGGTTGTGTGTGTATAACTGTATAGCTGAGTAAATAGAAGTGTGATTGATTCTTTGCATGACTGACTAGATGTGTGAGTAACTCTGGATGAGTGGCGGTGTGTGAGTGTTTGTATAGGTGTATGAGTGCCTATAATAGTGTTGTATTGATGAGTCACTGCATGTATGAGTGACTTTATGGGTGAATGAGTGGATGTGTGTGTAGACCTAGGAATCAGTGCATGCGTATGTAGTAACTGGTATTGGTGTCTGTATTGTTTCGAAAATGGTAGTCTGTATTTTAGAATGGGTGTATCAAAGGTTTTATTAAGGTATGAGGAGGTGCATCAGATTTTCACGTGGATGATGTCATCAGTGATGTCCTCAGTGATGTCATTTGAGATGTCATCAGTGATGTCATCAGTGATGTCACTGACCATGTCATGAATGATGTAATATGTGACGTCATCAGCAGTGCATTGTGGGGGCGTGAGTTATAGTTAGCTCAACTAACTATAACGGCCGAATTTCTATGGTTTTGTACGAGTGAAATGTGCAAGTAACTATAACGTCCCTGAAACCTTTGGTTTTTTCAGTGAATTTCAAAGGTTTTTAACATGATAATTTGTAACTATAACGTCCCTGAAACCTATGGTTTTTTCAGTGAATATATATATATATATATGTATAGTTGTGGTGACCCTTGACAAGACCAATATGACTCCCTTTATTAAAATTACACCTCCTTATATTGCGATGTTGCATCTGGTATAGGTAGGGGTGTTTATGGGGTTCAGGACTCAAGCGGGGTCAAACACGGTACAGGGGTTTCACCAAAGATATTTTCATCTGCCTGATGTATATATTTGTAAATGAATGCATGGCATTCAGTAGTGTGCGTGCAATAAATGTAATTTTCCTTTTTTAAAGAAAAAGCACTGACCGGTTTATCTTTTATTAAATGTAGCTGTAGCGTGCCAGTGAATAGAGATTACTTGCACGCACCACCTTCCCAGAGTAGGCCTTGGACTGCTCTGCTTGGCTACCCTGAGAGAGTCAAGTGCTACAATGGGGTACTTGGTTCCCAGCAGGGAGACAATTGTGGGCCTATTATTTGTGCTGACTCACATCCTGTTCAACTTATAACCCAGTTCCTTACACTGTATTTATAAGTAGATATGGTTTTGGAAACTCCACTATTAAATTTAACAAACAATAGTTTTAAAATTAATATTTTGGTAGTATATATTTTTGAGGAGATGTTTCAGTCATATACTTTTTGATAAGAAACTCGATAATTTGCTCATAGATATTTGTGTAGGTTGATATTTTTGTAGTCAATATTTAGGACTACTCCTCAAACAGCTATATTGCGATCAGGACCAGAACTACACTTCTTGCAAACAATGTTTGTCGAACACTGCTAAATGGATGCTTAACAATGCACTGAAATTAAATTCTGATGCTTGTCTTTCACCATACTAACACAATGTGGTCTGATATTCAGTGGCCTACTAACATTGGACCCTTACCTTCACCCACAAAGATGGCTAAAATCTGTGTTTGTGTCTGGAGGATAGGCTCTTTTTGTTTTAAAAGATTAGTAAGGCAATGTCTTCTTGTTTTCTTCAGCTTACAATGTTAAAATAAATTCCATAAACATACCTCTGGAAGGCTGCAAGCTTGTTTCCCTTGCTTTAATCCTATCTATGATTGATTATGATACTAGCCTTTATTTTGGAACTCCTAAGCTTTTAAAGGTGTGGTTACACCACAATATGGCTGTTCATCTGATTTATGATCTCAATACACAAAATCAAATATTTTCCTGCAGGTGTGCTCTTCACTGAACCCCTATAAAAAGAAGAATTCTCTTTAAGTCCCTCTGTTTAGTCCACCATGCATTGCATAAGTTGGGCCCTCTTTATTTGCAGTAGAAGTTTCAGTAGTATGATTCACATCGTTCTCTTAGGACTGCTCAGAACCATAACTTGAAGCTGCCTTGAATTAAAATATCACACTTTGGGGGCTGTCCTTCTAGTTTATTGGTATCCAAACATTCAAATGTTGTTTCCATTATTTTAATATCTACGACCTAATATCTGACATTCAGCAAATCTCTACAAACTTTTATTTATGATTAATAAAGTTTGGTACTTTTTGTTGCTATTAATCCCAATAGGTTTACCCCTGGGAAGCCCTTTTGGGTAACCGTTTGTGCTTTATGAGTCCCATAAACAGACCATCAAACAAAACCTACATAGGAAGGACCTGGTGCTGGATCGCTCCATCATTTTTGCTTTTGAGAAGTGTGAACCTTGTGAAGAAAGCATAGGTATCAAAGCTTTGTCAGCTGCCACTCAAAAGCGAATCACAACAGGCATAAAAAAGCAACAAAGTTAAAAGTGTTCCCTAAAAGGATGGCATTTACCGAGAAACAGCTCACCAACCTTACACAATCTCTCAAACAACAAAAATTGCAGGAGGAAGTTTCACCAGATCTTGAAAGAACTTAGTGATAGCAATGGAGGTACTGCATGGAAGAAAGCCATGGCAGGAAATCTACTGTGGTGCGACTGACACAAAAGGTTTATGTAACCTGGTTGTCTTTAGTCTCCATGGAAAGCAACTTTTCATCAGGCTTCTATTACCCATGACAAGAGACCAAGGGGCATATTAACAAGAGAGATATCGCCGCTTTTTCGGCACATAGCGCCGAAAAAGCGGCGATTTAGTTATCGCATTATTTACAAGGACACGCAAAAATGCTTTAGCGCGTGTTTCCTTGACTTAGCAGCCGTTTTTCCTCCACTTTGCATGTCAGCGATAAATATCGCTAATGACATGCAAAGTAGGCGTTCCTTTCCATTACTCCATGGAAATCCTCGCTGACGCAGCATCGCAATATTTACAAGCCTCGAGCAAACACGCGAAGCGATAATATAAACCGGGCTAACCGCGGTTATCGCAGGTATGTAACGCCTGGTTTAAAATTTACTTAGCCATACTTATAATGGCAGGTGGATTGCCAGGTTAGGTCCACGCTTGCCTATTATCAAGCTTCGCATTAGCGCACTCCCAATATCGCTGGATTACTCACGCTAATCACCGGTATCGCTGGATTTACATCGCCTCGGTAAAAAGCATTGATGATACGCCGCTAACCCGGCGCTGTAAACCAGCGATACACGGCGATACGGAAAAACGCGCTAAGCGCGTTTTGCAATACTTATCGCATTCTGTTGATAATATGCCCCTATAGCTTTTTCATGCTTGAAGAAATTATCATCTCTCCATTCTGTGATCACTTGCAATGGGTTTCTCAGATGGACTGTGATTTCCAATGCCAGGCAAGATCTTTAAGTTCCTGATGACCCCTTGAATCTTTGAGGTGTCAAGGAACACACGCCTGAGAGAAAAGGTTCTACCAGTTGCACAGCCACGTCCTAGGATTTCCAAGCCATAGCTTACCATTTCCTTGAGCGCCTAATAAAATACCTGTGGAGAGGGGTGATTTCATATAAACAAGAACTCATTGTGTCAGCGAATACTGCTTTGGTTTTATCAATCAATGATCAAATCATAGAAAATGCCATACTGGATAAAAAGAGTGGATCACTTGATATCTCCAACCTTCGGTCTATACCTTCTAATACTTTCTTACATGAAACACACTCAGTGTGACCAAAAGGATACACATGAAGCACAATAGCTCTTTATTACAAGAACGCCATGAGTAATGCAAGGATGATTTTAGATGGTAGTTTTATACTGCATGTCTATTCCAAATCTTTTATGTACATTGACGGGGAAGTCCAATACTAATAAAGTGAAAGTAAAGCAAGCAGAACCTTTCTCAGCCTTTGGTTTCTTTATCCAGTGTTGTTTCGAGGGATCTGGCACAGTTAGTTAGGTGGTAATTGGAAGAAGCAGTGATCTTTGCCTTCAAAGACCAGCTCTTTCTCTGGCCTGAGTACCTCTTAGAGGGCTGTTAACCACTTGCTTAGGTCTCCTTGATTCTGTAGCAAGGCTGGACTGGGAACTGAAACCGGCCCGGGCAAAGAGCTCGGCCGGCTAGTGGAAAACTTTGTGCTATGGAAAAGCTTTCTGCCGCTTTTGTTGCAGGGGGCCGATATTGCAGCTTTGCTGCATAACCTGCACCCGGTAACAAAACCGGCCCCCCATGGGTCTACAAACGCCTGGTGCCTGCTATGCCAGTCCGGCCCTGTTCTGTAGAAGGGCATTTTAAAACCAATTTCAATTAATCCTAAATGGATATGAATGCATAAAGTACTATTTTTGTTTACTATATTCTCAAACCGCCCTTTGACTGAGGCCCACACGGGAATTCCCCTATTGGCTGGTGCCTGAGTTCAGTTCATGCACTCGTATGTTGTGCCAACCTGCTAAAGCTGACACCATTCAAAGCCCAGATGACCATTCCACATACTACTCTATTCCTGCAGTGAGAGCTTCCTTATTGATTGTCTCAAAAATGCTTGAAAATCCAACGGAGGCACCTATTTAGGCATACTGGAAAATAGACGCCTACAATTAATAACAAGTTTGATCATCCTCTATATTCTTATTTAGAGCAGTGTCCACATTTTTATATAGGAGATTCTAAAAATGACATCTATTTTTTCTTCCTTTGATATCCATCATACCTTATTTAGCAAATATTGATACAAATAGTAATGCAAGATAATGTTCTCAAGTATATTTACACCCTCTTTCCTTTACACCACATACACCTAGGACTAAAAAAAAATGAGCAACATAACCTTTCCCACTCCCTCTTCTCACTGCTGAACCTGTTCTCATGGATCTGCGAACCAGCAAGTGACTGGAATTGTGACAAACAAAGAAAAACATACGTCTCTCTATAATAAGTATAAACTTCCAAATTTTCTTTTAGGTACCTCATGGATTCCAACACATTTTCTTTAATAAATATATTTGCCTTGGTTTAAGACCTTTCTTTGATGCTTTTTCATTATAAGAGACCTACATGGATGGAGAGGCCCTTTTATCTCCTCTTTTTCTGTTACTTGTCTCAGCTTCTGTAAATGCTGCATCAATCATTCGATCTCTGCAGCTGTGTTGTGGAAGGCACCACTTAGGGTGGATGACTAGTATTCAAAGGAAGTATGGTCCCACCTGGATCGTCTGCCCGACTAGTAAGTCCTGCAACATTTCATTGATTAATATTTGTGCCCTGATAATGGTACATTAGATTCACTGCTCCATGTACATGCTATACAGTGTGTATCATTTAGTCATCATCACCTTCTAACCATTTCCACTTGACTTTTCCTGAGTCTCTCAACCTCATCAAAACCGTTGCCCGCAAATGCCATCATCTTCTCTTCATTCAAGACTCCCAAAGAAATCAGTGCACATTCAGTCCCAAGGGACTTTCACTAGCAGAGCCACATGCCCTATAACGGGTGAATGCCTTCTGTGGACCATCCTGTGTTCCTCCAAAAGAATACAGGTCTGTCTGCAAGACAGACAAAGACAAAAAAGACAAAAAATGTGGACTCCATGCCCCTTTCTTATTTGTTATAAGGGGAAAGGCATAGCCGGATGGCACTCAAAGAAAAAGCATCCCATTAAATACTGTGGCTGTGCAGTGCTTGTCCTCTGGTACAGACCTACCTCAAAGATAAGGAATGGGATAAGGATAAGGAACAGTAGAGAGTGGTAAATGGTGGATAGTTTGGAGTATTTTCGATGAGGGGATTTAAATTGACTGAGGTCGCTCTAAAGCAATTTAAAACTTTTTTAGGTTTCGTTTTCCTTTCATACTGACTAAGACGACAGATTTTGCTAGCTCTGTGACTGATCCTAACAGATGGAAATTACTTAATATGGATGAATAATAATTATTAGTTCAAGAATCATGCTCAGTTCCTGAAATAGACGGTGCAGGTTCTTCACTGAAGTGTGATTTGTTCGGTGCTGAGACAGAATATCGAGTTGGAAATGTCGACTTACAAAAATATCGAGTTGAAAATATCGTGATTCTGAAATATCGACAGCAAGAATATCGTGGTCAAAAATCGAATTTATGGTAAGAAATATTGTTTTTAAAAATATAGAACTCATTAATATTGTTTGCAAAAATATAGATGTTTAAAATATCGTTTTTTAATTAGTGTTATGTATTTTAGTTTAAATTTTAAATGTATGTGATTTATGTTTTTTGGTATAAGTATTGTTTATGTTTTTTAATATGTGTTACATTTTTAGTAGTTATGAATTTTATTTTAATTACATTTTGCATTTTTTAGTTCCGTAGTGGGTTGTGGGTTTATAGGGGAATAGGGTGGGAAGTAATTTAATTATAATAAATTAATGATTATTTTTTATTTATTTAATTTAGATTTTATAGCGTTTACTGTGGGAAGTAATTTATTTTTAATCAATTATTATTTGGCTGTTAATTAATATTAATTAATTGATAGTTAATGATGGTAATTGTGTAATTTTCTTTTAGGTACGGGTTGTGGGGTTTATAGGGGTAAAGGGTGGGAAGTAATTTATTTTTGATTAATTAATAATTAGTTGTTAATTTATATTAATTAATTGATTGAAAATTATTTATGGACTTTGTTTTATTAATTTTAGGTGCAGGTTGTGGGGTTTATAGGGGTGAAGGGTGGGAAGTAATTTATGTTTAATTAATTAATAATTAGTTGTAATTTAATATTAATTAATTAATTGAAAATTAAATATGGAATTTGTGTAATTAATTTTAGGTGTGGGTTGTGGGGTTTATAGGGGTGAAGGGTGGGAAGTATTTTTTGTTTAATTAATTAAAAATTAGTTGATCATTAATTAATTTATAGTTAATTAGGGTATTTTTTTTTTTTTTTGTGCGTAGGTTTTATTGTTATAGGGGTACAGAGTGGGGAGTAAATTAATTTTACTTTCTTTATAATTTGGGCCAGATTCCGATCTCTGTCGGAAGGGCTCCAAATCGGATTTGGTTTTACCTAAGCCGATCCGGAGCCCTTGCTTCCGACCGACTTGTTCCCAATTCCGAACGACCAAGTACGATGCCTGGAAACCCTTAGCGCTGACCGAATCGTTTCCGGAAGGCATACGGAGAGATAGGGCCCTCCGGAGCCGAATCGTACAGCTCTATGGAGTAGGTTTTCCAAGCAAGCAAGTACGATGAACGATTCGGACAGCCTTTACGATTCCTTTTGCCCAGATCGAAAAGGCTGCCGGAATCAGTCTTTGGGGTCCCGTAGCAGGCCCCCCTTTACCCGGGGCCCTCCGACTCGTTCCCGTGGGGGTACCCATGGGTCTCCCCTTTCAGACCAGGCACAGGGTGCACGATGATCCCCAACCACCCCTTTTGTCAATGGGAGCCTGTGTACGCGTTCGGTACATAGGCTCCCATTGAAGTCAATGGGAGTCCAACCGAATCGTATCCAGATGCATTCAAATGCATTGTACTTGTTCGGTCGGACTCGCCTGACACGAGTCATATGGAAAGCATTCCAGACACGAGTCATTCGGTTTGCTTTCCGAACGAGATCGGAATCGGGCCCTTAGTTGTTAAATACTATTAGTTTTTTAATTGAAAATAAGTTTTAATTGTGTAATTAATTTTTTTACAGTTTAATTTTAGCTGTGGGTTGTGGGGATTATAGGGGTAAAGTGTGGGAAGTTAAATAATTTTAATGAGTTTTAATTTGTTTTTTAATTAATAATATTTCTTTAATTGGAAATTAATTATGTTAGTTGAGGAAGTACATTTTTTTTAAAATGGAGATGTGGGTTGTGAATTGTGTGGTGTTATAGGGTAGGAAATTAAAAAAAGTTAATTTATGTAATAATGCTTTTGTTTCTAAATATTTTTTAATTAAAAATATTTATTTGTTTGGAAATTATTTTTTATTTTATTTAATATAATATTTGTAGGTATTTGTTATATGTATTTAACATTATAATATGTTTTTCAATTTTTTTAAATATTAAATATATTTGTATTTGAATTTTTAACATATTTATATATTTTTTTATTTCTTTTGTTTTTAAATATTTTTATTGTTGTTAAAGTTTTGTTTGTTTTTAATTTTGAACTGACTGGAGTGAGAATATTAATTGTTACTCCTCTGCAATCCAACACTTTCCCTACTGTTGCACTCACTGGAGTGGGAATAGTAATTTTTAGCCCTCCGCTATCCAACACTTTCCCTACTTTTACAATTATTGGAGTGGGAATAGTGAATTTTATCCCGCCACTATCCAACACTTTCTCTACTGTTGCACTTACTGGAGTGGGAATAGTAATTTTTACCCCTCTCTATCCAACTGTTTCCCTACTGTTGCACTCACTGGAGTTGGAATAGTAATTTTTACCCCTCTGCTATCCAACACTTTCCCTACTGTTGCACTCACTGGAGTGGGAATAGTAATTTCTTCCCCTCCGCTATCCAACACTTTCCTTACTGTTACACTCACTGGAGTGGGAATAGTAATTTCTACCCCTCCGCTATCCAACACTTTCCCTACTATTGCACTCACTGGAGTGGGAATAGTAATTTTTACCCCTCCGCTATCCAACACTTTCGCTACTGTTGCACTCACTGGAGTGGAAAAAGTAATTTTTACCCTCCGCTATCCAACATTTTCCTTACTGTTGCACTCACTGGAGTTAGAATAGTAATTTTTACCCCTCCACTATCCAACACTTTCCCTACTGTTGTATTCCTCTTAGGGTATCCATATACAGGCTTTCCAGTATCATGTCCTTATATAGGCACAATTCGCCCTGCCCTTATATAGGCATAAAATCCCAGCCCTTATTTAGGCATTAAACCGTGCACTCCAAATACAGGCATGGTCTCTGACATCCGTCCACCCTAACGTCACAACGAGTTCATGAAGAACAGACCCTTAGGCTGCCGGAGTTTCCCTAGTCCAGGACTATTGATTTCTTCAAGGACTCATATATTATGCATGAACCATTATTCCTTAGGGGGTTCATTCATGACATCTTTCGCTGTCCAACTCACGTCAATGCTAACATTCTTAGGTGCTCTCAGGTATAAATATACCTTCCCTAGCCCCTGTAAACCAGAGGAGACCTCGACTTCAGAGGAGCCCGTTTCCCGGCCTGACGCACTGAGAAGACGCTGCCATTCCCTGCACGCAGAGAGCCCAGCTTCCAGCTTCCAGTGATCTGACTTCCTTGCGGGGTGTTGGAGTTCGAGTCTGGCAAAGAGATTCCTACCTCTCTCATTCTTCAGGTATGGAGCTGACTAGAACCTAGAGGGACTCTTGGCATACTAGGCATACTAGACTTAACATACTCTTAGTATACCATAGTAAGGAATACTTTACCTACTTCTTCCCTCTTCCTACACCTAGGTCAGGTTAGGTACATTGGGGTAGAATTAGCTTAGCAACGCATCGTATGAGTACTCGCATTTTTAGTCTGTGTTATTTATGTAAATGCATATGTACTAAAAGATAATGCTATCGCAGTATTATTTATTTCTACTGCTCACCCTGTACATTATTTATCTCGCATACTGTCTTGTGATCGTAACAGCACATTTTACTTACACCTGAAACAACACTGTTCAATAAATCCTTTATTGAAACGCCCGTCTATTTCTTTCTGTGTAACTTGGAGAAAACTAAGCATGCACGACTGAGCTGAGTGAAATAGTTATCTATTGTTTCCACGACTCTGGGACACGTTCTGATTCTAAAGGGAAACACAGTGGTCATGTTCTTGCGGCTGCCAGAAACTACTCCCTTCTTGTTGTCAAGGAGTTTCTAGTGGCCTCTGAGCTAGCTGGCACAAGTAATTAAGTTTAATATACTCGATAGGGACATACTGACCGTAGTCCTATGTCAAACCTATAGGATATATTATTCCAATGCGCAGAGCCTATTAGGGAAATAGGAGCTACACTACATGGTGCCCAACGGTTTGGTAAGGCAGTAATTCAACGTTAGATACTGAGTAACTCAGCCGTGCTTTTTCTCTCAAGACTCCTACCCATATACTCCAAAAGACGTCTGGAGTGGGCAGGGTTAGGTATCCACCATGGCTACATAGGGCAGTACCCTATATATTAGCTGTTTGGTTTGCTCAACGTTGAAGGATACAGTGTTCCAAAATATTGTCCATCTAATCTTTGTTTCCTTGAAACTTGTTCTACATTTTTCAAACAACAAAATGCCTGGCTCCGACAATGAAACCGGAGACGGTGTAACTGTGGCTGATCCAGCCCAAGCAGCAGTTTTTAACTTTACCGGTTTAAATGAAACCGATGAGGGTGTTATACACATCCATCAAAACTTAAGAAGAGCCATCACTCTAAAACTTATGAAACATGGCCTACCACCAAGAGGCGGTAGAGCAGTTTTCGTGATAGAGGCACGTGAATCCTTTCAGACAGAGGTATTCTATTCATGGGTAATATTTCCTGAATCCAATCCAGTAACACACATGTTTCACTTCTACAAAGAAGATGAACCACCAGAGGAATACAGTCCTTTCGAGGATATAGAAATTCCATTAACATACCGAGAGCATCAGCTCTGGTTTAAAGGCGCACTAAAACATCACAAAAACATTACCAGGCTCGGTCCACTAGGTAGACCAGGAGCAACATGGCCGATTTTAGCCGGCTACACACCTCATCCTGACATTGAAGAAATGTCAGATGAGGAGTTATGTACTCAACTCACAGAGTTAATAAAAATTTACAGACAATTGGTCCAATATGTCATGCGGACTTTTACAGTCCGACCACCATTGACATATCCAAATCAAACTCCCCAACAGGGGAATACACTAAAAATTACACCACAGACTCTATACGCAGTCATGGGTAAAATGCCCACAAAACATGAGCAAATTCCATTTTGAATAGCTCAAAAAATTACTCAAATCGAAGCAGTATTTCCAAATACTAGCCCGTATGAGAAACACAGAATCCTAACAATCAGTTTACCGATGGGGATCACACCACAACTGGAAGACTGCACCACTTGGGGCTCAGTCTTTGCTGCCATCTATACTAAAACACATGGTATTCCATCAATTGCTGTAATACCTGATGTCCTAAAACAAATTCAAAATGAATATGGGGCAGAGCCTGCTCTAAATTTAGGTATGAAGTTACTGAAAAATTTCGACCAGGTCTCAACAATAATATTATCTAATATTAAAGGGGAGTCAGCAGCAGTGGCGATCCGCCAAAAATTGAGGGAATTCGATGTTACAGAACATCAAACAGAGCTACCCAGAATTATAGAACAATCTTATGCAGAATTAGGCAGAGATAGTTTGGGTGGAAGATCAGTGAAGCCGAAACTATCTGAAAGTCCTGAGAAGGACTCAATTAAACAAACTCCTACATCTTCTAAAAGAAGTGGGAGTCTACTAAACAAAAATCAAATGAGAAACGTTCTCAATCCCGAGGTAGGTCTCCTCAAAAGGAGCCCTCTGAAAGGAGGTATAACCTCAGGAATAGGGATAATTTGAGAAAACCTGATAGGTATCAAGATACTGATACACGTTCCTCTCATCCCTTTCAGATCTCATCACAGACTTCAGAAAGAAGAGGACGATCAGAACATAAAGAAGAACGCGTGAAATCGAAAGACGACAAGCACGCTCCAAAAAATAAAACAAAACCTCAATTCTCCAAAAAGAAGGTAGCAGGTCTGAAGATCAGACATGCCGAGAATACTGAGAACACAACTCAAGAACGGAGAATGGGCTCAGACCATGCTGGACAGTGCAGCAGAAGTCACAATAGTTCGCCAGACCGTGAAGGAACTTCTGGAGATAGTGGACTTGAATGAGTACATCACAGTAGAGACTGTAGACACCAGGGTTAGTACTCCACAAAGGCTATATGAAATAACACTGGAGGGAGACAAACCTAGACAGGTGAAAGCACTTTTTTGGGAAAGACTATCAAGAGGCTATGACATACTTCTAGCAGAAAAGGACTGGCCACCACAATTTGTCAGGGAGTGCCCACATGGCGAGGACATTATTATGCCTGCCTTCTCCAACCATATTCCAATTCACCTAAAATCTACATATGCCAGGAAATGGGCAGTGGCCCAGGCCCCAGCATTATATAAAAATCATGTAGGATGGGATGAGGATTCACCTCACCATAAAATACATCTGAAACATGAACCAACTGCACAAAGGCAGTACCCAATAAAGCAAGAAGCTAAAAAACAGGTCAGGGAGATCTTAGATCAACTTGAATATCAAGGGGTGATTGAAACATGCACCTCCTCAATGAACAATCCTTTGTTTCCTGTCTCCAAACCAGACAATACATATCGTCTAGTTTTGGACTACAGACACCTATACACTTGTTCTAAAACTTTTGCAGTGCAAAATGCACATAGCACAGCATTAATGAATAACATTGTGCGTAAAAAATATAAAACCACATTAGATATCTCAAATGGTTTCTTTTGTCAAAACATAGCACCTGAAAGCAGGTACTTAACAGCATTCTCCATAATGGGGACCCAGCGTCACTTTTGTCGACTCCCACAAGGGTTCAAAAATAGCCCAGGTTTATTCTCAGCGAGGGTAACGGAGTTACTACAAATTTATGACAATGAGGCATTGTCCTATGTCGATGACATATATCTGACAGACGATGACCTAGTAAAACACTTGAACAGGGTGAGCACCATTATACTGGGTTTCGCCTCTGAGGGCTATAAGTTCAACTTGAAAAAGTCCAGAATTGCCCATCTCAATGTCCTATTTCTAGGATATGAGCTTTCAAGTGAAGGCAAGAGCTTGGCAGCTAACTTTTTAGAAAAGTGTGCGCTGCTCCAACCTCCAAAAACGCTAAAAAACTTACAATCCATCCTGGGTTTCCTAAATTTTGGAAGAACATACATTCTAAACTACGCAGAAAGGGTTAAACCTCTCTACGCATTAATCAAACCTGATTTTTCAATCAAAAACTGGACACAGGAACACACAGAAATTTTGCGTTCACTCCAGGCTAACATGTTAGAAACAAATCACTTACAAACACGTGTAAGTCAACGTAATTTGGTGATCCGAATAATTTCAGGTCAATGCGGATTCACCTACTTAACTTTCAATGAGGGTGAGAAAATACCAATAGCATACAAATCCCATTTGTACACACAAGCGGAAATGCGCTTCAGTTCAACTGAAAAAATTCTGACAGCAGTTCAAACCGCTGTAGCAAAAGAAAGAGCCTTAGCCCAAGGGAAACGCATTATTGTCGTAACCCCAGTACCGGCTTTAGAAGCGGTCACAAAAGCGAGCATTCCAAATGCTAAAGCATTACATCCAAGATGGATACAATGGGTTAGTTCTCTTGCTGCAACAGATGTTGAATATGTTTTTGATCCAGATTTAAAAACACAAGCATTCCTACAATATGAACAAGAATGTCCTCTGCCTACTGAAATTCTGCCTCTTGATCAGTACGAATTTATAATTTACACTGACGGATCCGCACAACCCGCAATAGAGGGTAAGCAAGCTTACAGTGCAGCGTGTGCTATCGTTAAAGGTCGCATGCGAGATGGCATCTTCAGACCTATGGTCACTAAAACACAATCTCTAGGGGATTGTACAGCTCAGCGAGCTGAACTACAAGCATTCAAACTGGCACTTGAAAGTACAGATCGAGAATTCCCCACACTAATAGTGTGCGATTCCTTTTACTGTGTTCAGTCGTATAATGAATATATACAAAACTGGCTTGAAAATGGTTTCAAAGATGCGAAAGGTGGCACAATAAAGCATAAATTGCTTTGGGAACAAGTAGTTCAGTTGAAAAACGAACTACCAAAGGCTCACGTGATACACACACTGAGTCATCAACGTGATGGCGTTCACGTTGCAGGGAATTCATTGGCTGACGAAGCAGCAAAGGGGGCTGTGCAAACGGCTTCCGTAGCTGCGATCACTCGTTCAAAAACAAAAATAGACGGTGAGATAATATTGGCTGTCAATGCATCAAGCAAAGGCAGAAGTGCAGCGTTACCAAAAAAGTTTCCACTCAAGTACTCTTATGTAATTGATGCGAACAACGTTCCTTTTGCTCGAATCCCTGGAGTGGGGGATAGGGTAATTCCAAACATGGAACGTAGAGCAGCCTTGATTTATGAAACGCATTTGGGGGAGGGTCTGTCACATCAAGGGATCTCTAAAACAATTTTGACGTTAAAAGAGATGTACTGGTGGCCTGGAATGAATACAGAAATTCACATATTCATCACAACTGCTTAGACTGTACATTACAGTGAGAGAGCCACCAGACACCATGCTGCGAATGCGGCAGCCCAGTACAGACACCACTGTTAGACAGCATTCGACTATCTACGCGCCTGCGTCCTACTGGACAAAGGCATTCCCGCAAATACTGAATCTAGGTTCCTATGGTTATGGCCTCAGCGCTCGGCTGACGCTCGAACTGTTATAAAAGATTTGCTAGTCTTTATCGGCACATACGCAATAGGCACGCTACATTCTGACCAGGGTCCTGCGTTTAGCTCTAGGGCTTACAAAGAAGCCATGGCCAGTCTGGGCGTTGCATTGCGGTACTCCTCTCCATTCCATCCTGAGGGAAATTCGGTTGTGGAAAGGAAAACCGGGACATAAAGCAGTCTATAACAGCTAGGGTATTAGGTTCGGGTGATGGGTGGGTCAAACACCTTAATGGCGTACAGCGCGCAATGAACAATCTGCCAAGAAGTTCTCTAGGGGGGTCACTCCATATGAGATCCTATTTGGGACAAGAATGTGGGTACCAGACCTTGAACACGTAGGCACAGTGGTGGAAAATAAACCATTTGATATCAAAGATCGTTTGGCTGTTTTACAGGACTTAAACAAATTAAGAACGAAACAAAGCAACGTATTCCTACAGTCAACCACCACTGGGGATCAACCGGCTGTCCCAGCAAGGCCTGTCTGGATTCCAAAAGTTGGGGATCTAGTCAGAGAAAAATTGCGGTCAAGAAGGAATTTGGACCTTCTTACAGACAACCAGTACCTGTCCTAGCAGTTCAAGGAACAAGAACAGTACTTCTGCCGCCCCTTGCTGGAAGAAAGGAGAAAAGATTTGTGTCCATCGACCTCATCAAACCACAGTATGTGGCCAATACTAAATAGTAGGCCTCGTGGACTCCGACCTAGTAGCAGACGCACTCCTCTCGCTATTATCCAAGAGGTTCAGACTGAAAGACTGATAACTATCGAGAATTCAGCTGTAACAGACGGAGGACTATGCAACAACGCTATGGAACTCATCCCTCTTGAACACCAAGTAACAGTTCGTCCAAATACACCTGTCTACACCAATGTGGCAAGTGATGAACTGGTTCAAGTGATTTCTACAAATCCTGATGCTATTCCAACAATTGCCAGAACTGCTTCTGGCTATTTCATTAACTTTGATACGTTCTCAGAAGATTCGAGTGAACCTGAAACGACGCCAGTGTCATTGAAATTCAAGCAGCAAGTACAAGACTTTCTTCATTTTGTGACAAAGACTTATTTGGTTTCTCCATGGATTGAACTCTGGATTACATCTGGACTTTTTGTTTTCCTGCTCTGGCTAGCTTTGGTAACAACTGTAAGCGTGCTTATAAGTGGCAGATACATCCATGTGAACACTGAAGGAAAAGACGTAAACGTACTTTTGAAACCTCATAAATCTTCCCATTGTGAAGCAAGAGACTTATCATCAGTGAACATCACAGCTGTTCCTATACAGGATGGTATAGTGTGGGACAAAACAGATTATGATATCTTCGGCCCGAATGAACAATTGAACATTCCACATTTGTTTAAAATTTCACTAAGTGATCTAATTACGTCCAGTACCTATTCAGATGATTGGGACTTTGAGACTGTAAACGATATAATGTTTGACCTAGAAAAATCTGCTGCATTTTCTAAACATGAATATTTAGAGGGTTCATCAGACTATGAACAACTGTATTGTTATAACCACTATGGTCATCATTATTTGCATAAATCTGCATATCCAAGAAATGTGTTTATGTTTAACCAATGGAAACATTGTCCTACACCACCCAAAGGTAGTTCAAAAACATTTGCTAATAAGTTTCCATATTTTTCAGGATACAATACATCTGAACCAGAAATGTTTTACTATAAAAATGTAAACAAGACAGGACTGAAAATTATGTTAACAAATACAAAACAGATTTATTCTGTATTTTTAATACCCAACTGTCTAGACAGGGTTTCGACTTTTGGAAAGACACAATTGACACAAAAACTGTGTGGGGTACTAAAGATTGGCAAGTGCAGGGGATAGAAGCTTTATTTAGAGCCTGCATCATCCCAGAACAAATAATGTTTTTGAATGAAACTATCCAACAAACATCTTGTCTTGGATTAGCCAAGATAAAAGAGATGAACACACCTTCTGTACCAACACCTCCCAGTGAAAATAATACAAAGGCAGTGGTGACAGTTGACAATATACTACAACTCAACAGATCTAATCCTGATTGGAAAAAATGGTTGATCTGGCCCACAGACACGAATAACTGTCAGGAAAGATTCCTGAATAAAACTCAGGGCTTTACTATTCATAGGCCAGACCCAAGATACGTCCAAAGACAACATCCGGGGGTAGTAACAACATACAGTGTAGGGAAATTATGCCTCGATTGGCTGCATAAGTCTACACTACAGGATGTGAAACAACACTTAACCTTACTTAAAAAGGACGCAGACCTTAGGGAATTCTTGCTTGGACCAAGAAAACCGCGTCAAAAACGTTTCATATATGCCGGCATTTATGCTGCTTATAATGAAGCTTGGAAGGTATCACAGATAGAGGCCGCAGAACGAATACGTGAACTTGATCGTATTAATTTAGAGAAAACACTCTCTGTGGTCGACAATGGGTTAACAACTTTGTCCTCCAGAATATATTCATTGGATGGCATTGTATCCTCTGCTACCGACATACTAGAACAAGATTTGGCGATGTTACAACAAGGCCAATCTCAATTACGTTCTATTATGTTATTAAGCTGGGCACTGCAATCTTTGCGAGCGGGCTATGTGCCTTGGCGTTTCATCAACACAACAGCTCTGTTTGCAGAATACAATCTCACTGATAAACAGATCGAACTGGCACAAAGAGGAGCAAAGTATACAGTGCTGAGCATTGAAAAATTGGAGAAGTTACCATTCACTGTGGCAGAAAAACCAGCTACAGAATGGCTTATTCATGGCAAAATAACATTACCTGTGAGTACTTTTCAGTTTCAGTATTGCCTCAGACAAATGCAAGCAGGCAAATATGAAAGGTTGGGTAAGGAATACATTAAGACATCGTGGGATTTACCGTATACATATAGATGTTGGAGTGGGGATCATGAAGTGTTTTTGAGCGGTTCAAACTGTAAACTTGCACTGAGTGGTTCACTTATATGTCAAAACATTTCCTTGCACGGGGCTTGTAATGGTTCAGTGGAAAATTTGTCTTGCCATCAGCAGGGTACTCCAGCTGCTGTGATTAATCCAATGTTTGGACAACTTTCTAATGGGAGTTACCTCATGTTGAATGATTAGAGCTGCTGCGGAATGCTGCCAGGCATCCCATATCTAGTAACGGTCAACTCCAGGGTCACTTGCTGTATGCAAGTATTGTTTCCCCCAATAGACACAGTCAGGGAGTAGCCTCTATGGCCTTCGCTGAACGTCTCTTTTATAAGATTTGATACTCTAAGCAGAATGAAAGCCATGCTTTTACAGCAAACAGTGCCTTTGACCTCGGCCAAAGAAACCTATGATCTACAAGTAGCAAGGACTTCGGCTGAGATACAGACTTTAATACGTACAAACTGCCCTATACATTCGTGGAAATGATATCACGTATCTTTAACATGTCTGATACAACCGGAATTGTACATGTATTTAAGAGCATCTGCTCAGGTCTGTTAGCACCTTTCCAGGCAATACTCGGAATCATCCCGAACTTTGCACATTCAGTGTTTGGTGGCATACCATTAATTCTAGCACTTGTTGCCGGAATTCTATTTCTCTTCCTGCTATTGCGCTATGGCCAGCCTATTCGCAGACATCACTCCGAGCAAACTGGAGAAAGCTCTCCTTGAACGAAAGTGCCGTGAGCAAATAGTAAAGCTTTTGGGCATGACTCGTCTACGGGACCTTAATACAACTTGGTTCCTGTCGTTCAGACCAATCTGGCAAGATTGCATCTTACCTGTTCTACGATGCCTGCTATGCGGTGAAGAATGCGTGTTGGACACCTGTCTAACATTTCCATCAGCAACGCCAACGGATGTCGATACTCTGCTGGACCAGATAACGGCCCATGCTCTGTGTTGTCCCCAGAGGCTTCCTATCCTGATGTCAGCATTCATTGAGATCTCACAGACGCTTCCAGCTGCTGCTGAGGTACGAGAAAGAACTCCAGGCACACAGGTAACAACGGACGCGAACATTGCTGAGGCAACCTATGCTGGAAGCAATGCTTCCCATCTCTGTGCAATTAATCTACTACACGAGGTGTTCCAGCTGACACCAACAACAGTGGATGATGTTTTGTCTATTGAAATAGATGATCTCATGTTTACACCAGACCCGTGAACTAACTCTGATTCGGCATACAGGGTTCCAGAGCTGCAGTGACAAATTTGCCTTAATTTTTAAACAACTTGGAACTCTACCAAAATTGAACTTTTTCCCATTTTTTTTTTAACGGAAATGGCACATCAATCTGCTTACAGTAGAACTAGCCTTATAATACAGACTTCAAGGTACTTCCACGGACCCTTAGTCATCTTGTGTGTCTAAAACAGGTCATTAATTTAAATGACATGAAATGACTTTGATTTTTGAGAAACTTATCGATCATTTTTTGTCACATGTAAATATTACTGCTTATTTCATTCCAATTGCATTTATTTTCGAACTATATGCATGTAATCAAAAGCAATGCTTCAAATGTACAGTACCTTTTGCATTCTAATAGGTTTTTTAAATGCCTTTTTTAAATGGTTTTATAAAAAATTTTAGAAATATGCGGTACTCCATTTTAATGTTTAGCATTTTAAATGTTTAGCATTTTAGTATTATCGTACACACGAAAGAGGAGTGGGTGTTGTATTCCTCTTAGGGTATCCATATACGGGCTTTCCAGTATCATGTCCTTATATAGGCACAATTCGCCCTGCCCTTATATAGGCATAAAATCCCAGCCCTTATTTAGGCATTAAACCGTGCACTCCAAATACAGGCATGGTCTCTGACATCCGTCCACCCTAACGTCACAACGAGTTCATGAAGAACAGACCCTTAGGCTGCGGGAGTTTCCCTAGTCCAGGACTATTGATTTCTTCAAGGACTCATATATTATGCATGAACCATTATTCCTTAGGGGGTTCATTCATGACGTCTTTCGCTGTCCAACTCACGTCAATGCTAACATTCTTAGGTGCTCTCAGGTATAAATATACCTTCCCTAGCCCCTGTAAACCAGAGGAGACCTCGATTTCAGAGGAGCCCGTTTCCCGGCCTGACGCACTGAGAAGACGCTGCCATTCCCTGCACGCAGAGAGCCCAGCTTCCAGCTTCCAGTGATCTGACTTCCCTTGCGGGGTGTTGGAGTTCGAGTCTGGCAAAGAGATTCCTACCTCTCTCATTCTTCAGGTATGGAGCTGACTAGAACCTAGAGGGACTCTTGGCATACTAGGCATTCTAGACTTAACATACTCTTAGTATACCATAGTAAGGAATACTTCATCTACTTCTTCCCTCTTCCTACACCTAGGTCAGGTTAGGTACATTGGGGTAGAATTAGCTTAGCAACGCATCGTATGAGTACTCGCATTTTTAGTCTGTGTTATTTATGTAAATGCATATGTACTAAAAGATAATGCTATCGCAGTATTATTTATTTCTACTGCTCACCCTGTACATTATTTATCTTGCATACTGTCTTGTGATCGTAACAGCACATTTTACTTACACCAGAAACAAGACTGTTCAATAAATCCTTTATTGAAACGCCCGTCTATTTCTTTCTGTGTAACTTGGAGAAAACTAAGCATGCACGACTGAGCTGAGTGAAATAGTTATCTATTGTTTCCACGACTCTGGGACACGTTCTGATTCTAAAGGGAAACACAGTGGTCATGTTCTTGCGGCTGCCAGAAACGACTCCCTTCTTGTTGTCAAGGAGTTTCTAGTGGCCTCTGAGCTAGCTGGCACAAGTAATTAAGTTTAATATACTCGATAGGGACATACTGACCTTAGTCCTATGTCAAACCTATAGGATATATTATTCCAATGCGCAGAGCCTATTAGGGAAATAGGAGCTACACTACACTACTGTTGCACTCACTGGAGTGGGAATAGTAATTTTTACCCCTCCGCTATCCAACACTTTCCCTACTGTTGCACTCACTGGAGTGCAAAATTTAAGTTTGAAGATTTTTAAATAGTTTAATGTTTTAATTCATAATAGAATGTTTTTTTTTTAAATTAGATTTTATGTTATTGGTACACACATATATATAAATCGAAATGCGTTATGCCTTACCTGCTTGTCCAATAAAGGCTCCTTCCTGAGTTCCACGCCTGGCCTCTTCCTACAGTTCTGCTGGAGGGTTCGTGGATATTTTAGCATCAGCCAGAGATGCTTTAAGAGGCCCCGTCTGTCAAGTGGCTGTGGCATTACTGGCGTCTGCGTGAGCAGTTTCTTCTTGTACCCGAGGTATCGGATTGCTCCAGCCCACCTCTCCAGTACATGTCTAGCGGGGTTTGCTGCCAGCCGGCAGCTCGTGACTTCACGAAGAGGTTTGGACATTGTACCAGCCTGCAACTCGGCGGACTTGTGTTGTGGGGGTTATGACGTATGGGGTGACCCAGGGAAGCTCGAGGACTTAATTTGCTCCAGCAACAGCGCGCCCCGCTCTGCAGTGCATCAATGCCACAAGGATTTCATTGATCCATTCCCCTCGCAGCACCTACCCAGAGATGATGTATTCTGAGAGCTGTAGGACTGATTACACTACAGCAGGTGAGCGATCACATGGCAGGGGAGGTGCTTCCTTTCAATTGTGGGAGGTCTGCAGATGAACTTAAAAGTGGTGGCGTGGGGCTGTTTTCTGGTGCAGCAGTGGCGTCTGAAGAAGATTGAAAAATCGAAATGCGTTATGCCTTACCTGCTTGTCCAATAAAGGCTCCTTCCTGAGTTCCACGCCTGGCCTCTTCCTACAGTTCTGCTGGAGGGTTCGTGGACATATATATATATATATATATATATATATATATATATATATATATATATATATATATATATATATATATATATATATATATTTGTAAATTTTCATATAATTTTAAAATTATAAAATAAATTAAAATGAATAGTTTATTAATTCTTTTAAAGTTAATATGTATGAATTGTTATGTATGTGTGTTTAACTTTTTTAAACTAAGTTTATTTATTATATTTTTTTTAATTTATATTAAATCTACTTTATTTTGTTATATTATTTTTATTATTTAACATATTTAATATTTATTATTATATATATTTATATATAAAATTTGATATTTTGTACAACTATATTTTTTACATCGATATTTTTTTTCCGATATTTTTGTACTTACCTGTTTAAGTATAGGGAGTCAATATTTTTGCATTCTATATTTTTGCATTGATATTTTTTACTTCTATATTTTTAACATTGATATTTTGTCAGTGAACCTTAAAAAATAACTTGAATAAACATTCTCTACTGTTGCTGCAAAGATATATAGGATTTAAAAACTCCAAAGAAAAGTGATCTATTCAGGTTAGAGAATGAGTTCACAGAACCCTCAGGGAGTTATAGCGTTGAGACTGGAAAGACCTCTAAACAGGAAATATCTCTCCACAGTCTATACTTAGGCGTATGACTGTATACATTGTCTTTTTACAGACCTACCTGCCATTCTAAAGTAATTTTGAGACTGAAACTCTTTTAGGGCGGGGAGTATAACCTTTCTTTGGACAGGTTGATGGATTATTTGGCTGTAATTGATAAGTAACACTGTCAACACTCTGTAAAAAAGACAATTAAATGTTTAGCCTCACATGACTCATGGATTAGAGTAAATTCTTTCTTGCATTTTCTTTTCATTTAATATGTCTACCATTAGCTATCTCATTGCTGCATCAGGACCTAAAATTTAAAGAAGTTAAAAGGAAGAGTATGCTGAGCTGCAGATAACATGCAGATCTTTTTTTGAGCTACTGTTCTATAAAATGTGCAACAATAAGGTGTCATGAATATTATGTATTTTCTGGGTATTCCCCTTTTTGAGCTATATGTGCAAATCACTCATTGAAGAGTGAATGTTTGATTAATAGAATGCACATTTAGTTGATATTATTCTGTTCTGCAATGTGATAATCAAGTTTGCTTGAATATATTGGCAGTATAATCTCAAACACTGACTGTTCTTTTTCACAATAATTGCTATTGGCTTCTAAAGAATATCCAGAAGGTTTATAACTACTTATCTGGTTTATTGTAATAGTTCAAAAGGACAAAGTCTCCGAATGAAAATAAGTGAGAGTAAACCAAGCCACTCTCTGCTAATTGTTTATTTTGAGAGTTTCAGCAACAATTAAATGTTATAAAGCTGAGCTCAAAGAGTAAGGGGTTAGAATGATATCTTCCCACCAGGTGACAATGGGACAGGCCATGTAGAATCATGTCACTGATTCTAATTAAAGGCTAACAGGAAGTGAAGGACTTAGCCTTCACTTGCTGAACATATCAGTACAAGTGGCCTCGCACAGCAAGAATATTGAAAGAAGCCTTATTATGCTAATGCGGGTGTGAACCATCTCTGAAACTCAAAATAGGTTTGTTTTTTATGCTGTGCTGGATTTAGCTTAGTACTGAGAAGCAGCAGAATGGAGGTAGATTTGTTATACATGTATAACCGCAATCATTTTGGAGTTAAAAACTGAATTATGGCACATTGACCACGACCTTGGTGCCAGAGGGTTTAGGAAACCAAACTGTGCTTCTAGAAAATCTAGAAAACGTATCAGAGGTGTAGTTTTAGAACACCGGAGGAAAGTTGTGGTGGGTGACCAATGCTATTAAAATCAGCCAAAGCTGTATCTAGGAGGGTGTGCTGCTGCTGAGTTCATACCCTTTCTGCATGACACCTCAAATTATGAGCATTTTTTCTGAAGCGACCTGGGCTACAGACCACTGGAGCGTACTGAGGGAGTAATTCTCCTTGAGGTATAGGCATATCTGATTAAAAAAACAAAGGAAGATGGATGATTTTGCAGCTTCGCAAGATGCCCCTCCAAGGCACTAGGCTCCAGAAAGCCTGGCTGAACAGGGAGATCTGCCTGACTTTCTCCAATGCAGTGAACATTCCCTTGAATTCACAACCTTGTTGGCAGAGATGAGTGAAATGAGAGGTACACTGGCTTCCAAGGTAGGCACTGTGGGCAAGAAACTGGTTCTAATGCAAAAATATTTGAATGTAGTTCCTAGCAGGATCAAAAAAGTCAAGAGCAGAGCGAGTAATGCTGGAGACGGCTTTCATACTTTCTAGGAAAGAGTGCTTTCCCTTACTTGTGACCTTAAGACAGCTAGGAACCGGCTTGAAGGTCAAGGGTGGAGAGAAATTGTAGAAATAATATTTGGCTTCTGGGAGTGCCAGAAAGGGTGGAATTGGACATGATAGAGGCCTCTGTGGTGAGATTGAATTGCATTCCACACCCGGGTACAAAACTGTCTGATGTCTTTTTGACTGAAAGAGCACACAGGACCCTTGGGCCAAAATCTTAACGAGGTGACAAATAGGACCAGGCCCACTATCACAAAGATTCTAAACTAAGGGCTCAGGAATCCATTTCGCAAGCTGCCAGGAAAGCCATTGAGATGCTCTATGAGAATCACAGAGTGAGGGTATATCATTCCTCATAACTCCGGTTTAACGGGTCGGTGAATATATCAGCCAGGTCAAAGAAAGTTAAAAGAGGAAAATATTAAATGTGCTGTGTTACATCTTGCCAATCTAAAGATTGTGGCACAGAACAAAGTTCATGTCTTCACTGATCCTGAGGCCGCCATGTCCTTTGTGGGGAAAATTAAATTAACGTGGCTATATCTTTAAGTCTGTCATCACCTCTACTTGTTAATTTGTGGGTTTTTTTCTCATTTTCTACACTTGGCAGCAATTGTCACACTTGCTCCAGCTCTTGGCTGGGCAGCTTTCAGACATCAAATTTGATAACTGTTTGCTTCTCTGTATCATCTCAGATCTGACAGGTCATTTACTTAATGACATTTTATGTTTCGTGATTAATTGGAGTATGGTTGGTGTGCCCATCCATTTATTATGGGCATGGTGTATATACTTGACCAGAAGGGGACACCACTGGCCATGTGGAAGAGTTCAATATGGTGCTCGTGTGCCTACATCTTTGCTCTTTGCGCTCCTTTTTGTTACACCATCTCACCTGAGTGAAAGGGAAATCTGGGGGTCTTTGTGGAAGAGACATACTTCTTTCCCTGCCATATTTCTTTTCTGAGATTTGCTGGGCCCTTGACCAGTCACATCACCTTTTGTAGTGACTAGTTTTTTCACACGATTGGAATGACTTCACGGACATACCTGCACCACTATATCACTGTTTTGCACATATAATCGTTAGCAGTCTGCAGCAGTGTCATTAATAAATGATTATTTTAGTTGATTTTCTCTTTGCATGATGCAGACTTCATGGACTTCGGCACTGCCTAGTCCACGTCGTCATTTTCTGATCGTACAATTACTCAGCCTGTTTTTATGCTCTATACTGCTGGACTAGTCACAGGAACATTGGAGATGGGGTTATCTCGGGTGGCCAGTGTCCACAATGTGTTCTCTTACACTTTGGCGCTTAAGTAGCAAATTCCCCTGGTTTGTGACCCTATGGATTCCTGCCTGCCTCCTGCTTTCACCTGATGATGGGGTTTACAGTATTCAGGAAATCTATAGTGGGCAACGAATCTGAATGCTGGGGCAGAAGCTTGTGGTGTTAACAAGCTCACAAAAGCAGTGTCTCGTGATTCTTAATTCAAGCTGCTTCTTTTGTGATGCTGGCAAGTTGTTTCCCAGATGTTTTCTTTGGGGCGAAGGGAGTACTAGGTATGTATGTATGCTACTGATGGCTTGGGTTTGGTCAGTATTGCTGGAGGATCTAGTTTCTATCATAGGGCTTTAACAGCCTTGGGGCAGCGAGGACTAACTATTTTCCTAACCAAGGGGGTCATTACGATGACGGGCGGATCGCCACCGCCCGTATGGCGGTGGCGATCCGCCCGCCATTCCCCTCCGCCCGCATGCCATTTTCCCCCGCCACATTACGATGGCGGGGGGGAGCCCGGCGGACGGAAAGACCGTCCGCCGGTTTTCCGCTGGTCACACAAGTGACCGGGCGGAAAAGGGCACTAATATGGTGGCGGTGTCTGCAAGACATCGCCATCCATATTAGGATGGTTGCGGAGAGCAGCTTTTCCATGGCGGCAACGCCGCCATGGAAAGGCATACGGTCTTCGCTATTGGGGGCCCGTTGCGGGCCCCCAGAGTGTTGGGGGGTGAGGGGTGCACTGAATTGGCATGGACAAGGTGGCAGGCACCGCGCAGTGCCTGTCACCTTGTGCATGCCAATGCACGACGTGCATTCCCAGCATTGTGGTGGGCGGTGCTGTGAACACCGCCCGCCACAATGTTGGGAATAGGGGATGCCACCGCCACAGTGGCGGTGGCATCCTAATACTCGCGGCAGGACCGCCGCTCCTATGGCGGACGGTCCCATTCACCGCTACGGTGGTGGGCGGACTTTGTCCGCCCGTCATCGTAATGTGCCCCTAAGTTTCCAAAACTACAGCATCCCCATTCCAGCTAACAATGCTATTTATGAGACTAAGAGTCTCGAGAAAGCCTAGGGTGACCCGTTATGTATGGCAAAACATGAGATCTAAACGAATAATGTGGATTCAAGATGTACATTCTTAGTGACCTGCAGTGGCGGCTTGCAAAGGTAACGCTGTGGGGCAGTGAGGCGGGGCGGGGGCCGGGCTGGGTGGGGGGGTAGTGGAGTCCGACATACGACGCCAAAGGTGAACGTAAATAAATAAATAAATACCTGCCGTCGGACTCCACTACCTCCCACCCAGCTCTGCCCCCGCCTCACCGCCCCACGGCGTTACCTCTGCGACCCGCCACTGGTGACCTGTATAAAAAAATGAAGACCAAAGCTACACTTGTGCTAAAAAAGTGTCCATCACTTTACTCACTCACTGATTTGTGCTCGGCGTTATGGAAATCAGGGACTAAAATATTTGGAATACTAATTTATATTCCAAGTGCCTTCTTTTTGCAGTAGAGCACCTGCTTCTTGTTACCAAGAGCCACAGCCTTTGCATATTAGCTTACAACCTTGACGGAGGCTGTTAAAAGTAGATTTTCTGTCACTCTTTTCTCTTGCTTTTTCTGTAGCAAGTGCCATGCTTTGAATAAACCCTCTGAGATAGGTTCATTAAAGAGTATGAATCCCTTGGCCTATGGACATTTGGGGACTTGCTTCTGAATGGGGTCCTTATAAAGGTTCATCAGTTGCGTGACAGGGCTTTTTTTGTCCTACTTGGCTCTGCTATACTATTTTTGAAGCTTATCTTTCCAGGTTATCTTGAGGTTCCTGAAGGAGTTGAAGTAGCTGGAACACATTTTGACTGCTCAAATGCCTCTTCACATAGCCTCTAATGTGGACTTGATTCACTCTGAGTCTAAAATCACCTACGAAAAGGCTTTATTCATGTAACAAGGAATTCGGAGCTAGGTTACCCACAAACTGGTGACCAATGAGCAACAACTTGTATTTAAACCAAAGATTTTACATCTAGAAAATGTCACAACTGTACAGAGTTTACATTTTGACCCATCCCAGTCTGATGAACACCACACTTCACTTAGTATGGAGGCGCCTGTGGGTGCCATTTTTCTGGGTGGAGGCATATAATGGGCTGTCTGGTATGACTTGCAAATGCCTTCCCATGCTCATTGAATTTTGGTTGCTGGGCTTCTTTTCTTTTGGAAGCAGGTTCTGCTAATAGGTGAGTGGCAATGTCCTGGCTTTGTGGCTTTATGATCTGGTCTACTTGAATAAGTTACAAGACTCTTACTGTTCTCTGATTGTCATTACCATAAGAACAACTTTGCAGCAAGAACAATTTTGCAGCATACATGCTGAAGCCAAAACCAGTGGTGGTCTGACAGTGTTTCGATTTTGTTATTTTATAAATGCTACGTATTTGATGAAAACAATCTGGTGAAAGCGTTTCTTGAAGAAAAATTCCTTTCTTCAGGCAATATTTTTACTTGTTCTTTATCTTTTAAGGGGGATGTATGCTCAATCCCACCCTTCCCATCTTTAGACCTTCACCCTACCTTCACCCGTTCAGTGTCACTCGTCGACCTGATTTACCCGCCATTTGTGGACCTCTTAACAATCTTCATCACTCCATTCGCATCAACACCATCCAGTATTCCCACTCTCTTTTTTCGTCTTACCTTTGTCTTGCAATCCTCTTCTTTCTTCCTTTGCCATTTTGTTTGTTAACTATTGATTCGCAGTAGACATAAAAGAAAGACTAACACTGTCCTTTCATTTTTTTAAATTCACTTTAACTCTTACAGTTACTAAAGTATAAGGTTTATAAGTATTTATTTTTTCTGTCCTGGGATTCAGTTCTAGGCCAAGTATACCTTTTCTATTTTCGTTGAAAAGGTGTATTGTCGTTGTGACATTTTTCCAGAATGAAGTTTTATCAGCAAGATTTTCATTTTGAAAATCCATTGCAATGACGGAATTCCATTCAACTGTCCTCTCTCTGTTTCCATCTATTTTGTGGAGAATTCAATGGGATTGTTTTCCAACACTGTATGCAGATTTCAACTGTCTTGCACTGCAATATTTTTTGGCATTTATGAAACTTAAATTACTCCAATTGAGCTCTCTTTGCACTTGAAGATTCTGCCAGCCCAAAGCAAAATCAATCACACCTTGTGCTCAGTTGTTTTCTAAACGTAACATATTGTATTCAACTAATAAATTGAAGAGAAGACTGTTCAAGGATTATGCACCCTGAACCTCAAATGGTCTGCTCTCGTTTTCCTTAAAACCTGGACCAAAACAAAATTCTGAGTAACTGATTGAGTCCAGAATTTTGATGAAGATTTGAGAATCTTCCAGCTAGACAATAGGTTAAAAAAAAAAAAAGTGGGAAGTATTGACTCATAGCCTATAAAGTATGTAAACCAAAAAAAAACATGTGGAATCCATTTTGAAAGTGCTGAAGTCTCTCAACTCATGCAGCCAACAAGCCTAAATAAATTGGTTAGCAGTAGTCAATAAGTGAATGATTAAAGGTATTGACCAGTATACTCTTATTGGGCAGATTTAAAAACAGCCAGGTGCTACGCAAATGGCTAAATCGAAAAAAGGAAGCATTTAAAACAAAAGCAATGAGTGGCATTAAAGAAACCTCTCCCTCAATCTGGACCACTAAGTTTCTAATAACGGTGGAAGGTTTAGGGCCCACTGAAGGGGTCAGCAGCCTACTGTCCCACTAGTTGGGAGAGGTTTGTATCAGCAAGGTCTCCGACCTGGCATGATTCAGCTTGAGACAGCCGTCATTCATCTACCATCTGACAGCTTCCAATTGCAGGAGCGACCTCTTAACAAAATGTAGGTGTTGTCTGTATGCATAAACAAGCATTGGCAAAGCCAATAGATATTGCCTATGAGAGAGTTATTGGTTTTTGCCAGTGTATTTTAGCCATGTTGTATAGAATGTGGCTGCTGTTCAGCATGGTTAAAAGTTAGTGGCATAAAGAATAGTGGAGTGTTGTAGAGTGGAATGTCATAGAGTGTAGTGGCGTAAAGTGGGGTGCTGTATAGTGTTGTAGAGTAGGGTGGCATAGAGTGGCGTAGAGTGAGTTGCGTGGAATGTAGTGGAGTGGCATAAAGTGACGTAGAGAGGAGTGGGTGTAGAGTGGAGTGGTGTAGAGGGGTTCAGAGTGTTGTAGAGTGGAGTGGCAGAGAATGAAGTAGAGTGTTGTAGAGTGGAGTGGCGTAGATTGTTGTAGAGTAGAGTAGTAGCGTGGAGTGGAGTGGAGTGGAGAAGTGGCATAGAGTGGAGTGGCATAAAGTGGGGTAGAGTGTTATAAAGTGGAGTGGTGTGGAGTGACGTAGAGTGGAATGGAGTAGCATAGAGTGGAGTGGCATAGAGTGGAGTGACATAGAGTGGTGTGGAGTGGTGTGGAGTGGCGCGTGAGTGGTGTAGAGTGAAGTAGACTGTCGTAGAGTGGAGTGGCGTCGAGTGGAGTGTCATGGAGCGGCATACAGTGGAGTAGAGTGGGGGTGTGGAGTGTTGTGGAGTGGCGTAAAGTGGTGTAGAGTGGAGTGCCATAGAATGGAGTGGGGTGGAGTGGTGCAGCGTGTCATAAAGTGGAGTGGCATAGAGTGGAGTAGAGTGCTGTAGAATGGAGTGGCGTAGAGTGGAGTAGTGATGTAGACTGGAGTAGTGGCAGACAGTGGAGTGTCATAGAGTGGAGTAGAGTGTCGCAGAGTAGAGTGGTTTGGAGTGATGTAGAGTGGAGTGAAATAGTGTAGAGTTGAGTAGAGTGTCGTAGAGTAGAGTGTTGTGGAGTGGTGTAGAGTGGAGTGGCATGGAGTGGTGTAGAGTGGAGTAGAGTGACATAGAGTGAAGGGGGTAGAGTGAAATGGCCTAGAGTAGTGTAAAGTCTCATAGAGTGGAGTGGTGTGCAGTGGCGTAGAGCAGAGTTTCGTAGAATGGAGAGGTGTTGAGTGGAGTGGCGTAAAGGCTCATAGAGTGGAGTGGCGCAGACTAGAGAGGTGTAGAGTGGAGTGGCATGTTGTGCAGTGGCATGTCGTTGAGTGGCATGTAATGGAGTTGCGTATCATAGAGTGGAGTACAGTGGCATACAGTGGAGTGAAGTAGAGTGGAGCGGCATAGAGTGGAGTGATGTAGAGTGGAGTGGAGTGGCATGGAGTAGAGTAGAGTGGAGTAGAGTGGAGGGGTGCAGAGTGACATAGAGTGGAGTAGAGTGTCATAGAATGGAGTGATGTAGAGTGGAGTGGCGTAGAATAGAGTGGCATTGAGTGAAGTGGCATGGAGTAGAGTGGAGTGGAGTAGAGTGGAGGGGCGTAGCGTGGCATACAATGGAGTAGAGCTTCATAGAAGGGTGTGGTGTAGAATGGAGAGGCGTAGAATAGAGTGGCATAGAGTGGAGTGATGTAGAATGGAGTAGTGTCATAGAGTGTCATAGAATGGAGTGGCCTAGAGTGGAGTAGGGTGTCGTAGAGTGGAGTGTCATTGAGTGAAGTGTCATAGAGTGGAATAGAGTGTCGTAGAGTGGAGTGGCATAATGTGTCATAGAATGGAGTTTTGTGGAGTGGCATGGAGTTAAGCAGCACGGAGGGAAGTTGTGTATAGTGAAGGTGTATCAAGTGGAGGTGAGTAGAGAGGCATAGAGTGGAGTAGAGTGTCATAGAGTGACAGAGTGGAGCAGAGTGTCATTGAATGTCGTAGAGTGGAGTGACGTAAAGTAGAGTGGAGTAGTGTGTTGGAGAGGAGCGTGGCATAGAGTGGAGTGGTGTAGAGTGGCGCAGAGTGGAGTAGAGTGGAGTGGGATAGAGTGTCCTAGAGTAGAGTTTCATAGCGTGGATTGGCGTAGAGTGTCATAGAGTGAAGTGGTGTAGAGTGAAGTGTCATAGTGTGAAGGCTCATAGAGTAGAGTGGCATAGAGTGGAGTTGAGTCGAATGGAGTAAAAAGGCGTGGAGTGGAGTGGCGTAAAGTGGAGTGGTGTAGAGTGGAGTGGCTTAGAGTAGAGTAGAGTGTAATCAAGTGTAGCGGCATAGAGTCTCGTTGAGCGGAGTGACATAGAGTGGCATGGAGTGGAGTGTCGTTGTGAGGAGGGAAGTGGCAAAGAGAGGAGGGTCGTAGGGTGGCAAGGAGTGGAGTAGAGTGTCGCAGAGTGGAGTGGCGTAGAGTGGAGTGGCATAGAGTGGAGTGGCATAGAGTGTCATAGTGTGGAGTGGTGTAGAGTGGAGTGGTGCAGAGTGGAGCAGAGTGAAGTGACATAGAGTGGAGGGTCATAGAGTAAAATGGGTTAGAGTGGAGTTGTGTAGACTTTAGTAAAGTGGCGTGGAGTTGAGTGGTGTAGAGTGGAATGGCATAGAGTGGAGTGGCGTAGAGTGGAGGGGCATGTCATAGAGTGAAGTGCCGTAGAATGACTGGCATAGAGTGAAGCAGATTATCATAGAGTTAAGTGCCATAGAGTGTCTTAGAGTGGAATGGCATAGAGTGGCTTGGAGTGGAGTGGCATACAGTGAAGTTGTGCAGACTGGAGGAGAGTAGAGTGGCATAGAGTGGAGCAGTGTTGTACAGTGCCACAAAGTGGAGTAGAGTGTCGTAGGGTGGAGCACGTACAGTGAAGTGAAGCGGCATAGAGTGGCATATGCATGGTGTGGAGCGCACAGTCATTTTAGATAACACATTTTCAGTTGAAATGACCATTACATTTTGACACACATACAGGTTTACTGATCAAACTATACAGCACACAAACAATAAGGTGCGGATATCAGCATCACCTAGTGTATTGCTATGTTTTGACTACATTAAAATATTTGTTTCCACCACGCTTCAGAATTACAAAAAATTTGATACATTTGTGCTTTCCTAATTCTGATATGTTCTGAAATATGTGTACAGTTATTTACTAGCATTTAAATTTTGTTGTGTGCTTGAAAAAAATAACATCCTGCAGCCTTCCCTTCTTTCACAACTCCAGTACCCAACAAGATTGTCACATAAATCCTCTCACTTTGCAGTCAGAGAAAGAAAAGTAAACACCAACCTCCCTTGGAAGACAGAGCCTAGCATTCGACCTCTATCTTTGAATGCAGAGCACATGGGACAAGATAAAAAAAATGTAAAGGACTGTTTATTGCTCATTCACTTATGAATTCCAGCACGGTTATTTTGGGGGTGCTTCAGCATCCTCCCACCCCCTTCCAGGCCTATGGCATTGGTGTGATTGTTTGTAATGCTATTAGTAAAGAGCACTGACCAAAATAAACTAGCTTGTAGGCAGAATATTGTTCCTCACAGTCATGCACGATTGATGAACTGCCAGTGGCAGACATAAGTAGAATCAGTCAAGCAGAAAGATAGGAAGCAGGACAACTTTTTAAAAGAAATTCAGCACATTTACTGCTGTGAATTAGCATATAAGGGAGACAACTGAAAACACATGTACTCTCATGGAATGCCTCACAAAAAGGAAAAAAAAGAGCAGTCATGGAGGAATACAAGGAGTCAGCCAAAGAAGTGCTAGATGGCTATGCTCACAAAAGGGACAAAGACATGCTAGATCACCTCAAACAAATAAAGCCAGCAAATAGAAAGCAAGCAAATGTGAGTTACAAAACACAAAGCCAATGGTAAGCAATGGGTGGAATGCATGCCTTGTGAAGCTTTCAGCATGTCCCCAATATGTCTTAGCAATCAGACAGCTGCACTGTCTGGTTAACTTTGACCTAAAAAGGTAAAAACACCTGCAGTAGGCAAACCAAAGGAAGTTATAGGCTGAGCTGCAGGGATAAGATTTTGGTGCCCTCTGGGACACCCGACACACTGATTTTGGGCAAGATGTGAATGAACACATCTGTACTAATGGTATCCTGTCTAACAGGAAGGATTCCTCCTACTTCAGCACAGAGGCCTAAAGGAAACTCATCTCAGCAGGACCTGGTGGTCAATGATGTTGAATACTGCCACCTTCCTCAGTCAAAATCAGTTCATAAATCACTGAGGCAATTAAGACTTTAGTGCTGAAGTAGAGTTGGACTCCAGCCTGGAACTTAACAAAGCACTTGATGCTCCATTACAAAACTTTCCTTTAGTTAATTGGTCATTATTATAAGAGTTCAAAATTGTCCTCACAAATTAAGGCTGATTGTATTTTTGATCATATGAACAACTCTTCTCATACAGCTCATCACTGCCCACTTTCATATCAAATATAATGTATCTGGACCAGTGGGAACGTCAGTAAGTGGGACAGTTGGTTCCAATTTGTACTTTATTGGTGGTGTGTCAAGAAGGCGGAGTTGGCTGTCATCCAGAGAGGACCCAGAAAGTTGAACTGGTGCCAAATCAAGATATATCCACAATGGATACATCACTTACATTGTAAAGTGGGAACAAGCGAAGGATCTTTGGACTATTTGTCATCAAAGGCCCCAATGTCGAGTGCAGTGCATTTTCAAGATGATGGCCTATGCTTGGTAATATGATGACTAGCGCTCTAGTCTTTTTTCTTCTGACCTGAGTGCTCATTGCACATGCGTATTGTCAAAAACGAGCACTTCAACAGATCTCCTCACGAGAGAGTAGTGTCTTTTTTTCGCTCTTGTTCTGACAGGAATTCCATACTTCAGAATTCCATATTTTTTATTCTCGCCCATAGCTTTTTCTGTGTGCACACCAGGTTATTCCTTTTTTTTTTAGTAGTGTCTCAGGAAAGAGTCAATTCTGAGTGCAATAATCGCTGGAAACCTATTGTGTTCTTTCTCTTATATCTTCAAGAAGAAAACAAAGTACCAATTAAACCAGACAACAGAAGACACAATCTAGAAAGAGATTATTTTTCCTGAGGGAAAGAAAAGTGTTTAACACGCTTGTGAAGTTACAGGAACTCTCAGAGACAATTGTTTGTATGTTTTTTAATGGATGAAACCTCAAGAAGGAATGAAGGCCGTCGCCGATTGGATGAAGATCAGCCGACTAAAGCTGAACACGGACAAGACAGAGGTCCTCATCTTCGGCTCCAACCCCTCAGCCTGGGACGACTCCTGGTGGCCTACGACACTGGGAGCAGCCCCGACACCCACCGACCACGCACGCAACCTGGGAGTCATCCTCGACTCAACGCTCTCCATGGCCAAGCAAGTCAACGCAGTCTCCTCCTCCTGCTTCAACACCTCCGCATGCTTCGCAAGATCTACAGGTGGATCCCGACAGACACAAGAAGAACAGTCACCCAGGCCCTCGTCAGTAGCAGACTTGACTATGGGAACGCCCTCTACGCGGGAGCCCCGGCCAAGCTCATCAAGCGACTGCAACGCATACAAAACGCCTCCGCACGCCTGATCCTCGATGTACCACGCCACAGCCACATCACCCCCCACCTGAGGAACCTGCACTGGCTCCCCGTCGATAGGAGAATCTCCTTCAAACTCCTCATCCACGCACACAAGGCACTCCACAAGACTGGCCCAGCCTACCTCAACAGACGACTCTTCTTCTACGTCCCCAACCGCCAGCTCCGCTCCGCCAACCTCTCCCTCGCCACCGTCCCTCGCATTCGAAGAACAACCACCGGCGGCAGATCCTTCTCACACCTCGCCGCCAAGACCTGGAACACCCTTCCACTAAGCCTACGACAGACCCAAGACCTGCTGACCTTCAGGAGGCTACTCAAGACCTGGCTGTTCGACCAGTAGCAGCAACACCCCCCCCTCTCCCCAGCGCCTTGAGACCCTCGCGGGTAAGTAGTGCGCTCTACAAATTCTGTGATTGATTGATTGATTGAAGAATCCATGTAGGAAAACCCTTGTAACTCCATATGTATAAATATTTATCCATCCACAGAAGTAAAGAACTATAAGAGAGAGGCTCCAGAAATAAACTATTCCATCATTAACAAATAATTATTGGCAGTCATGGATGCCTTCCAGGAGTGGAGACACTATCTTTTAGGGGCCCAACATGTTGTAACTGTGTACACAGATCACAGAAATTTACAATTTCTAAAATCAGCTCAAACCTTGACTCCCAGACAATTAAGATGGTCTTTATTTTTTGAAGACTTTAATTTTGTCTTCACATACAGACCAGGTTTGGCTAATGGTAAAGGGGATGCCCTCTCCTGATTGAAAACAGAATACAATTCTGAAAAGCCTGAAATGGTGTCCATCCTACCTGCAGAAAAATGTGTTTGGCAATAACATTACAGGAAATTGAAAAACGAGTGAGAGAATCTTTATCACCTGAAAAGGTAAAAGCATGGACTGAAGAAGACCAGGAAAGAGAAGTACAATATGATTTACCATATTATAGAGGAACCTTGTATTTATCCAACAAGGAATTGCAGGAGCGGGTTGTGCAAGTTTCTCATGCTTATCAGTTTGCTGGACATAAAGGAATTCAAAAGACTACTGAGTTAGTCAAAACGTAGTTTTGGTGGCCTGGCATGAGCTCTCAGATAGAACAATATGTTTTGACCTGCAAAAAAGTGCATTAAAGGAAAGGCAAGCAGACAAGCCGCTCAGGGACTGTTACAACCTCTTCCCACTTTACTATCTCCATGGCACAAAGTCACTATGGACTTGATAGTGGATTTTCCTTCAAGCCAAGGGTATAATACAATACTACTGTTTGTGGACACATTTTCTAAAATTAGACATTTTATACCCATGAAGGCAGTTCCTCAGGCACAACAATTAGCTCAGTTGTTTACCCAACA
This sequence comes from Calotriton arnoldi, assembly GCA_963921515.1. NCBI lineage: Eukaryota > Metazoa > Chordata > Amphibia > Caudata > Salamandridae > Calotriton > Calotriton arnoldi. Next base: position 2,464,840 of record CAWUFW010001318.1, on the reverse strand, counting down.
CGTAGGGAGGGCTCATGGAATCCCAGTAGTTATCATCTCAGACCGAGGTTCACAATTTGTGCCCCATTTTTGGAAGGCCTGCATGAGAAACTTAGGAATAGTCTCCCGGTACTCTACTAGCTACCACCCTGGGACTGATGGCCAAGCAGAAAGGGTCAATCAAAAATTAGAACAGTACTTGTGCTTATACTTACTAGACCAAGGAGGTGAGTGTCCTGAGTTCATTTGAATGGCAGAGTTTGCCTATAATAATGCTGGTTATGCTTCCACAGGTTACTCACCGCACTATTTGAATTATGGAAGGCACCCAAATGTACTAGTGGGCAAAGAAGAAGAATCTATACCAGCAATAAAGAACTTGTTTAAAGAATTGAAAGTAGCCTACCAGTCAGCTAGAGAGAATTTGCAGAAAGCCAAAAATTCCTATAAAGGACAAGCAGATAAGAAAAGCAGACCTAATCCAAACAACACTGAGGGAGAGAAGGTTTGGCTATCTACACAACACTTACATTTGAATGGCAAAAGGAACTTTCAGCCAAGATTTTAGGTCCCTTTAAAATCATTAAAATGGTGGACCCAGTGACAGTAAAATGTAAATAACCTTCACAGATGAAAATACACACGGTTTTCCATTTCTCTCTCATTAAGAAAAGCCCGCAAAATTTACATACCAAATCTCTTCCCACTTCGGTTCAGATTGATTCTGAGAATTAGTTTGAAGTAAGCAGAATATTAGATTCAAAGATTGTGAGAAAACGTTTGTTTTTACGTGATTGAGTGGAAAGGTTTTGGTCTGGAAGAAAGATCCTGGGAACTCTCTCAAAATGTTCATGCCCTCCCCCCCGTTTGGTCAAAGAACTTCATCAAACATTTGCATCCAAACCAAGACTTTTGGGCAGCTCTTTCAGAGAGGGTACTGTCAAGAAGGCGGAGTTGGCATTCATCTACGCAGGACCCAGAAGGTTGAACTGGAGCCAAATCAAGAAATATCCACAATGGATACGTCGCTTACCTTGTAAAGCCGGAGCAAGTGAAGGATCTTTGGACTATTTGCCATCAAAGGCTGCATTGTCGAGTGCAGTACATTTTCAAGATGACGGTCACTGCTTGTGTATATGAACATTAGTGTTCTAGCCTATTTTCTTCTTAGCGCGAGTGTTCAGACTGCTCATTGGGTGCGCTTACTGTCAAAATTCTGCACTTCAACTGATCTCCTGACAAGAAAGTAGTGTCTTTTCTCCGCACCTGTTCTGACAGGAATTTCCTACTTCGGAATTCCTCATTTTTGATTCCCGCCCAGAGTTTTGTCAGTGTGCACACCACGTTATTCCTTCGTTTTGAGTAGTGTCTCAGGAACAGTCAATTTTGAGTGCTGTATTCACTGGAAACCTATTGAGTTTGTCCTCTTATTTCCTCGAGGAAGAAAATGAAGTACCAATTAAACCAGACAACAGAAGACAAGATCTAGAAAGAGAAATTTAAGTAAGGTGACTTATGATATTGTATAAGGAGAACTTTTTTCCTGAGGAAAGAAAAGTATTTAATGCACTTGTGAAGCTAGAGGAACTCTCAGAGACAATTGTTCGTACGTTTTTCAATCAATGAAACCTTGAGAATCCACATAGGAAAATCCTTTTAACTCCATATGTATTCATATTTAACCACCCTCAAAAGAAAATAACTATAAGAGAGAAGCTAAACCCTCAGATGTTTCAGGTACATTCTTAAGGGAGTTGAAAGTGAAAGTGAGAGTGAATCCAGTGAGAGATAGAGAGGAGAATAATATCATAGAGATAAAAATGAATGAAAACTGTTTGGAGAGTGACAGAAAACTAAAACTGTTGTTGTGCTATAATTCTAGATACTATGCTATATGAAAACTCAACCCAGCCAAAAACATGTTAGAACGTGGACATAGATGGAAGTATAGAAGATGGCGTAGCAGACTTCAGAGGCAGTCTCTCTTGTTTTTTCCCCAATCCCCTTTCCCCCTTGTGACAGCATAGCATTGCAAATGAACAAGTTCCTTTGCGTGTTGGCATAGGAGGGTATTGGGGAATATTCAGTTGCTTCTGTGGAATCTGGCACAAGGTTAGTGACTCTGACATGGTGTCTATAAATAGAGCAGGGGAAGGGGATCGTAAAATTTCCATCGAGCTGAAACTAAGTAGACCGGAGACCTTATCATAATTTCCTGATGATCACCTTACATAGAAAGTTATTTAATTCATCCTATAGTCCTAAAGTAGACCATAACATAAACCTCATAATGCTTCCACTTTGATGGCTGTGGAAAAATTGGCACATCCCACCCGCACAAGTCTGTCACCATCAGAGAATGATACCCATACTAATGATGAAGCTACAAATGGGATTTGGGTGGTTTAACTGGTACTAATTGATTCAGCATCCCTCTGAGCCACTGGCCTCCGGGTTGAACTTGGGCTTGGCTCATGTCTGTGAGTCTCTACTGTAATTCTTGTCTTCTTCTCCAGTCTGAGAATATGCATGTCTGTTGCTCTCTTATGGTAATGTTGTATGATTATGCACCCCAGTAGTGTACAACTCTATAAGTGTGTCATGGGTCTGAAACTTCTTTTGTATCCCAGTGGTATACAAATGTATAAGTGTGTCAGGCTTGTGATGTTGATTTTTTTCCCACATAGTATACAAGTCCCTAAGTTTTTTATGGTTTTGTTGTTTCTTTGTGCAACCCAGAAATATACATGTCTTGTTTTGCTGTACAGACAGTTTCTCAAAACTCTTTTATTTCTTTGTGAATCCCATTATTCTGCAGAAGGCTCTTGTGGTTCTGGTGTTTCTGTTTGTGCTCTGAGGGCAACAAAACTGTTAGTCTCTCATGGATCTGTGCCCCCAAAAGAATACAGATCTACTGTTCTGTCATAGTTTGTGTGCTTTTTTGTGCCATGCTGGATGGCTTTTAGGGTTTTGGTGTTTCTTTGGATACTCCAGCAGTATATAGGTCTATAAGTCCCTCATGGTTCTTTTGCTTCATAATGCATCCTGAGAGTGTAAAGGTCTCTATATTTCTGGTGATTCTTTATCTGACCTACGACTTTACTGTCCAACATACTGGCCCTAGGTCTCTCATGTCTCTGTTTTGTCTTTGTGCACCCGAAAATTACATAAGTCTATGGTGATTCTTAGAAAGGCACAGGAAAGAACAGTTTTCTGAGTGTTTCTTTGCTCTGGTGTTTTGCACCACCACTACACAGGAAGTCTCTCATGGTTTGGTATTCAATTTTGCATGCAAGGAACATAAAGGTCTATGGGGCACATGCACAAAGTTTTTTTGTATTCGCAAACGGGCCGATTCGCAGAATCGGCCCATTTGCGAATACAAAAAATGCTTTTCACATGCATCAAACCCAAATTGTGATTTGGTAACCTGTTACCGAATCGCAAATTGGGTTTTGGGATTTGGAAGGGGCGTGTTTAGGGCGTCCCTTCCAAATACCGAATCCTAACAGTATGCATGAATGTTTTGTGACCGTGAATGCGGTTGCAAAACATTCGCATATTACCACCTACTTCAGGTAGGTGGTAACCCATTCGCAAATGGGAAGGGGTCCCCGAAGGACCCCTTCCCCTTTGTGAATGGTTGTAAAAGCATTTTTAAGAGCAGGCAGTGGTCCCATGGACCCCTGCCTGCTCTTAAAAACTGAAAAGAGGGGGCGTGGCTAGCAGCCGGAGAAAATGGCCGCAGCCTAGGGAGTCTCCGTTGCCCGATTACCTGCCCTAGAAATCTGTACATTTATCCGCTGGTGTTGGACATCGTGAGTATCACAGACTTTTTCCTTTGGAGAAAAATAAATCCTATAACTGCTGTATATTTAATCTATATCATACTTTCCCAATCACTGCCAATCATACACATCCTCTACAAGCATTGGAAGTGAGACCATATAATCCACAAAGACAATCATAGTGACTCCAGATTTAAAAAAGTACAAATCGATTTATTATTATTATTTTTTTTTTAAACTCATCAGATACACAATTTAAAAAATATATATATAACAATTTTACATATTATCATCAATGTCTTACATTCAATATTGACCAAAGCATATAAACAACTCCTAGTAAAAAATTCAAAATTCTAAATAAAAAAGAGAGTACATATCACTAGACAAAAGCCACTTTGTCATTATCAGCGTACACATCCACAAAGAAAGACTTGTGGGGGCTAGTGCCTGGTATTGTTCAATTCATAAAATACTCTTTGACCATAGCCGCTTGGTGGATTGTGTACTGGACATCGTGAGGCAGCGCATGAGGTGTTGGAAAGACTAGTGCCTCTGCTGCCCTTAGTCCGGAATCAATGCGGGCCCAGAACACGCACGAGAACCGGCTGCGGGGCGGCCAATGAGGCGATGCGACAAGGGATTAAGAGCAACCAGGAGCGGTACGACCGGCCAGAAATGTATTGATGCACCCTGCCAGGTGGACTAGAGCACGCACTTAAAAACATTGCCCCCACGCTCTTGCAGCTGTTGACGCTGTGGACCGCTCCTCCCCCCCCGGGGGGTTTGAAGACGCTGGGGACCCCGGGGCAAGGTGCCGAGTGAGGCAGCTGTAAAAATGGGTCTCAGGCGATGAAGAGTAGTGAAATGTTTATTAAAAAATTAACATATAAAAACCCACAAGTGCGGATGACGCTCCAGCACGGATAAGCACAGCATACTCAATGACTCTAACACATTCTAACCTGTGACCTAGCAACATAGAATTCTACATTCACGTATGTAATGACATAAAAAGGATTCCACTCAACATGTTCCTCTCTTTTTTTTTTTTTTTTTTTTAAAAAAAGGAAACACAAGAGAAAATCAAAGAGAAAAATAAAAACAACAAAAAAAATTACTTCAAAACAAAATCATCAAATTTCTTGGGTAACTTAACAACCCTTTTCAAACAAGCATCAGATTTGACATTTTCAGGAGCAAACCCCTCAGAGGAAGAGACGTCATGAACATTAGAAACAGGAATTACATGTGAATTAACAACAGAATCAGATAATTCAGAACAAGAATTAGAATCACAGTCAGAAGAAATACTGACAAAGCGTGTATCAACATTAGAATTACTCACGTTGGGAACAACTCCACACTTTTCCTTAGAAACTTGTAAATCAAAAAATGAATCATCGGAATTTAATACCTTAAAACATTTTTCTTGACCAGGTTTTAGAAGAACTATGGAACTTTTATTCCACCAACCTCTTTGTGTAAAAGAACAGCACTTTCAGAGACTTTAATGACCTGTACAGGAGCAGAGAATTTAGAAGTACCTTTGCGTTGTAAACCAGGCTTAATAATGCGCACCCAATCACCAACACATATACTTTTGTTTTGGGTTCTATGTATGTCATCATGGTATGCTTTGTTTTTTAAAGCAGCTTCATCTAAATTTTTCTTAACTTTATCTATTACCTTCTCAAACTCCTTGTGAACAGTAAAATCAACACAAGGCGAAACAAGAGTACAACTCTCTCTTCCCCTCATCAAATAATAAGGAGAAACCCCAGTTACAGAGTGAGGCGTGGTATGATAAGACCAAATCTTCTCTTTAAGAAAATCAAAAACATTCTTCTTACTCTCTAAAGCAGACTGAATGCCTTCTTTAATGAACCTGTTGGCCCTTTCAACTTGACCATTTGCTTTTGGACAATATAAAGGAGCTCTTTCAGCTCGAATACCACATTTTTTAAGAAATTGGACCATTTTAGATTAAATAAATTGAACACCATTGTCGGACATAAGTAACTTGGGAAAATCTTCAATTTGAAAGGCTGTTTCCAAAAAGTAAATAACTTCATCAGTGTTTGGATTTTCAACAAAGGTATGATAAATCCATTTTGAAAAATTGTCAACTAAAACAATCAAAAATCTGTGTTGTCTGCCTAAAATATCATAAGGCCCTGAAAAGTCAACAGATACCTTCTCCCAAGGTCCATTGGGAGTCTCTTGAAAACCAACCGGCTCACAGGAAACTTTACAATGTTTATACGATCGCACACAAACAGCACAGACATCAACAAATTTATCAACAGAAGTATCCATTCCAGGCCACCAATAGTGTTGTCTAAGAGATCTCTTAGTGCTAGAGACACCATTATGACCATAGTGAGCTAATTCAATAAGCTTAGACCTGAGACCCATAGGAGGAACAAATAAGTTGTGTCTAACCAAAAAACATTCTCAATACTGAGCTCACTAGATACTTGAGCAAAACTGTGTAACCCTACCTCAAGATTCCTGGTGGGAGGCCACCCTTGGACAAGAAATTGTTTGACTTTATTAAGCAAAATATCTTCTTCAGAAAATTTGATCCATTCAGCTTCTGAAACCTTACCCTCACAACTATTTAAAATGTCCACCAACGCAACTACACACTCATGATGATCAACATTGGAATCTTCATTAACATTTTTAGCTGGCAACCTAGATAAACAATCAGCTGTAATATTCTTTCCTCCAGAAATATGTTGGATTACAAAATTAAACTCTTGCAATCTGGCAATGAGTCTAATAAGTCTAGAAGAAGCATTACCAGAACGCACACCATCCATCATATACACTAATGGTTTGTGATCCGTGACCAACTTGAAAGGTTTTCCCCATAAAAAATTCTTAAACTTTTCCACAGCCATACACAGGCAAGCGCCTCTCTTTCAATCGTACTATAATGTAGTTCAGAACCTCTCAAAGCTCTAGAAATAAAAGAGATAGTTCTCTCTTTACTATCCACAAATTGGCTAAAAACAGCTCCTAATCCAATAGAACTGGCATCAACAGTTATGACAGAATCTCCAATGGGGTCAAACGTTTTTAGAGCAGGAGCTTGTGAAATGAGTACCTTGACTTTCTCAAAAGCATTGTTATGATCTTCTGTCCATACAAAAGATACACCTTTCCTAAGCAATTGCCTCAAAGGTTCAACTACTAGAGCATATCCCTGTACAAATCTGGCATAATACTCTCCAAGTCCTAAAAAGGATCTTAAGGAATCTTTGTCATACGGCTTAATAGCATTGTTAAGAGCACTGATTAAATCAACCTTGGGAGAAATGCCCTCACAAGAAATTTTGTGTCCTAAATAATCAATTTCTGTCACAAAAAATTTGCATTTCTCTTTGCTAACAGTCATGCCCCTGTCTTCTAATTTGGTAAGAACTTTATCTAGTATGGAGTTGTGCTCCTCATGAGACTTAGCAAAAATAAGGATGTCATCTTGAAAAGCTTGTACTCCTACAAGATCTTGAAACAAAACATCAACCAATTTTTGAAAAACGCTGGCTGTCGAAGCTAGTCCGAAAGGCATTCTCAAAAACCTATATACTCCAAAGGGAGTAACAAAAGCTGTCAAATCCTTAGAATCTTCATCCAAGATTACCTGATGATACACCAACTTAAGATCGATAATAGAAAAATATTTAGCATCATTGACAGCCATGAGTAGTTCTTGAATCCTAGGAAGGGCATGACTGTCAATGATAATGTTCTTATTAAGTGATCTTAAATCAATACACAGCCGTAAATCGCCATTTTTTTTAAGTGCGATCACAATAGCCGAAATCCATTCAGAGCTATTGGTGGTTTCAATTATGCCTTCAGTACATAAATTGTCAAGATGCTCTTTAAGTTTTTGACAAACCCCTAATGGTACCATACGTACTTTGTGCTGTACAGGTATAGCACCTTTCTTTAACTTGATGTGATGAGTAAAACCCTTCACATGACCAACTTTATCTGCAAACACAGCATTGTGTTTTGTTAAAATGATATCAGTACTTGATTGTTGAGTTACAATTTGATTAACAGAAATGTCCCGTAATCTAATTGGAGTATCAGTACCTGGACATAGCATTATACCTAACTTGCCCGGATCATACCATCCAACAATGTTCTTACCATTGACTGCTACATAGATTTTGGTGAAAATGCAGCGTCCCTGAAAATTTAATTTATCCTCAAAGAAACCTAACATTTCAATGTCAAAATTGCCAAACGCTTTGGGATTGACATCCGTGACTTTAAGTTGTGTACCTTTCCATTTTTCCTCAAATGTAACATCAGAAATGACAGTAATTGGAGAGCCGGAATCAGCCATCACCTCCAACATGATATCACCAATGTGGACTTCACCTAACGGTGCTTTGAAACTAACACCAACCATATTGACATTAATCATGGGATCATACAAAGTAATAATCATATTCTCAAGATCATTGGTCACCTCACTAACAGAATTTACACTTACATTAGTACTATTTGCATTAGTACCACTTCTTATGTTCTTGCATACAGTTTGAAAATGACCAATTTTATTGCATTTTGTGCATCTTCTCCTGATAGCTGGGCATTCTGTGTTATTAGCAAGATGAAACTTAGATCCACACCTGTAACAAGAAGGTTTAACAGGCCTAACAACATTGTTAGCTTTAAACACTTTCTTACCGACCTGAATTGCACACACAGGATTGTTGACCATACCCTCTTCAGAAGATAGCACTTTAGATGACTGTATAGATCTTTCAATACCCTTGGCTATATCTAAAATTTCATTTAGCGTGGGATTACGACAAGCCAATAACCTTTCTTGTATTTTTTTAGACTCGCAATTGAATACAAATTGATCCCTTATACAAATATCGACATTAGATCCAAACTCACAATTGGCAGCAAGTACCCTTAATGCTGCCACATATTGTTCAACAGTTTCATCCGCAAACTGTTTCCTCTTGTTAAAAGCATGACGTTCAATTAAAATATTAGGTTCATCAGTAAATTGTTTTTCTAGTCTAGCAACAGCTTCTTTGAAAATATTCCAAGAATCACCTACTCCTGCTGGTGCTGCAATAGGAGGTACGTTTTCAAAAATTTCAATGGCAGCTGATCCTAAATAAGTAATAGGAGCGCATGTTTCCTTTCGGCAGAAAATTTTGTACCATCAATTGCCACAATATAGTTTTCAAAAGTTTTGTACCATTTCTTCCAGATTAATGTAGGTTTCCCAGGTACATTTAAAAATATTGAAGGTTGGTTTCAGACTTGTGACGAAGCCATGACTGAATGATAATATAAACTTGTAAGAGAAAGTTATATATAATAAGAAATGTAGAATTATGTTAATCAAGAGAAAACAAAAGCGTAAAATGTCAAAAAGCATACATTCAAAGTGTGCACATCACTGATGATAATGCTCGCTAATTACAAAGTGTGCGCATCACTGGTAGTAAAAATATACTCAATTCAGAAGAATGCAATCTCAAATGTGGATCAGCAAAAGTATGAATAATCCGTTGAAATAAGTGCACTGCTGAACGTAAATACCTTTAGATTGATGTCTGTAGAAGCTGGCACAAAGTAAAATGAAATGAAGCTTCGAGAAATCAAAGTGTGTGTATCACTGATACACTGCGTGAAGAATATCCGATTGCATTGCTGCTGAATAACAGATCCTGACAGAAACAAAACCAACTGGAAATGGCTGCCACGTACAACGTCGTGTGACGTACAATTTCTGCAGGAATTAGGTCTTGTTGAAGCAGCGTGTGACGTGAAGATTGTGACGAGATAAGGAACGTCAAACACTGCTACAGATGGCGCGAGGGAGCTATGGAGGCTCGAGCAGAGACCGCTCCAACTGCCAACCATCACCACAAACCACTGAAGGTAAAGGAAATACCTTAATTCTTGTAATTCTCTCCAGAAACAGCAGCGGTTAGAATATAATTGTTCAGGAACGTCGGAAAAAATTCAAGTAGTGAAGACAGCTGTAGAAGGGAAATAAAAAAAAAAATTCCACAAGTAGAAGACGTGCAGAGGATAATTCTCGGGTCTTTCCTTCACGGTGGGTGATCCCAGTCGTCGCCAATGTAAAAATGGGTCTCAGGCGATGAAGAGTAGTGAAATGTTTATTAAGAAATAAACATATAAAAACCCACCAGTGCGGATGACAGAGCACCTCCAGCACGGATAAGCACAGCATACTCAATGACTCTAACACATTCTAACCTGTGACCTAGCAACATAGAATTCTACATTCACGAATGTAATGACATAAAGAGGATTCCACTCAACAGCAGCCCGTTACAGATCATACCACGGGTGAGTGACTTGCGGCTTGGGGCCACAGCTATATTCCAGGCATGACGGAGGCACCAGCCCCCTACAGTTAAACAGCGGAAGGATTTACCAGCCTCGCAGCGAGTTGCACCAGCCACGCGGTGTACCCGCCACGCTCTACACAGCCTCAAAGAGAAGAGCCAGAGAGTGCTGTGCCACACGACCTTTTGCGGCTTCCTCGGTCCCCCGTTGACGCAGCAGTGAGGCGACTGGTCGGGGGTGGAAAACCCGATAGGCCGCGTGTGCGGTGACAGCGCACTGGCAGGCAGCGGTGAGTACCACCCCAGTACCGGAGCGTCCCGAGTAGCTTTGACCACGGCCGCGATGGGGAGTAGAAGCCAGAAGGGCCCGAACCAGGCGAAGCTCGAAAAATATGCTTACACCAAGACACAGCCAGAGTCCGCGGACCATAGCACCACACCTACGTCAAGTTCTGTGGCCACTGGGAAGCAGGAAATCACATTACAAGACATTCTGACCACACTAAACAACGTTCATGCATCTCTAGATTCACGTATTGGGTCGCTGTCGACTGAACTTTCCCTGATCCGTGCTGACTTTAATAAAATGACCACTAGGGTATTGGAGGTAGAAACCACTACGACGACTCTGGTGAGCGACACAACTGCTCTTCAGAAGCAAGTGCGATGACTCGAGGCAGACAACAGACTGATGGCCGCTAAACTTGAAGACCAGGAAGGCCGCTCGAGGCGGAACAACATCCAAATCATAGGTGTGCCGGAACGCACAGGTGGTCCAGCCCTAGATCTCTTTGTTGAAGACCTTATTACAAATCACCTCCAGCCACGGGGTCTCTCCAACTATTTTTCAGTGGAAAGAACACACCGAGTTCCGGGGGGACAGCCGAGATCGGGGGCGCCTCCGAGACCTATTCTTGCTCGCATTTTCAACTACCGAGATCGCGACGTGATACTACAGACTGCCCGTGCCGCCCCACCACTGCCTCTTGAACACAGCACCATCACAATCTTTCCGGACTATACGGCGGCAGTAACAAAGCAATGTCGTGGATTCCTCGATGTCAAGAAGGAGCTTAGGAACCGTGGACTCAAGTACTCAATGCTGCTTCCAGCTAAGCTGCCAGTAGAGGCCGAGGGTAAAGCATGTTTTTTTGTAACGCCAGAGGAGGCCCAGGAATGGCTGGAGGGCTGGCGCCGGATATCGAGGCCCGATCGCAATGGCAGAAGAGGCGGACAACGTGTGGGGGAGGACTCATTGGAAAGGCCAGGAGAGACAGGAGCAACGGACAGATCACCGCAGGCGAACGGAGAAGAATGAGCACACCCATACTACCACGGATCACTGGCGCTGCTGACTGGACTGACTTCCGGCACATGTTGATCGGCAGATCGGTCCCAGAACTCTATTTCTGAATGAGTGTTAATGTGGCGGATGTATCTTTGCAGAAGGTTGAGCGGCCGCGAGACAGCTCTGAGACAAGTATCTGTATAATATGGCTGCATCTCGACCGCACCGACTACTGAACGTGACAATGCCATTAAGGAAAGGGAGGTTCAAGGGAGAGGCGGATGACTCTCTCCCCCATTATGGTATTGGGGATGGGTATGAAGCGCTCTGCGAAGTTGGGGAGGCGGGTAGTTCAGGTTCCATCAAGCAGGGAGGCAGGGAGGAGGGAGGGAAGGGGGGGACAGTTTCTTGATTTATGTTATTTGTTGTTTATATGGGTATTATGGGCAACGGTTAGACACCACCACCTGGGCAACACACCTCTGACACAGTGTCACTACGTCTTCAATGACGAGCACACAAGACGTGGTAGAAACGGTAGTACAGGTTCAGCGGGGGCCTGATCCACCTAAACCCCTCCACACTCCGAGTACCCCCCTGTCACTACTCACATGGAATGTCCACAGACTGGGCGATAAGATTAAGAGGGGGCTGGTTCTACAATACTTGAAACGGCACGCTCCGGCAGTAGCCCTGCTTCAAGAAACGCACCTGGTGGGCTCTACCTGTAAAGCCCTGGACCGGTGGGGATTTAAGATGGTGATACACTCCGAGTTTACCTCGGGATCACGGGGGGTGGGTATCCTAGTACGGAAACAATTCCCGATAGTAATTAAACAGACATGGAAGGATGAGCAGGGCCAGTTCGCAGCCATCGCATGCCAATGGGAGGGACGGGCCTATAACATAGTCTCAGTATATATCCCTCCGGCGCTCCACTCGGTACCTTTCCCCGCCCTCAGCACATTCCTGCTCGCCCTGCCAGAGGGAGAACTCCTGATTGGTGGAGATTTTAACGCGGTGATCTCTGGTACTCTGGATCGTCAGCCCCCCAAAGTCCTAAGTGGTGGGGCCCCTCGCTTCACGGGGTTCCTTGAGGCGCTCGGCCTTATTGATGCTTGGCGTTTCTGTTACCCCGAGACCCGACAGTTTACTTTCCATTCGGGAGTACACAATAGTCTCTCACGAATAGACTATATTTTAGCATCAGCGGACAGTCTGGGAAACATAATAGATATCACCACCCTACCTAGAGGTATTTCAGATCACTCTCCAGTGATGATGACATATGCATGCCGGACTCCGACCCGACGTCGTATTTACCCCATTTACCCGGGATATCTGCAGAACACTAAAATCCTTAAAAGTGTCACTACCGCAACGCAACACTATTTTAACGACAATGCACACTCAGTAGATTCCCCTAAAACAGTCTGGGAGGCCTATAAGACGGTCATTAGGGGCCAGGCCATCGCATCTATAGTAGGTCACAAAAACGAAAAGAAGGCAGAGATAAGTACCCTAGAATTGGAATTGGCCAAGCAGAGGGGCTTCATGCCCAACACCCAACGAGAACGACGGCCCAAGCTCTTAATCTTAAGCAGCAGGAATATAAGAGATACCTAGAGGAAGACACTAAAATTTGACTCCAGGCTACGCAGCACAAAATATATGAGGTTGGGGATAAGGCGGGGAAACTTCTGGCCTGGCTTGATAAGAAAGAACGTTCCAGTCGGTGGATTGCACAACTACGTACAGGTGATAAAGAAATCATTACAGACCCACAGGACATAGTGAATGAATTAGCAAAACACTACCAACAGGTATTCACACCGACATCCTCGACAACGATTGAGGAAGCACAAGCCTTTATCAAAGATATTAAAATGCCCACACTAACGCCGGAGGCAGCCTTAACACTTGACGCTGACCTCACCACAGATGAGATACAATTGGCAATTGGGGCAATACAGTCAGGGAAAGCGGTGGGACCTAACGGTATACCCATCGAACTCTATAAAAAAACTGTGTCCACCATCACCCCGTATCTTCTAAATATGTACATGACCAGCCTGGAGGCAGGGGAACTCCCGCGAGATCAGCGTATTGCCACTATAGTCGCAATTCATAAACCTGGGAAGCCTGCCGAAGACTGTGCATCATACCGCCCTATATCATTAATTAATGCAGAGGCCAAAATCCTCGCTAAACTCCTGGCGGCCAGATTGACCCCTCATCTCGCCGCCTTAATACACCCGGACCAATCCAGCTTTATGCCCAACAGGAACACAGCCCTTAATTTAAGACGACTACATGGAGTAATGGCGCGTATTCCCTTTATTCAGGAAGCAGCTGTCATACTCTCCTTAGATGCCCGTATGGCCTTTGATATGGTTGAATGGCCCTTCCTCTTTGCAGTGCTGCGACACTTGGGTTTCGGCCCCAAATTCTGCGCCTGGGTGCGATTGCTGTACTCGGGGCCGCTGGCTCATGTGATGGCGAACGGTCACTTGTCGGAGGATTTCCCGTTGGGGCGGGGAACGCGTCAGGGGTGCCCCCTATCACCGCTTTTGTTCGCCCTAGCTCTGGAGCCACTGGCCGCATGGTTTCGGTGGGCACCTAATATCCGAGGGCTCCACTGGGCGGATGGATGGGAGGACCGCATATCCTTGTATGCTGATGATGTGCTATTATATATAGCATCCCCCAGACAGTCCATCCCTGTGCTGCTGAATATATGTGACTTATTTGGTCGGGTTTCGGGGTACACCATCAATTGGGCCAAGTCGCTTATATATGTTCTGCATGGCCCACTGCCACAGCTCCCGCACAGGTGTAATCTACAGATAACACAGGGAGGTTTTAAGTACTTAGGAATCCATATCACGCCGCTATAGGACGAATTAGTGAAAAAAAACCTCATGCCACCTTTGGAACGACTCATACGTGACGCGGTACACTGGCAATCCCTACCGTTAACGTTGCTCGGGAAAGCAGCACTTTTAAAGATGATGGCGCTTCCCAGGTTTCTTTATGCCCTGCAGAATACGCCATTTCTGGTTCCACCAAGCTACTTTAAGGCAATAACGGCGGAAGTCTCCGGCGCGCATTGCCATGAACAAATTGGTTAAGGGCTGGTACGATGGGGGCATAGCACTTCCAAACATACAGCTATATTACTGGGCGTCTCTGCTGACGGTAATCAATCAATGGATCCACGCACCACAAACAGATCCCGCGGTTAGAGCGGACAGACATGAGTTGGGGGAGGGAGGAATAATGCGGGCATTATACACTAGAAAGCAGACTACCCCACTGATTGGACCTACGGCGCACACCGTCCAGATTTGGTACATAGCACTCAAAAAACTGGGCTGGGACGGTGTCTTAACCCAACTCACTCCACTCTGGGAAACACAACGCTTAGGACGACTTCGGAATAGTAAGGGCTTCCGCCGATGGGATTCTATCGGCATATCAACGGTGGGGGACTTATGGATCAAGGGAGAGGTAGCTACCTTCGCCCACCTCCAAGAACAGTTTGAACTGGCACCCTCTGAAATATTTAGATACACACAGATCAGGCATGCACTAAGGGCAGCTATACCAGCTGGAACCATACTTCCGGAGGCCTCCCCCCTAGAGGACAGGTTGTTGACGGATTACATGGCCAAGATGGCCACTTCCCTTACCTACGGCAAACTTGCCAACAATTTACCAGATCCTATGACGGCCCTCCGCGAACGATGGTCCGACGAACTTGGGGACTTAGATGGCACAGACTGGCAGGAGGCGCTCTCCTCACCGCGCGAAGTAGCGATATCCTCCAGACTAAGACTGGTGCAACTAAAAATACTACACCGAACATACTATACCAGAGTAATCCTACATAAAATAGGGGGGGCAGAAAACTCGCTTTGTCTCCGGAACTGTGGGGTGGAGGGTACGTTTTACCACACACTATGGCAGTGCCCACGAATAGTGCCCTACTGGACGGCAGTTATGCGAACCATTACTCAAGTGGGGGGAGTCTCAGTGCTACCTGAGCCCAAGCGATGCCTCCTAAATGTCTGGGAGCCCACGGATCTCACTCACGCTTCACAGGACTGGGCAACGCTTGGGATGATGCTCGCAAAATGAAATATAGCTAAATTATGGGGGTCACAATCCACTCCAACACTCCACGACTGGTGTAAAGATATGGATGGAGCCATGGTGGCAGAAAAGGCGGCATATGTATGCCGCGGCTGCCCCAAGAAGTGGGAGAGAATATGGGGAGCCTGGAACACGTATAGGGGGAATATCTGTACTCCGCCTCGGACCGTGTCGGATACAGCTTCTGACTGAGGGTGGTGGGCGGAAGGAGGCTGCTCGCAACTGTCTACCAAATATAATGTATTGAATGTAATGTGATCATGTGTATATTAATATGAGAAGAGACGTGAAATGTTTAACATAAGGCAACTTGTAACCTCTTAATTTGTGCCCTGTTATCAATAAAAAGAGGTTTTTTTTTTTTTTAAACTGAAAAGAAAACTTTTCATTTTACTTTTTGTAAAGCATCTCGTTTTTCTTTAAGGAAAACGGGCTGCTTTACAAAAAAAAAGGATTGCCTTATTTAAAAACAATCACGGACATGGTGGTCTGCTGCCCTCAGCAGGCCACCATCCCTATGATTTTTGCGATTCCTAGGGGGTCGCAAAGTGCAATCTACCTCATTAATACCCCTAGGAATCCCAATATGAAACTCTTTGAGTTTCATGCATTGTAAATTGCTATTACCTAATTGCGATTCTCAGGAATTCGCAATTAGGTATTTGCAATTTACAATGTTGATGCATGTGCCCCCAAGTGCCTTACTTAGGGCCAGATGTACGACCACCAAAAATAGCGACTCGCAAATAGCGAAAATTAGCGAGTCGCTATTAGCGAGTCGCTAATCGCTACCTAGCAACACCTCCGCCAACTAAATTGCGAGTCGCTATTGACTCGCAACGCTATTCGGGACAATCGCTAATAGCGAGTCGCAATCGTATCGCAACTAGCGAGACCCATATAAACATCCTTTTTGCATGCGCAATTTGCCAGTGTGCGTGAAAATCGCAATAAAGCACTCGCAAACAGCTAAAATTCATTTAAAAAAAAGTTAAACTTCCTGGTTGTGTTGAAGGACCCCCCAAACAGGAAGTGGTGCCCAAATCAACTCCTGATCACAAACAAGCACATGTACTGGTGCAACAGCATAGTGCGACACTGCTGAAAGAGCAAAGATGACCAGCAAAGATACCAACAAGGGCACCAAGCAGAGGCTGTGCAAGCTGAAGTTCGCTGAAAAGAACTCGAGATAATAACAGAAGAATGCTGCAATCATCACGAGGAATTATTTGGCAGAACATCCCACCGCCTGGCTGAAACTGAGAAAAAGAAGATCTGGCGCAGCATGCAGAGAAGGATCAATGCCCTGGGAGTAGCACACCGCACCATCGATGATATTAAGAAAAGATGGTATGACCTTCGCACCACGGCAAAAGAGAGGGTGGCAGAGTGCCTTCAAGCAGCAAAACAGACAGGAGGTGGACCATCCACATCTGCAGACCCGACACCAGCAGAGGCAATGGTGGAAGCCACCCTGGAGAGGGCAGCTGTAGCAGGCTTTGGGACCCTGGATACATCCCAGCCATCCATAACTCCTGGTAAGTGAAAACTGTGCATGTGACGTGTGCATACCCACCAACGCTGTACTGTGCATGCATACTAATCAAACACAAGCATACATCCATGGACAAACAACAAACAACACTAGTGTTGCATCATGGGAGATGTAGTCTGTGTCAAAATAAGTGTAGTGAGGGAATGACGAGCTGATTAACATAGTCATAACACTAATACAGTGAAACACATCTTTTATTATCATCTGTCATGGGAGATGTAGTCTGTGTCAAAATAAGTGTAGTGAGGGAATGACTTGAGCTGATTAACATAGTCATAACACTGATACAGTGAAACACATCTTTTATTATCATCTGTCATCTTTTTTGTCACATAGACACACCACTTATAGCAGAGGACACCGATGGGGACACATCGAGTAGCCATGAGCCTGAGGAAATTGAGGAAGGGCAGGATGCTGGGGATACGAGTGGGGATAGGCCCACTGACAACCCATCCACTGCGGCTGCAACCACTCCCTTGTCAACACCAACTGCCACCTCAGCAGCGCAGCACGACATCACACCACCAGGCCCTCAGTCCACCCATGTGCGTCGTGCATCGAGAACCCAACAGTCCCAGCGTCAGTCCCAAGGCATCTCCACAACTGGGTCATTCAGTCAGGCAATGTCAGCTCCCATTGACAGAGAAATGCTGCAGATACAGCGCCTGCATAACCAGATACGAAAAGAGCGAAATCTGAGAATGACACAGGGCTTCCGCATGGTGACAACAAAACTGGCACAAAACCAGTCCAGAATAGAGGCAAAACTGGATGCCCTCACCAGCACAGTGGCAGACTTGGCCAAGGAGTTTGCAGCAGAAAGAGAGAACCAGAGGCGCAGTGAGCGCAGCAGGGGCCAAAAAATAGACAGTCTCACCAGGGCAATCAACAGGCTGGCACATGCCACCAATAGACAGAGTCAGCGCACACTTGGCCTACAAGTGGAAATGGGCCACTACAGCGGCGATGTGGCGCGTGGTTTGGAGAAAATCACCGCTGCAGTTGAGACACTGCAGACGAACCAGTTAATTGGGGATGTTGGACTTGGTGGCACCGATAGTGAGTTATCAAGCAGGAGCAGCATGTCAGCCACAGATGCACCTATGTTGCGCAGAAGCAGCAGCCGCAACCTTGGGATGGCTAGTGGCACCTCTGGCCAGGCCACGCGCAGGGGCAGGAAATGACATTTCACTGTTACCCAAACATCTTACATGTACATTTGAGTTATTTTCTATTGGTGACGAAACCCATTTATTTTCCCATAGGTGTACTTATGCTAAGGTTACTGTTGGACATGTGGTCCTACTTTACAAATGGATGTGTGAAAATTAAACACCCATTGGCATTCACAATTACTCATGTCTTTTTTACAGCTGAGTGACTAGCTGGTGTGTAAGTACCTTTCAGAAATAGTTGTTTGCAATCTGGTCCCTGCGCCTTCTCCCCTCTGCTGCGGCGCTGCCATCCCTTAGTTTTTGGGCAGGTGGTCCCGGTCCATCATCCTCAGAATCTGTGTCAGACACATCCATGGGCAGTCCAACCCTGAATGCCATGTTGTGCAGCATGGCACATGTTGCCAAAATTTTGCAGACTGTCTCTGGCGCATACTGCAGAGCTCCCCCACTCTTATGTAGGCATCTAAAGCGCGATTTCAGTATTCCGAAAGTACGCTCAATCACTGTCCTGGTGCGCCTGTGTGCAGTGTTGTACCTCCTTTCATGAATGTTGGTGGGCGACAGGTACGGTGTGAGGATCCACGGACGCAGAGCATACACACTGTCACCTGTTGTGAGACATATGATGTTGATGTTGAATGCTTACAGACATGCTATGACATTGACATAAGTTTGGTAACAGGTGATAACATTACCTAGGAGGCATCCATCATCAAAGTCACCTCTTTCTAACCTTTGATGTAGGCCACTGTGGCGGAAAATGAATGCATCATGGGTGCTTCCTGGGTATTTGGCTACAATATCTGTTATGATGTTCTTAGCGTTACACACTACTTGAATATTGAGGGAATGTATACTTTTTCTATTACGGAAAATATATTCGATGCGGGATGGTGGACATATGGGCACATGTGTCCCATCTATGCACCCTATTACCTGTGGGAATCTTGCTAACCTGTAGAAATCCAATTTTGTCTGGTCTAATTCCTGATTGTCACCGGGCATGTATATGTGTTGATGTATGTGGTGTAGCATTGCGTCTAGGAAGTAATGGAAGAAACGCGAAAGCGCACTTTGAGATACACCACCAGCCACTGCTATCACATCCTGGTAACTACCAGTGGCCAAGAGGTGGAGGGAGCACAAAACCTGCACATGTGTGGAAATAGCATTCCTGCGCATGGTACTACTCTCAAGTTGTGGCTTCAAGATGTCAATGAGCTCTAGTATGACCCTGCTACTTAGCCTGTACTGATTATATATCTCCTCATCTGTCTTATCCAACAATGTCAGCCTGACTCTGAATATCCTCTCCTGTCTTCTTCTCCTCTGCCATGCCGCCATTATTCGCCTCCTCCTTGCTAGCCAATACAGGGCAGCCATTGTGGAAAGGTTTGTGATGCATTCTGGGTTTCTTTTTATGGGTTGGACCTGATTACCACCTGTTGCTGTTTAGTGGTAAATTGCATGTGCAAAATGGTCTTTTTGCGTGTGTTCGCAATTTGCGATTGTTATGTACATGCAATTTTGCGACTCGCAAATTGCGTATCGCAATTTGCCAGTCAGTAATTGCTTGGAATATTTTTGCGTGTCTGTATTTACTCGCGATTTTATTGAGGCAATTGCAAGTGGCTTTTGTACATAGTAAACGGCCATTTTATCATGCGCAAATCATTTTGCGATCGATTTTGCGCATGCAAAATGGTCGTACATCTGGCCCTTAGTTCTGCTGTTTTCTGGTACTTGACTTTTTGCACGTTGGTAAAATGTGTGTCTTGGTGTTTTCCGTGCATTCAGGTACCACATAGAAAATCCCTCATGGTTCTGGTGTTTCTTTGTGCACTACAGTACAATACATGAGGCCCCTCACGGTTCTGGGAATTCTTCATGCACCCTGGTACAATACAGGAAGTGTTTAATGGGTGTGATGTTTCTTTGTGCACCCTGGTACTATGCAGGAAGTCTCACGTGTATATTTTTGTGCATCCTTGTACTATACAGGAAGTCTTTCATGGGTATGGTGTTTCTTTGTTCACCCTGGTTCTATATAGGAAGTCTCTAATGTGTATGTTTTTGTGTGCACGCTTGTACTGAGCAGGAAGTCTTTCATGGTTATGGTGTTTCTTGGGGCTCCCTGGTTCTATATACGAAGTCTCTCATGTGTATGTTTTTGTGTGCACCCTTGTACTAGACATGAAGTCTTTCATGAGTATGGTGTTTCTTGGTGCACACTGGTGCCATATAGGAAGTCTCTCATGTGTATGTTTTTGTGTGCACCCTTGTACTATACAGGAAGTATTTCATGGGTATGGTGTTCCTTGGTGCACACTGGTGTACACAAAGGGCCTAATTATGACTACGGCGGTCCACCGCCGTAGTCACGGTGGCCACACTGCTAGACGGCCCGCGGTATTATAACTACAGTGGTCAGACTGCCATAAGACCACCGCAACCGCCTTTGAAAGGCAGCGCCATGGGCCTGTTGCCGCAGGATCGCCCGCCAGATTTTAACTCAGAATCCAGCAGCGCTGTGTGGATGGCTTTGGCGGGGCCCGCTCCAGGACCATCAAAGTCGTAATAAGGCCCAAAATGTTTCTGGCATCTATGGTGTTTCCTTGTGCGCTCTGGTACTATGCAGATTGTCTCTCACAGTTGTGGTACTATACAGGGATTCTCTCATGTTCTGTGCTTCTTTGTGCACCCAGGTACTATACAGGAAGTCTCTCACAGTTTTGGTATTTCTTTGTGGACCCTGGTTTACACAAAATGTCTCTCGAGATTATGGGGTTTCTTTATGAACCCTGGTACTATTCAGGAAGTCTCACAATTCTGGTGTTTCTCTGTGGACCTTAGTGTACAGAAAAAGTATTTCGCAGTTATCATGTTCTTTTGAGCACCATTCTAGTATACAGGAGTTTCAACCGTCCATCTGATCTGAAGTCAATATTTGAAGCCAGTGAAACAGAACTGTTTTGTAAGAGGATGAGGGCCAGGCTTTCCTCTCGACCTCCCTTCTGCCCCAAATCTTATTTCCTCATCACATGTGTGTCAAGCTGCTTCCTTGAATGAGTGGCAATCCCGCCTTGCTGTGTCCTGGCATGTAGCTGTCTGTTTCAGGCAAACATCAGGCTGCAAACGAGTTGGAGAGTGTGTTTTTCATTTATACAGCGACACATCTGGGAGCCACTACACACGATTTGGTAAGTTTAATCTTTTCCCAAAGCGACATCTGAAATTAGGGTATTACCGACTAAGTGTTCTTTTACTGTTATTCTTTCTGGAAAGTCCAGCAGGTTCCATTCCAATAACGCAACACTGCCTGATGTAGTGTACAGTAGGAAGAGCAGAGGCAATGACGCTGCGCATATCCCACCGTGCATTTCACTACCAATAATGGGGCAGATTTACATGCCCCTTGCGCCATGTTTGCGTCATTTTTAACATGGGTAATGTGACGTACGGGTGGCGCAAGGGGCTTGTAAATAAACCCCTGTGGGGCAGATTTACAAGCCCCTTGCGCCACTTTTGCGTCACTTTTCCCATGCTAAAAATGACGCAACAGTGGCGCAAGGGCCTTGTAAATAAGCCCCTGTGTATTTATGTCATGGTGTATCTTGCGATGCTGAATCCTATATAACTTTTAATATTGTTTGATTTTTTGATGGTTAAATTGTTAAACGAATGCAGAATATAACGACGACCTCACATTCAATTGAATACAAAAATTATGTTTAATTACAAATCTCTTCTTTTGAACGTGGGCTTGTTTGAAACATTTTATACTGGCACTTTCAATAGTTTGTTTCCAATTCGTCGCACAGTTTTTGCTTTAGATTTCCTGATAGACAGGATTAGCAGTTCAGATCACTAACAAGGTCGCAGCGTTCCGGAAGGGACCTAGGGGCATATTATCAAGGGCCTTATCTCCGCTTTTTTGGCTTTAAAAGCCAAAAAAGCGGAGATAATGTTTTTGCCCTATTTGTAAGCCGGTGCTAACATGCATTAGCGCATGTTAGCAGCCGTTTTGCCGACGCCTCGCTTTGTATCTCTAATGAGATGCAAAGTGGGCGTCACTGGGCGTACCCCTGACGGACTACCTTGTTAAATATCGCTAAATGCACATCGCGATATTTACAAGGTGGCCCCAGGACTTTAGCAGACGTTAGTTTTGGCGAAAACCGCGTTTTCGCCGAAACTAACCTCTGCTAAAATGCTGACTTACCTATACCTGTCATTGGGGGTGGATTATGCTGATACGACCACAGGGTCGTATCAGCAAGGTTATCCCCGTTTTCCATGGAAAATCGCTGGAAAACCAGCGTTGTTCCATGGGAAATGGCAATATCCCTGCTATCGCTGGAATTTTTATCGCCTCAGTGATACGCGTTGTTGATAACGCGCTAACCGGGCGATAAATTCCAGCAATAGACGGCGATAAATAAAAAAGCGCTAAGTGCGCTTTGCGATATTTATCGCCGTCTATTGTTAATATGCCCCCTGGTTTTGTAGACAAGCTGCAGATTTTTGGAACCTGGAAACCTGTATTTTGATCGTGGCTCCAGCACGTGACTGAAAACTTTGTAATTCTGGGCAAATCAGTTAATTTCCCTATGCCTAAAATTGTAAATGTGAATGAACTGCATGGAAAGACCACGAAATAGGAAGCGGCCCAGAGGCGGCAGTTATTGAAACCCCTCCCACCCACTGCCCCCACACCACAAGCCAAGCGCTGCTAGTCAGCCTCACTTCCGTGTTGCACTTTTGAGCCCCCACCTTGCGAGATCTTGGGCGGAAGGGTGCGCGATTGGGCAAGGGAATGCAACTCTAAGCCCCTGCCAGTGCTTAATTTGTAAAATAGAAAGTGCCAGTGCCCATAGTTTTTCTTGAAGCCCACAAGCGGAGCTGACAAATGCAGACCAGCCAACTTTGAAATCTTTTCACCTTGTGAGGAGGGGCCGGGGCCTTTAAGAGGGCAGGGCTTAGTGCCGAGCACAGCCCGAGACACTTTTAAATTCACTGCTTCAAAGCCCCCACTCGCTTGCCCTGAAAAATCCAATAACAAAGCTTTTGAGGCTGCTGTAGATGTATGGGGAGGTTTCACACCTCCTAATGGACATCAGCTGAGCAGAACCTCCACACAATATTGTGTAACACATGGTGGCACCATATGAGTTGAAAGATCTGAAATGTCTGCATTGCCCAATAACAAGGTTGCATAGTTTTGAATTCACCTCAGGCCTCTTTCTTTCACCAACAGACACTCCCTGCCCTTAATTTCATTGCTGCAGGTTCTTTTTCATTATTACTTTCACCCTTTGTCACTGTAGCTTCGTCTTTCTCATTCTCCTCCTTTCCTCCGTTTGTGTTTTTCTCTCTCTTGCTCTGAATGAATGTCTGGTGAGTAAAAGTAACTGGCAGTACCCAAAAATAAGTGCTGGTGGGCCCCACCTGCAAACACCAGCTCAAATGAAGCACTGCTTCTGCCTGCCAAAATGTTGCACTCTTCGCCACTTGGGCAGCTATACTGGACTGGCGACTTTGTAATTTGACGAACTCAATTAACTGTAAGCATGAATGAAATGCAATGCAATGGTAAATACGCCAATTATAATGCAACTGTTTAATCCAAAAGGCATTAATCCCCAATTGATGTACATGATCTTGTATACCCTCCAGCACCCCTTGCTACCCAGCCTGCAATATTCCATGAATTAAAATAGGCAACGTGACAGAGGTATTTCTTTGAGGGTGATGTAGTGTTGTGAATTTACAGCAATGCAACACAGGATGTGACTTATTGAAAAGGGGAAGTATAATAACTATTGCATAACCAAATCTAAAAATATGATTGTCTGTAATTAGAGAATATGTTTATCGTCCAGAAGACAGTATCAGCCAATCCCAGCTTCTCATCCAGTCCCTTAATTTTTGGCAATGTAACCACAGAGCAATGTATTTATCACAGGGGTTCTTTTTCAAAGTATGATCCCATGAACACAAGGGGTACTGTTTGCTGGAGAAGCAACAGTTCAAAGGGCTTGGTGAAGGTCTTTGTTGTCCATGGGATTGCGCCTCCATAAAGGCTCCTGCACCATTTTAAATGTGCTGGAGACTTAGATTGTGAGAATTTAAGGCTCAAAAACGTTGTATATTTCACACGTGGAGGATCTATGGCAGATCCCTGATGGATCCACGAATCTATCAGCTCAACTACACGTTGTGATTGGCTGGCAACAACCTGAAGGAAAAGTTGCGGCCACCATTTTAGGACCCAAGTTCTAAAAAATAAAACAAAATAAGGCAGAAGGGGTTAGGGTAGGAGCACCCTGACTCCTGTGCCTTTTGTGGGGGTCCCAGACGGACCCAATCTTGGGTTAAATAGAAAAAGTTTAGGGGTTTGCGTGGATCTGCTGATCCACCACAAAGCCCAGAGCGACACCCCTGGGGCTTCACAGTGGGTCAGCGGATCTTGAACGAATCTCCAGTGGTGTCATTCTGAGCGTCACAGAGGATCTCCGGTTCCATGCAATCCCCCCAAAAATAAAATAGGGGGTTGTGTGCCAAACCCCTCGCTACAGGGTAAAAATAAAACCTAGAAATTCAGTGAAAAAACAAAGGTTAAAGTGACGTTATAGCTAAGTGTAGTAGTTAGGTTTTTCCAGTGAATTTCTAAGGTTTGTTTTTTTAATGCAAAGTAAGATATTACCACATCTAACTATAACGTCACTTTAAACTTAATTTTTTTCAGTGAATTTCTATAGGGTTTTTAAAATGCATAATAAGATGTCCATCTTATTTTGGGTTGGGTTGGGTGCCCAAATCCCTGCTGCACATGACCTGAGGCCAGGTCATGTCCCAACCACCCACTGAACACAAACTTTGGTTGTGGGCAGCGTTGTGTTCGGCGCTGGGCTTGACCACAGGCCAAGCCCTGCGCCCAACCCCCGCCGTCAGTCAAGCCCCTGCTGCACATAGTCTTTGGCCAGGCCTTTCAACCAACCCCCGATTACACCCTACCCCCTGTTGCATGCACCCAAACCCTCACAGTTGCACACAACTGACTATGTGATGTAACAATATCAAGGGTGTAATTTTCGGTAAGGCAAACCTACCAACTCTGTTAAAGGGTCAGAACACCAAAATATAAAACTCTGACCTATTGGCTTTATCAAGGGATCAGAACATCAACATATATAAACCAGACTTATTGCCTTTGTCAAAAAGTCACCAATAACTTTAATCAAATGGATATTTTAGAAGTTCACACTTTGTAATGTTTAATAAAAGTGATATCCATTAAATATTTGCAATATTGCCTTACTAGGAAAAAAAAATCAACATGTCTTTGAATCTTTTTTTGTAACATTTTTCAGGCCACAAATTGGAGCCATAAAGCCAACCATCAGGGTTCCCTACACTCCAACTGAAGAGCATACTGCTCCCCCTTGGAGCAGGGGCATAACACAGGCCCCCGCAGCCCCCGCAGTGCGAGAGGGGTCTAGAGAAGAAGGGTGCAGTACAAGTCTACCAGCTCCAGCGGACAAGGGTGGGGCAGAGACGTGACGTGCACAGAGAGGCCGTTAGGACTGACACACACGTCCTGCAGGGAGGGGCACGGGGCAGAGGGAGATGGATGGCCTGCAGCGAGGACTCGCGGGCAGCGATACACAGGGAGGAGAGAGTGACAGGGAGAAAAGGTGAACGCAGACAGGCACCCTGAGTCTACTGCCAGTGAAACACTCGGGAAACAGAGAGGGGCCAAGGGGCCTTAAAGTGAGGCCTAGAGCATAGTTCAGTGGTGCTAACTCTCTAGGCAGACTGAAGATGGGGGCACGGAGGTCTGAGGTCACAGACCTGGCATAAAGGGGGGCCACAGTGAGACTAACACACTTCGACAGTTACGAGTGGCACAAACAGGGTGCGGTCAGAGTCGTGGCCTTCTGGAATCTGAGGAGGCGGGTGACCAGGCCCGGTTAGCCCGCCTCCGCGGTAATTACCCAGCGCCGCAGCTCACGGCCTGGAAAGCTGAGTCAGATTCTGCACTGCAGGCTGCAGCGCGTGTTAACAATAATTTGCTTTTTAGTGTAAGCTGCAGCGTGCGCCGTGCGATCAACTGCCTGCCAGTAGTGTTACTAGTTAAATCTCCCTTGCCAGTTTCAGACTACCTTTAAATGTAGAGAGTTGATGATGCTTTCATTGTTCATAAACCACTCGGACACATGCACCCCGCGGGTGCCACTTTTTGCACACTCAGCTCTTAGACTCAGGCGGGTCTCAGCATAGGGGCACAAAGGCGCAGCCAGAGCTGCGTGGGTGGGTTTTCTGTAGTTCTAAGTTTACTGTTTAAGGCGTACAAAGGCTCCTCCGCGGAGGGCTAGCAGGTGCCACCGGAGGGGGCTGGAGTTATGCGAGTGTGACATCCAAACTTTGCCAGTGGCGTGTCCAACCTTGAATGTGCAGATAACAAAGTGTATTTGAAAAGCGCACATTCACCCAATTGTATCTTTGCGCTGAATAACAGATGTTTATCATTACCCAACTCAATGGAACTCATTTTATCGACCTCAGAAGGATAAAAGGCCTGCTGGGATTTGAACCTGTGACCACAAGAACACAGGCCCCCACAGTGGATGTATTAATCCACTAAGCCACCAGACCCGGCTTCAGTTACTTAAGGGGGCGTGGACTAGGGTGTAAACAAGGAACTAACAGGGCCACGCACATTTGCGGAGTAGGTAGAAAAGGGGTGGGAAAGGCACAACGCACGATGCACCGGTCACAAAGCCTTAACACTGACACTGCGCACGTGTAGGGTATGGGGACTCACTCAGCCAGGAGCCTGCCAATCTACTCATTCTGGAGATTTTTTGGGCATAGTCCGGAATATTTCTGCAAAACCACAAAAAACGAATACATCGGTTCAATCTCACCAGTGAAATGTAAACCTCGCAGACGTAATCTATACCTTGTTAATGGAGACCTTCGGGAATATCTAGTGAGGACGTTGTCCGTTCATTGCCTGTGATGTC